>OV277859.1:55116317-55716317 GCA_922989275.2 Gari tellinella
CAAATAACTAATAAATTTTGGCTATAAAATTATTTAAACAACTTTTTAATTGTTTCTGGTGTGTATTCAAGGCATATAATAAACACATCACCAGTTGGCAGTGTGCTACAGAGTGTTGCATTTAGCTCTCGACGTTTTTGGCGGAAACAACCGATCAGACTCGCGCCAAGGCGCTCGTCAGATCGGCTATTTCCGCCAAAAACGTCTCGAGCTAAATACATCACTCTGTATCGCACTGTCAACTGGTAATGTGTATATACCATTCGGTGGCCGTAATTGAAAGGTTTTGCTGTAGACGATAAATTAGCGTTGAAGGGGTAAACATCTCACGATAAATGGTGGTAAAAGTGATAACATGCTGAAGTGGTGTCAGAAGTAGTAGAATGAGGAGGCTACTCACGTCCAAGAAATAGAACTCGAATGTCGAAGTGAATGAGGTGTAACCGGGTAAGGAGAAATCTGTTCGTTTAGAAATAAACACATCACAAAGCATGCCTCTGACAGTTCTCTGAAAAACAAACAACTCCAACAATGCAATTGACAACACAAACAGCGCATCAATAAACTATATTTATCACAATGAATATCACAATATTCCAGATAGGGAATTAAAATAGTATTAATTTATAAAACTGCTCTTTTCTAAAAGTTCAACCTCTAAGGGCCTATTTCAAAGGAAAATAAGTCCAAGCACACGTCGTATTGTTGTTACGTGCATTTAGTCAAAACTCAAACAGAATTATTCTCTTTAATTTTATATAGCTTTGAAAAAGGCCCTTAGAGGTCGAATATTAGAAAAGAGCAGTTTTATAAATACATATTAATCACGTAAGAAATTAGTTGATAAAGAATCTAGCTAAGTTCGTGCCTTATATTTTTATGCGGTGTCTGATCTGGGTCCAAAGGGTTAAAACTGTTTGTCACTCGTCTTGATGTTTCTTGTCAAAATGTCGAATACGGAACTTTGCGAGAAAAACAAGCAGACGACAAGTTTAAGCAGACAATATGTCGGCAGAGAAAACGTTAGTTGTAAATATCTTGTTTGGAGGAACAGCGGCAAACTTTGTTGTAAGGAGGGAAACGTTGTAAGGAGGGCCATTGTAGGGAGGTAGCACAGTATCGTTTTCAACAAGTCTCTGCTGTAAAACATAAATTAACCCTTTCACTCTCAATGACGTCATAAAGCGCATTTGCAAACAGGTTTAATCCTGATCAGACGCCGCGTCACGCGGCGTCTGATCAGGATCAAAACTGTTTGCCACTTGTTTTAAAATTACGTCAGTTATACTGCCTTAAATCTAACTTTGAAACGATATTGCAAACAACAATATTGAAGCAGACAAAAAGTTGCGGTGAAGAGGTAAAAGTCTCACGATAATTTGATCGTGAAGGGTAAGTTCATTGTTTATACAGTGGAGAATCTGTTATTCTTTCCCAATAAACGTGTTTACGCTAAAACTATTATTTGCAGTGCAAACAGTTTGGAGCCAGATCAGACACCGGGTAACCCGGCGTCTGATCAGGCTCCAAACTGTTTGCCACCAAGATAAACAAGAATTATCAGAATTGTCAAAATATTGCTCTTTTCTACGTTTTAGTGCTTTGCGTTTGCGTGCGTTTGCGTTTAAACGGGAAAGAATAACAGATTGATTCCCCACTGTACCTTTCCCTCAAACGTGTACGTCGAGTTGTCCAGGTAAAACATCTGTGAGGGAGACTTCATTCGAATATAGAATTGTTGGCCGCGAGTTGACGATGAAACGTTTAGCCTAGCATCAAATGTTGTGTTTTGGATTGGCATGATGGTACAGTTCCCTAGAGCTTTGTCAATGGCGTACGCGATCCCTATGAAAAAACAAAATACAAGTTTTAAATACAATTGAACTTTTGTGATGACCGGTGGTTTCCTTAAGACACTTACCCAAACTGATCCGTATATTCGTTTTTAAAAACAGGTTATATACTCGTGAAGAATGCACTTGGCATATGTAAATAATACAGACCCAGATCAGAGGGTTCCTACTGGATATGGTCATTGGTGGTTTATATTAAAAACATAAAATGTTCAGATCACCAGTTGTCGTTGCGCTACATGGCGTTTTTATACTCGACATACTTGTCGGAAACTGCCCATCACATCTGCACAGTCAGAGGCGCTAGCCAAAACTGCTTAATATTAAGTGCCTCTCGAGCTAAATACATTGCCGTGTTTCGTACCGGCAACTGGCAATATGTATGTATTGCATTTCTGTATTTAAGAAATAATAAATTCATACCAGTGTTTTATCGTGCAATCGAACACTGGTAGGAGTTGAGATGCGTAGTAATTTATTCACGAGGCCTTTCGGCCGAGTGGTTTAATTACAAGCATCTCAACGAATACCTGTGTTCGATTGTTAGATAAAACACAGATATTAATTTATTATTTCGATTCTAACACATGTTACACATCATTTAACCTTAATTTGCACCGAAGCAACGGCGCTACATTTCTTGGCGTACGCAATTTCGAAGCCATATGACTTTCGCGTTAGAACGTTTAGCGCGTGAGTGTTCTATTGAAAATTCAAACACTGAAACGTTTGTTCTTTGTTTATATAGGGGCGTGCAAGAAGTGGGTTAGAATTCTTTTTCTGGCATGGTATGTTAACCTGTATATTGGCTTGAGAAAAGTGTTGCAGGCTAGCTTAGTGTTTGTCGGAAAGACTCACATATTTGTATACATACAATGGGCACTCTTGTGTTCCTACCAAACGATTTAATATTCCAAGAACGGTATTACAATGCATTTTGCTTGGAACCAAACCCTGTCATTTCATTGTATTAAGGCCTTTCGCATACGGAAGTCGGTCTTGCGGGCGAGCGGATATGCGTCTTGACGACATATACTTTTTCCGTACGTGCTTATACTAGAAAATTTATAAAAAGGAAATGTTGATACGGTTTAGTATAATCCTTCATAGCGCAGTCAGTAGAGTGATTGACTAGTAATTCAAAGGTCATAGGTTCGAGACCCATGCGATCCAATTTTTTTTTAAGTGTCCGATTTATTGACTTGTCAATCCATAACGCAGTGATCAAGGGAAATGCTATGTTTAGTCTTCGTTGATTAGAATTAGTGATGTTATATACGGTCCAATTATATGTCCACTTACATGTACGTTTTAGTTTAATGACTTACAAGTCAATAAAATCGGTATGCATGTATACGATTTGATCGAACTATAAAAGTCACACATTGAAGCTTATCAATACGTCAACCTTTTCAAGATCGATATTGCCCATTATTATATGTTTATCCAATTATAATTAACCTTGTATTCAAGTCCATGAATAAATAATAATGCATTTTCATGACAGAATATTAATTTTAAGGTAGGTAACTGTATCTCAACTTCAAATATCCCACATTTTAATAAGAAAATCAGTTATTACAACAAATCCTGACTGTAATATTTTCTAATTTTTTCAGACTAACTATTTCATCAACCATATACATGTATTTGAATAAAATGAAAACAAATATACATTGAATGAGTCAGTTTTTTGTAATTCAATTTTTTAGCATTTTGCAAAATTTAAATAGCTGATAACCTCTTTCTGAACACCTTTATTCAAAATAGTTTTAGCTTTTCTTGTAATGAATGTGTGGACTACTTATTGGGCGAGACTTATAGTCATTAGCTTTATTTTATTTTTGAGAAAAATAAAATCATCAAAATTCCAGGTTTTTGTCAGAAAAAGAGACCTTAAAGACAAACCACACAATAAATGTTGCCTATATTTCCAAACATTGTTTCTTAGGCTATTATCATTCTTCATGAAAAGTTTCATAACACCTTGTATGGAAAATAAGCACACCTGTGAAGTACCTTAAGTTTACATTTTATTTCGTTAAAAGGGTAATGAATAACTTTCCCACAGCATGAATTACAGTAAACCAATCTTTTACGATCACTAAACTGAAGGCAAAGACAGATGCCAGCTTAAAGCAAGGTGACAGTAAAACAGAAAGCTCCTTTAGGAGCTTTCTGTTTTACTATCACCTTGCTTTAAGCAGTAATCTGTCGTAAATACGTAATAATGAAAACAGTTTTGTGGTCGTAATAGAGAGGTTTTACTGTACACACACTACGTAATGCTGAGATGTACCTGTAGAGTAGTCATGAACCTCTTTGACTGGGTTTGTAGCAAAGTATGGGAAAGCCGGGCCTGGTGGTCTGTAGTCAAAACGGACATGCTTGTCAGGGTAGTCGTACCATATCTGGCAAATAAAGAAACAGATCAATTCATAAACAGTAAAACTTCTCTATTACGACCATTAAAACGAAGGCTTATTTATTGTGTTTAAAAGGCAGGAGACATCTTAAAACGAGGTGACACTACAACTAAAAGCTTCTAAAGGAGCTGTCTTGTTTTACTGCCACCTTGCTTTAAACAGTTACATGTACCTGTCGTAAACACCTAATAGAGAAGTTTTACTGTACTGTTAAATTCTTTTCAAATTGTTCTTAGTGCATTTTGATGCCTTTATTTCATTTTCAAACTTATTAATTTCTGCCAATTCCTGGTAATAGTTAAGGGACAGTTTTCAAGCATTCTGACAAGTTGATTCTTAAAGAAGGCATACAGGAGCTTTCTGCTTTACTGTCAGCCTGATTAAAGAAAACTACAATGTACAGTGGAGAATCTGTTATTCTTTCCCGTTTAAACGCAAACGTACGCAAACGCAAAGCACTAAAACGTAGAAAAGAACAACTTTTGGACAATTCTGATAATTCTTGTTTATCTTGGTGGCAAACAGTTTGGAGCCTGATCAGACGTCGGGTTACCCGGCGTCTGATCTGGCTCCAAACTGTTTGCACTGCAAATAATAGTTTAAGCGTAAACGCGTTTATTGGGAAAGAATAACAGATTCTCCACTGTACATGTGTATATTATTGAGAAAAGCTATGGAAAAAAGAGTTTTATTTTTTGTGTGTTTTGTTTTTGAGAAAAGAGTTAATATTGACTAAAGATCGCTAACCCTTTCCCTTATACAGTGGAGAATCTGTTATTCTTTCCCAATAAACATGTAGGCAGTCTATTGTCAGGAGGTAATGGATTCCGTGCGGCTTATTAGACATTTCTTACTTAATTGGAAACGGAATCCGAATCGGAAAAAAGGTAAACCGTTGGTAGTAAAGGCTAAATTGGAGGGGCGTCTCAAAGGTATTTTGTTATTTACTTTAGGCCAAGCAAAAATGTATATGTATTAAGGTATGTACCAGAAAGCCTTTATTGTAAAATGCAGATGCAGAAATGAACAAACTCAAGAATACAATGTGTTACACACTGTCACTTAAAATATTAAGATCACGTTTTATCTTTGGAAGTGTTTTTTTTTTCATGAAATTATTATACAATTCATGATTTTCCCTCACTAGATCCACGAATTAAGAACGACTTATTCATTCGTTGAACGACGTGCTTATTCATTCGTGCTAGATCACAAAGGCGACGTCGCCGTCTAGGTGGAACGTCCTCCTCGTCTGATGACAGAGCGGCTGCTGCAGCATTTCGACGTTTGCCTTGTGCAGGTCCTTGTCTGTCAGCGGTTTGTGCAGATCCGTTTCTGACAGCAGCTTGTGTTGAGCATGTTTTGCCAATCTTAGGACATTCAGAGCATTAAACTGTCTTTGGAGACACCCCGACCTAATTTGCCAGATGTGGTAGATGTGTGTGCTGCTCTTGCATGCAGGTGCAATCGCATTGGACTCTTTTTTTAGATATATAATTTAACTTTAAACCGCAAATTGGCTATTGAACAGTAACGAATTCATTTTGCATATTTTATTGACCCCCCCCCCCCCCCCCCTACACACACACCTTGTAGGCGAGTGCGCCATAACGCCGCCTATAGTCAGTTACTTCCAACTTAGCACGTGCCCTACAACTTCGAAAAGATTTGTCTTCAGCATACAATCTGATCTTCACTTTTTGACTTGGTCAAGTGCCAGGTTAAACAAAATGTATCTAGATCAGACACCGAGATACCGATTTTATTGACACCCCATCCCGATTAATCTGAGATTCATGTATTGTATGTACTGCCACATTCAGAAAGGGGATGTTCGTGAGCTTGTTAGGTAAGATTGATGGAAGAAAGTTGAAAATACGTTTGAACCGCCCCCTCTAATTTAGCCTGTACTACCAACGTTTTACCCTTATTCCGATTCGGATTCCGTTTCCGATTAAGTAAGAAATGTCTATATACATGTATCAGATCAGAATCAGAATTGTCTTTTTATTTTTCAGGTGTAAATGACTTAAAATACTTACATCGGCTTGGGCAACAGTTTGATCCCCCGTTGTCACAATCTCTTCTCTGTATGAATATCGGCCTGATAGAACGGGAACCGCTCTAGTTTGTTTTCTTCCCGCACAGACTGTCAATCGAGGTGTCTGCGAAAAAATACTATATATAAACAGGTCAAAATATTATCAATGATAACAACGACTTTATTTCATGTGGCAGGGGCAGTTTGATCAAAGGGTCATATTTTGAATACTCTGAATAATCTAAATTGACGACCAGTAGATGATGCTATATGCCAAATATCAAGGCTCATGGTACTATTGTTTGAGACAAGAAGATTATGTAAGTTTTCTTTGAAAAAATCTACTTTAGCTTATGTGACCTAGTTCTGCAACATACTAGAACTATTTCAGCAATATCGGTAACAAGTAAAAACAAAAAGAGTAAAGTATCAAGTTATAGTCTACTTTCAGCCCAAATGACCGTTCAGCCAACGGTACATTCACTCGCCTGATCATTGAGTATTTTACTTGGTAAAATACCTCCTATATATCTCTGTGCAAAACTGACCCCAGTGCTAGACCATGTTTTATCTCAGGGACCAGGGACATAACAAGAAGAGTGTTTATGCTTCCCATAGAAAAAACAGTATTGTAGCTAATACGACCTAGATATATGCAATTGATAGGAACTATTTGAACAATTGTGGAATAAAATTATAAAAGGACCATTCCTGCTAACTTTGAAGGTAAAATTCCAATCAGTAGTTTAGGATATGTCGTTTTTTATGAAAAGTTTAACGACGTCGACTACGTCGCACGATGCCGGACAACGGGACCACCACAATCGCTAACCTTGGCAATTCGTGTCAGGTGAGCTAAATGTAGAGGAATATGTCACTGGTAATGTTAAACCGATCCCTTTTCACTTTATTTTGAAATACAACTACTACTACCACTACTACTGTCGAAATGATGAAATGGTAAGAATTCTCTACCTGGAATACGGTGTCATCACTCCAGATTTGGTTTCGGAAGTCAATGTATTCATACATATGGTGGAACTTGTAATTTGTCACAGTCGTTTGAAGTCCCTTGATCTCTGCTCGCAAAGGTACCTGCATTGACAAATCGCCTTCTGTCCAGTTGTAAGCTGCAAAGAAAAATTGACCCATGGTCAAACCAAGCACAGCTCAGACTCCATCTACCGGAGGCTTTACCACGTCATTGTGTAGTATAATCAGTGTTAAGCGATCATTTAATGAATACGAATTGAAATATATATACACTGAATGCTATTTTATTGAAGACAAAAGTATTAAGCCAGGGATTGTTAAGTAGCAAAAAGAAAAAGGGGCGTTCGGCACTCCTTTTGTCCTGTATTAAACCAGGGAGTTTTACCCCTTTCACTCTCAATGACGATTGAAAGCGTGTTTGCAAACAGTTTGGATCCTGACCAGACGCCGCGTAACGCCGCGTCCGATCAAGATTCAAACTGTTTGACACACGTTATGAAATTTCTTCAGTCATACTGCCTTATTTTTTAACTTTAAAATGACATTGAACGCAACTAAATTGAAGCAGACGACAATGAAATGATATAAGCGTAAACTTGATCTCACGAAAAAATTGAGAGTGAAAGGGTTAAATATCAAAAGGAAAATTTTACGTACAGTGGAGAAAATGTTATTCTTTCCCGTTTAAACGCAAACCTACGCAAACGCAAAGCACTAAAACGTAGAAAAAACAACGTTTGGACAATTCTGATATTTCATGTATATCATGGTGGCAAACAGTTTGGAGCCTGATCAGACGCCGGGTTACCCGGCGTCTGATCTGGCTCCAAACTGTTTGCACTGCAAATAATAGTTTTTGTGTAAACGCGTTTATTGGGAAAGAATAACACATTCTCCACTGTATGTCCCGCATTATGCCAGGGAACATTTAGTAGCCAAAGGGAGCATCCTCCATTACATTTTTCTTGCATTCAGTAACCACCTTTCTTGGGCTTAATTATTATAGTGGATGTTTTTGTTTATTTGACCGAGATTATACTCTCTGCCAAGAACTAAAAGGGAGACATTTCGGTGGTTTGAATCCCATACGGTGCTTCGAAACCGGGTGAGATTAGCTGAAATCAGCTTCCTGCAATCGTCCCTCATCGTCATCTCATCATTCGCAGGTCTGCGCCTTACGATATATACAGTGTCACAGTGCCATACAATCCAACTAACACCCCCTTCTTTTGAGCGGCCGTTTAATCATGTCCATTTGTTTCCCGAAGGTTTTGAAATATATAATTTATTTATTGAATCGACTGTCACTTGTCAATAGATAATTAGACAATACAACATAAATGAAAATACTATTTTGTTCAATACACGATACGATATGCAAGACAAGGCTCCAAACTCTTTGCAAGAAATATATTTGTTTTTGCACAGGTATATATATAGTGAATCTAACACCACCGTGAGTGTCAGATAAGAATATCCCACCCGAGTTTTGAAGATATTTTTGGAACACGAGGCTTTGCCGAGTGTTCCAAAAATATCTTTAAACGAGGGTGGGATATTCATCTGACACTCAACTGTGGTGTTAGATTTATTTTCTCACCTCGTCAATCCTAAAAACACGTTTAACTTGCTATACAGTGGCGATTTGTATTTTAATGCGCTAATGCATGCATGACGACGTCATAACAAAGGCAATAACAACCAATCATAAGATAGTTCGGCTTGTCTGTCCGGACAGATAAGGTTATCTCACACCCCCTAGATTTCGGGATACCTCTGTCCGAGAGGTGAGAAAGTCTTCTCCAAACTGTAAAGCACAAAGCTGTGCATGTTACAATGCTCTCTCCCTCCGGCTCCCCGAACAAAGATTTCCTCCTCACAACAACACTTGTCGCTGTTTCCCAAGCACGACATCATTTATATCTAACTGCTGCATTGTTGTGTGCTTAAAATTGTCGTTCGCTGTTCTTTCTCATAATTTCGTATTGGACATTATCACAGAAGACACATAAAGACGAGTGAAAAACAGTTGAAACCCAAATCAGACGCCGCGTTACGCGGCGTCTGATCTGGGTTCAAACTGTTTGCAAAATGTAACCCAAGTCATACTCTTAGCATATTAACTTTCCTTCCCTATAAAAACTCCCTCAAATAACACACATAACCATTGTCTCCCTTTGGGTGTTGTTGTAGAGAGGGAGCTCAGTATTTTCAAATGTAAGTTACTGACCAGAAAAGTAATAATCCAGAGTGAAGTTGGACTGAAGGGATGACCAGTACATGCATGACTGCCAATGGTCGGCCGTAACACCTCGGACAGTAGATTGTCCCATGTAAGTCTGAAGTAGAACAGTTCAATGAGATTGGTGTAAAGCGAACGTTTGTACGTCACTCATTTAAATATAGGATCTTACATGAGTGTTCATAATTTATTGGATTTATAAAACGAGTATTTCAGAAAACGATAAAAACGAGGCTCGTTTTCTAAAAGACGAGTTTTATAAATCCAATCAATTATGAACACGAATGTTAGACTTTATTTATAACATAACCTGGCAATTATTGAGAAGTTTAGACTGTTCAAATTCACACACAAATATTTGAAAACTATTACATAGGATCTTTCACCTGACTACTTCAGGCTTCATCAGCTTTGTGACGGTCTGTCACTTACTGACCACTAACACCGCTCTGGTTGGTGAGCGATGTTAAGGTGTTGTCCCAGATGTGCGGTAGTCAGGTGAAAGCTCAAAGGTAATAGTTTTCAAATATTTGTGTGTGAATTTGAACAGTCTAAACTTCTCAATAATGAATACTACCATACAGTTAAACTTCCACCAGAATAACCTGGCAATGTTGTTTTTACCATCTAGATACTTATTATAGATTGCTAGCTTCACTATATAAGTCAATAGGTGTCGCGTGAATGGACAACATGCAAAAAGTAGTTCCAAGGTTAAATCCGATTAATTCAGAATAAATCAAGAGAAAAAACTTGCCATACTCCTTCCCATCTATAGCCACTCGAACGCCGACAGAATTGGCGTTTGACGTCATATCTGTTAATACACATTTTGACAGCGCGCAGGAATACACGTTTTAATATGACAACCTCATTTGCATAGTTAAACCACTATTTATATACGAGCAATAAACAATGAGTGTTATTCAAGGATCGCACCGTAGTTTATGTTATAAATCAGATTGCACACGGCTGTAATGGTGTTAAACTAAAGTCTTATGGTATTTGTTTTAACATCGTAAAAACGACTGCACGCTTAGAACAAATTCTTACCAGCCCGTTTGCCTTTGCGAAGTGCAGTGCCCCGTTTGTTGTATAGACGTGAGGAATCCCATTTGGTGTTTTCATACCAAACAACAGGTTGTTGTCATCAAATACCATATCCGTTGCATAGCAGTTGTTGTCTGTGATTATAAAACTACAACTGAAACCTCTCTATTACGACCACTAGATTGTTTTAATCATTAGATGTTTACGACAGATGTTTGCTTAAAGCAAGGTGACAGTAAAACAGAAAGCTCCTAAAGGAACTTTCTGTTTGACTGTTACCTTGCCTTAAGCTGTCATCTGTCTTTTTTACCGTCAATAAGCTTTCGGTATAGTGTTCGTTATAGAGAGATTTTACTGTATAGCTGAAATCATGTTCATGAATGTATGAACCGAAACAAGCTTATCATGTATTGAGCAATCATTCCTTGAAATAACATATCTAAAGACAAGCGGCTGCTTCATATGAGATAAATAGCACGTACAGTGGAGAAAACGTTATTCTTTCCCGTTTAAACGCAAACGTACGCAAACGCAAAGCACTAAACGGTAGAAAATGACAACTTTTTGACTATTCTGATAATTCATGTTTATCTTGGTGGCAAACTGTTTGGAGCCTGATCAGACGCCGGGTTACCCGGCGTCTGATCTGGCTCGAAACTGTTTGCACTGCAAATAATAGTTTTAACGTAAACGCGTTTATTGGGAAAGAATAACAGATTCTCCACTGTAGAAAGATGTTTAAGGAGCCGTCTGCACGTACTATTCTTACACATATAACCAATTTGTGCCTAAATACTGCAATGAACTTTCCGTATGTTTGCTGGAAGATTTCATGATATGTGATCTTAAGACACTGCAGCAAAAGCTCAAATCTGACCAATCAAATACTTGAGAACGATCACAGACTCGACTCAAAAGCTTTGTAACATTGGGACCCGAAAGCGTGCTTTCATTTAGAATAGTTTTACTTAACCACCCTCCTGCTGAAAAGTCATAATTATAGAAAATTTCCGCCAACTATAAAACTATTCATCATCCGAATTATTACATTGGCTAAAATTAGGAAAACAACCCTAGGAAAGAGTGCAAACTAATGTCTGACATACAGTGGAGAATCTGTTATTCTTTCCCGTTTAAACGCAAACGTACGCAAACGCAAAACACTAAAACGTAGAAAAGAACAACTTTTGGACAATTCTGATAATTCTTGTTTATCTTGGTGGCAAACAGTTTGGAGCCTGATCAGACGCCGGGTTACCCGGCGTCTGATCTGGCTCCAAACTGTTTGCATTGCAAATAATAGTTTTAGCGTAAACGCGTTTATTGGGAAAGAATAACAGATTCTCCACTGTAATCCATTAGTGGTGAAGGGGTTAATGTATGTATAGTGATTTCTACTCACTGACGTCATATATGATTTGATTATTAGTATAGTCGAATATCATATAATCAACCGTATCGTTCTGGAACGTGCGTATGGCAGCCCTGTTGTTCAGTCCGTCGTAGTATTCTTCGGCAATGTTCGTGAATTTCCGGTCTATGATATTTGCCTCAACCTTTACCTGGAATGAGGTTGGCAATACCGGCAACGGAGGTGGTGCGACGCTCACTGCAAAAGAATAAAAAATCAACCACCTGCGCAACTATTTATAAGCTCAATTCGAGAATCATTGCATACTGATATTAGTGTAAATTTAGAATATAGATGTTTAGAACATAAATGAATAGTTGATCGTTTTTTCCTTTTGAGAATTTTCTTATTATTCAGCTTTTTTTTTTAAAAATGTGCATGTTGTATATACCCTGTTATGCAGAAATGTGAAATACAAATAGGATGTCCCCGAACTGGATATTTTCTTAATACATGTAGATTGTTTTTGGGTATACCCATAATTTCAGGAGACACGTGCTTTTGATCATAAAATCTAAGAATAACTTTATTCAGCTTTGTAATTTACCTAATGTGTTGGGTTATACATATGTTTTCACAAAATAGAAAAAAATAGGAGCAAGTAGCACCTAAAACATGAAAACAACATATTATCCGTCAATAAAGTGAGCACATCAAATAGTTTTTTTCTCCTATAGTTCTTACAATCAGATTTTGAAAATATTTTTCACAAATATTGATGAAGCATTAATTTACTGAAATCAGGCATTAAAAATGTTAGGTACCCGAATACGTACCTACGTATTTTTTCTAAAAAATACAAATGTCTGCATAGGGAGTTACACATGTCAATCCAATTACATATAGGGCTATCTAAAAACTTTTAATGCTATATGATAACCACCTTTAAATGATAAGATGTGTCCAAATCCATACTGTTCAATCGTCAACAATATACTACTATTCAAACACTATTAGTATATATCACTAATCGTGGTCGCCAAATGCAGGTATGACCGCATAACATAGCTTATTGAGATATAAAAATTACAAATTTTCTAATATAAACTATATCATACAGTATTGGTCAAAGGGATGCAACTCATGGAAAATGTTTGCATGAGTTGCATCTCTTTGACCGTAAGAATCGAAACTGCCGCGATCGTTCTTAATGTAATTTGAAATATTTTTCAAATTGCGTGGACACTTTGCTTAAATTGTGCTGATTCAACCATTTTTAATGAGACCTCACATTCAAGCTAATTCAATATAAGATCGAAAGCTTAAAGTATTGAGATCTTCTCCCTTTCTTGAGTTTCAGTTAGCGGTATATAAAAACAACATCAATGCCCACTGTCTACTCAATTTGAAAACACATTTCAAAATGCGTTACACTGCTAATATACATTTTGACGTTATTTGAAGATTATTTCTTCTTCAGTTCTGTGTTTAAGTGTCCCGGTTCTTAACACAATTTGATTTTTATTTTCAAATTAGGTAGACTTACGTTATTTTTCAAAGTGCATGTTTATAGTACATGTTTAATGTAAACAGTGACACCCCTATAAACCGGACATATGTGGGAACAACATAAATTTCCGGTTTAGAGGGGTTTCCGGTTTAGAGGGGTTTAAATCCATAGCTTGTTTCTAGTATGGAAGCTAGCTGATCACTTAAAGCAAATTGAAAATAAGCAGAATGCGCCTTAAGGCGCATTCTGCTTTACTTTCAACCTACTTTAAGCTATCATCTGGTAGAGTATAGAAAATATTTCTGATGATATTCATGAATGTTTTTTCTTCAGTGAAGGAATAAATCAAAGGCGTAAAATGGCATAATTATGGTGTAATGGGTTAAAATAAAGAAATGTTGGAAACGGGAACAACGTTTTTGTCCGGTTTAGAGAGAATTCCGGGATTAAGAGGTTCCGGTTTAGAGGGGGTTTACTGTATATACGCACCGCCTGGGGCTACAGCAGTTGAGTTTGGAGCCGCACATGCCGGGTACACGAATGCCTGTCCATCTATTCTGGCTACACATAACGCCACAAGTAAAACAAGCGCTGGTGAAACCTGAAAGAAAATAAACTGTATACAGTCAAACATCTCTATTAAAACTACAAAATTGTGTTAATTATTAGGTTACAACAGGTGTAAAGGAGCTTTCTGTTTGACTGTCACCTTGCTTTAAGCTTTTACCTGTCTTTTATACAATTAATTAACCTTCGTTTAAGTAGTCGTAATAAAGAGGAATTACTGTTCTGTTATTTCAACCATTACCCCATAGACTGTTTCTAATTTTGAAGACAGGTGATCACTTAAAGCAGGTTGAAAGTAAAGCAGAATGCGCCTGGGGGGAGGGGCTTTTGCTCTATTTTCAGCCTGCTTTAAGGTACCAGCTGCTAGAATAAAGAAAATATTTCTTATAGTAAATACCCATGACTGTATAAAGTAGAATTGTTTTCCTCAGTGGAGGATTAAATCAAAAGCGTAAAAGGGCGTATTTATGGGGTAATGGGTTAAACCTGTCATCGCCAAACTTAACTGTCTGATTTAGCCCTTTTCATCCAAACCATCTGCTGCTAGAACTTTATGCAAACGTCAAAGTTTAAAAGTGTTGACAATAGAAATTCTGATATTATTTTAATCGAGCATACACTTTTATCGACGAAATGAGTCAATTAACTTTACGTGTCTCCGACTTTTGATATAATTTGTTTTACAGTTGTTCTAAATTAGACATTTGAGCAGTTATGGCCTTTTACACAAATAACATTGGCCTAGGCTCAAATATGACCAATCAAATGCTTGAGAATGATTCCAGACCTAACTCAAACGCTTAATAAGCATGGACCTAGATCTCACTAGCGCCTTGGGTGCGGGTATGATAGGTTGTTTCCGTCAAGTACGTTGATAGCTGAATACAACGTCATGTATCGCACCGGCATCAGGTGATGTGATTCTTATATGTCTTCAATATACACCACCAATAAATGTTTCAATCATTTAATGTCCAGGAACATACGGTATTCGAAGCAGAACAAAGAACTCTTTAATGTCACAAAGTATTACGCTGTTATTGTACACTTATAAACTACATTGTCCGTCGTGTTTATTGAAAACGGGATCGAATAAAATACAAACAGTTGAAGACGACCAGTTGAATACAGAACCTTGTATTCCATCCTACATAAACTGGCGGAAAAGCCTGGTAGGCATATCATGGAAAGACATATAGTATACTGATTAAACATTAAACACCGCACATTGGATATCAAATTTTCCTTATAAGTTTCAAAATAATTTCATATTTTAGTCTGTTTATGGCGAAACGATCGCAGAACTTAGACTAGTCATTCAAAAGTATATGCATTTGCATTCTTGTTAGATACATAGATTGTAACCTTCATGTGTGCTTGTCTTTAGAAATATCCACGCCATTGGTGTCATGACACTCGAGCATAGTTCAACCCCTGCATCGTGAAAGTGTGCCGTTTTCGTTAAAACCTTCTTACTAAAGTACCACATCATCTGCATTCACATTTTATAGTATTATTTCAAAGCAAGATTTACAGCAGTACAACTGACAAATATCAAAACGTGTGTCTAAGACTTTGGGACCTGATTAAACGCCAAGTAATGTAGCATTTATATCCAAACTGCTAAACATGATTAATTTTACAAAAGATTGACTTGGAGTCACTAAAGAAGACGATGAAAAAACTATCGCCCGTGCTTTATTTTTCACCTGTCCTTACAAACCACAAGTGCTCCCGCCTAAAGATATACTTTGGCCGAACTTAACCTCAGTCAAAACCAAAGATCAAGAGCAAATCTTCGGATCTTTTTCTAGAACATGGTAGCTTAAAGCAGGCTGAAAGTAAAGCAGAATGCACCATAAGGCATGCTTTAAGTAGTCACATATCAATAAAACTAGAAACAGGCTATGGGGTAAAGGTATGATTCGTAAATTCGAACTTGAAAAATGCAAATTTGGAAATCTTTGGATTTTTCATGTCAACTTATGGCAGCCCTGTAATGAACTCTCTTCAAGTGTACACAATTTGTATTTGATTCAAATTTTGACCAAGCTTAACTTTTCTCTTACTATTACCGTGCATTATTATTTATACAGTTTCTTCACAGTGTACATGAGGATTTCTTCCCGGCTGAAGTAAATCATGTTGTCCGAGCCGTTAGGCGAGGGTTACATGATTTTACCAGCCGGGAAGAAATCCTCATGTACACTGTGAAGAAACTGTATAACGAATTTATTATACTGCAAAGTTTTCACTGTTCAAACGAAATATTTCGGAATTTGTCGTGTACAACGCTTATATTTAACTATAACAAAATCGCGCCAAAGCAGATAATGTTGAGCGTAAACTTGTGACGTCATATGTTGACGTTGTTATTCCTAAGAAAAATGAGGTTGGGCATATTCGGCGTCAAACTTTCCCAGAAATAATGCGACTGTTGGAAGATCCAAACAGCGAATGGTTCTTAGCCGAAATGGAATTAAAACGGAGGATGCACGATTGAATGCACTCAATCCTGTCGAGCAATAGGCCATCCTATTTTCTGCAAAGCAAGACTCAGGGACCTGTCAGCCAATGAAAACAGCTGCATTTCCATGTACCCTGTCAGCTCACAGGGTACATGGGATTATGTCAAGGGCTCGGTGACCAATGAAAAGTAAGGAATTTACTTTACGCGGCGTCTGATCAGGATACAAACTGTTTGACATTCATTTCAATATTCCATAAGTCAAAGTACCTAAAATTTGAATAAAGAAATAAAAGCAGACGACAATTGTTTAAAACTGATGACGTCATTGCAGTTAGTAGTTGATCTTAGCCGGCTACGTCATTGTCAACTACAAACTTTGTTGGCTGCAACCTTTTATGGACTTAATTATCTGCAATTACTTTAAAAACACTGTCATCGGGTAGTCAAACAGTTTGGATTCAGATGAGGCGCCATCTCATCAAACTGTTTGAAATGGTTTTCGCAAATTCGCCCTCAACTTGCATCTAGACTAAGGTTAAATTTAGACTTTATTAGTTTAGACATTGTGGATCTATATGGAACATCGATGTGGGTGTTTATCAGTTTTGATCCTGACCAGAAGCCTAAATAATCGGCATATACCCGAATCAATATTTAACATATTTGTAAATGCAAAATGCGCTCCAGGATCCAAACTGTTTGCAATTAATCATTGTACTCGGGGTAAGGTTGGGACGGGGTTAAATCTCATGTATACATGTATATCAGTCTCTATGTTTGAACGGGTCTTAATCAGCATCTAGTTTATCCCTATGGATTTTATCTCTTTGTTGAATACATTATTTGATAATTTTTGAGATTGCATTATATATGTCACTGGTTCAAATCTAAAAGGATGGTGTTGAAAGATTTAGGCATTTTTTTTATTGATGCTGTTAATTAATAAGGAATGTTAAAAGTATTACAAGTATTATAAAGCCGTCGTCAATTAATGAGTATATAATCACACATGTGTTAAACTCTCATTCAAAACATAGTTTAACCATTTCTTTCTCAATGACGTCATCAAGCGCATTTGCAAATAGTTTTGAACCTGATCAGACACCGCGTAACGCGGCGTCTGATCAGGATCAAAAATGTTTGCCACTTTTTTTGAAATTATGTCCATTATACTGCATTAAATCTAACTTTGTAACGATATTACAGACATGAAAATTCCTAAGATTTACAAATTTTCCATTTTTCAAGCGCGTTTACTTAAAGCAGAGTGAAAGTAAAGCAGAATGCATTCTGATATACTCTCAACCTGCTTTAAGCTACTATCTGGTAGGATAAAAATCCGAAGATTTCTGTAAAATCCGGAGAAATGGAAACCCTGAATAAGGCGATGAAGGTGTAACAAGAAATATCTTTAAAAAAGATATTCGGCCGAATGATTGGTTGAACTAAGGCTATATAGATGAAATTGGGTGTGCAAAATTAAATGAAATTGAGGTTTTCAAAGAATTGTAATATCTTGGATTGAAAAGCAAAAAAAAATTGAAACAGCAACTTTTATTTAAAATGCAAAACTATCATGTACAGAAATGCAAAACAGAACAATAATTTAACTCATATCCTAGCTACTGGTAGGTGATCCTCACATTAATCTATTGTTCTATATATCAAACTTCATTCATAGAGTTTCTTGAAACAAACTATAGCATACACAAATGTACAGATACAACAGTCTGCTGAACTTCGACTGCCACTCTTGTAAATAATGATGAAACAACACGATTGTGTTTAACTCACTTGAGGCCATTAATTTTATATATAATATTGCTTTAAATGTATGGTAAATGTGTACAAATAGTTAACAATTCAAACAAATTGGTAGTAAACAATTACAAAACACCTAGCTTCCTCTGTATATCTATAAAAATATTTCAGATGTCATATCTTAAAATAGAAGTATAATTGCATCATCCCAGTGGTAGTAAACAGTGCAGTCTGTATCTCTAAATTTTACACTCACAGTCCACATCTGGTAAAACTGTAATTGGACATAGACCAGCCTACAGGGCTCCAGATAAGAGGGAGTAAACTAAACAAATCACATTTTTTCACTCCTTTCAGCACCAAACCCTATGGTGTTACTACTCATTTGTTTTGTCTCAAAGAGACAATTCAAATTTATAGTGACACCACAGGGTTTAATGCACAAATAACGATTTTAAGTTTTGAAATAATTCCCTTATCTGGAGCCCTGGCTACTATCCAATCAGACTATTCAGTTTCAACAGGTGCTCTTAATTCTAAATTTCTGATCAAATATAATTGGTTGAAATGTGTGGCCAAATAGAAAGTGTGACTAAATAGAAACCAGTCAACCTAACGATAAATTTGATCATGACGGGGTTAAGACATATGCCATTATTACATCGTGAATGTACAGTAGAGAATCTGTTATTCTTTCCCAATAAACGCGTTTACGCTTAAACTATTATTTCTATTGCAAACACTTTGGAGCCAGATCAGACGCCGGGTAACCCGGCGTCTGATCAGGCTCCAAACTGTTTGTCACCAAGATAAACAAGAATTATCAGAATTGTCCAAAAGTTGTTCTTTTCTACGTTTTAGTGCTGTGCGTTTGCGTACGTTTGCGCTTAAAAGGGAAAGAACAACAGATTCTCCACTGTATAATTCACTTGCCGGTGACTATTAAACGCAA
Source organism: Gari tellinella (assembly GCA_922989275.2). Taxonomy (NCBI): domain Eukaryota; kingdom Metazoa; phylum Mollusca; class Bivalvia; order Cardiida; family Psammobiidae; genus Gari; species Gari tellinella. The sequence continues at coordinate 55,135,534 of OV277859.1, forward strand.
AATCAATGCAAACAGTTCCGTTATTAGATTTCTGTATTATGTGCACAGATCACAATGCGTATCCACTGAATTACCGCCGAAATATTCTGACACGATCCAGATGCGAAAAGGATGAACTTTTGCATAGTTGACATTTCACCATAAATCGTTAGATATTAGAATTACCGGTATACATGTATATTATTCTGACCTGGAAACGACACTACACTCGTGTGTAGTAGGGGTTTAACGCTTTAAACGTGATGTTTAAACTGCTCATTGAGTTTTAGAAAGAAACCTCAATCAACAGACAGTTTATTCTCGCGTTTTATGACTTTAATTAAAGGGATATGCGCCAAATTCTTGCGCCACCTGGAAGTTACCCAAGGAAATAATGCGTATATGTTACATTTCGTAGGTAATTTCGGTTTTAAACAATCTCTATTAATCGCGAAAACTAAACGGTAAACACATGAAACGGCATTGGTAAGAAAAGTATGCGAAACCTGACAAATATGCAAGACTACAAGTTCTATCTAATAAAGCTAAGAGGAAAACGCAGGACTTCGATCAAAGTGAATATTGGCGTTGACCCGAGAGCACATCGAAGAAGCCGTCTGATCATTTAATCAAGTAGTATACATATGAAAGGGCATATGTTGTCAAAAGAAGCATTAAACATATGCTCTTCTTTTTTTTTTTACCATTTTCTGATTATTTTCACATTAAACATTTACTGTGTAAAGTTTGATCTTTTTTATTTATAAATAGACTTTGATATAGAGAGTGTTTTGAATTTGAGCCTAAAACAATTCGGAAAAATACAAATGTGTCAGGCAACAAACAATATATTTTGCATCATACTTTTAGTGAGCACCACCTTTCAAATACTATAATGTTTTATATGTCAATTATTACAAAACATTATTTCAGAAAGCCAAAATAAACGCACGCCGAATCTTTGCCGAGAAAGGCTACATTATAAATTTCAAGTGCCTATAGACCTAAAAAAAAGAAGAACATTTTAACCTATAGTTTTCTTTTTCAGCGGAGCTGACTGGTTTCTATTTGGCCACACATTACAGCCAATTATATTTTATCAGAAATTTAGAATTAAGAGCACCTGTTGAAACTGAATAGTCTGATTGGATAGTAGCCAGGGCTCCATATAAGGGAATTATTTAAAAACTTAAAATCTTTATTTGTGCATTAAACCCTGTGGTGTCACTACTCATTTGAATTGTCTCTTCGAGACAATGAAAATGAGTGGTAACACCATAGGGTTTGGTGCAGAAAGGAGTGAAAAAATGTGATTTATTTAGTTTACTCCCTCTTATCTGGAGCCCTGTAGGCTGGTCTATGTCCCATTACAGTTTTACAAGATATGGAATGTGAGTGTAAAATTTAGAGACACAGACTGACTATTTACTACACTGGGCTGATGCAATTATGCTTCTATTTTAAGATATGACATCTGAATTTTTTTTATAGATATACAGAGGAAGCTAAGTGTTTTGTTATTGTTTACTATCAATTTGTTTTAATTGTTAACTATTTGTACACATTTACAATACATTAAAAGAAATATTATATATAAATGGCCTCATGTTCGTCGGTGTCAGGATAAAGTGACCGGCCGGATACAGTCCCAATGGTGCACCTAAAAAGTGCCCCTTCTCATAATCATCAGAATTGATGGCGTAGAAGTAATAAATAGAAATAGAAAATAGAAATCAAGTGAGTTAAACACAATCGTGTTGTTTCATCATTATTTACAAGAGTGAAGTACAGCAGACTGTTGTATCTGTACATTTGTGTATGTTATAGTTTGTTATAGTTTGTTTCAAGAAACTCTATGAATGAAGTTTAATATATAGAACAATAGATTATTGTGAGGATCTCCTACCAGTAGCTAGGATATGAGTTGAATTATTGTTTTGTTTTGCATTTCTGTACATGATAGTTTTGCATGTTAAATAAAAGTTACTGTTTCAATTGTATCCAAGATATTACAATTCTTTGAAAACCTCAATTTCATTCAATTTGCACACCCATCTATAGCCTTAGTTCAACCACTCATTCCGCTGAATATCTTCCTGTTAACCGTGATACTAAGATATGTTTATGTTTGTAACTATACAAACTTTTTCATGAATATGCTATAATAATTATTTTGGGCTCGTATAACATTTAAGGTCCCACCCTTTAACACACGACGGATGCTAATTCAGCACAAACATAGAAGAAAATGTTATACTAGTATGTGTATGTTTAGTTTTGATTGTTCGAAAGAGTATAATTTTATGAGGTGTAGCGCTTGTCCCGAGGTGGGGAAAACAAACAGTCGGAAATGCTTCCGTGGTGTAGTCGAAAAACTTTGAAACTTTATTGAAATATATCTGTATAAGGTCCACTACCGTGGACAGCATTAACATTTATACAAATAGAAAACATACATATCAATAGAGAGGTCATTAGTTGGGAATACGCAAATTCATTTGAAATTTTTATAATTTATAATAAAGCCTAAATAAAAAGTATTTCTTATGAATAAACAGATGTTAACCAAAATGTGTTCCATATATAGTCATACATATCACCTGACAGTTTAGATCATGATCAGTTCCTAGGTAACTCGGCCTCTGATCGTGGTCTATGCTGGCTCGAGTTCACTCTTTCAATTTGTATATTGATGTGTCATAATAGTTATCAAGAAGTATCGAGGTTACATGTACATGGAAGAAGAAAGCATACAGGTATTTACCAAGCTCTACCTAATAGGATGAATAAAAAAATAAATAAATAAATACTTCATTTTTGCCAACAGTAATGCTGGGGTACCCATATGATATGCTTCTCCAGCTAGACGAAATTTGGAGAAGAAATACAGGTACACACAGCAGTCTACTAGCTAAGAGTAGTATATGCGTTTATCAATTTCTCCAACGAAACAAAATTTGGAGATACATGTAGATATTAGATACGAGTATATAAATAACTAAACCACTGGCACAAACATAAATACAAACTAAGAAACTTACTACATGTACAAATAAATACCCACATGTAAGACTGTACACTTTAGAAGTTTAGACACTTGTAAAGGGATAGAAAAGAGTAATAGATAAAGAGAGATAGAGAGAAAGAAAAAGAGAGGGAGAGAAAGAGAGAAGGAAAGATGAAGGAAAGAAAGAGAGAAGACAGACGGTCAGACTGACGGACAGACAGACAGACAGACATATATAGATAGATAGAGAAAGTGCATCTAATGCCACATAGTTGAAATGCTGACGCGAAGTGTACATTTTATTTTACTCCTATCTTGCTAGCTTGATGTTTACTTCAAACGTATCGTCTGTGTAAGATTTCAAAATAAGTTGTGTGCTTATTAAACTGAAATAATTAAAATTTTGTGCCAAACAGTTTGGGCTCAGACCAGACCCCACGTTATTTGGCGTCTGATCTGGATCCAAACATTTTGCAAAAGTTATCTATGTCGCAACTAGCTTGATAGGGGTTAAATCTTTAGCCTCATAATAGCATTTCTGTCATTCACTGTTTTTGTGCTTTTAATGTAATACATGGGTGCCAGAGCATAGATACAACGCATTTCCATCATCATAGATTGGGCTTATGGAGAAAGTATGACACAAGCGAACGGGAGCGCACCCTTACACCCGAAAATTATTTAGTTTGACTCAAACTTTGGAGAGAGGCAAGAGGAAACTCGATCACGGATATCGCTACATGTATGCCTTTTTACATTTTACCATAAATGCATAAGCTCTAAAGTACCCGTGGTAAGCAACAACAACAACCCCAGACTGGATTAATTACACCTTATAAAACGTTATCTTTTCCAAATAAACGAGTTTATATAAATCAAGTATGTTCCCTTTATATAACAGTTTGAAGCCTGGTCAGTAGATTGATCAGATGCCGGGTAACGCGGCATCTGACCAAGTTGCAGGTAAAAATAAATCGTAAAGAATTTAAAGACTTGTCATTATCTTCATTCATTGTAATGTGTTTGTGTTTAGTTTTATTTGAATGGAAAATAATAATGTCTTCTTCACTGTACAGTGGAAAATTTGGCATCACTAGTTACAGTGGAGAATCTGTTATTCTTTCCCAATTAACGCGTTGACGCTAAAACTATTGTTTGCAGTGCAAACAGTTTGGAGCCAGATCAGACGCCGGGTAACCCGGTGTCTGATCAGGCTCCAAACTGTTTGCCACCAAGATAAACAAGAATTATCAGAATTGTCCAAAAGTTGTTCTTTTCTACGTTTTAGTGCTTTGCGTTTGCGTACGTTTGCGTTTAAACGGGAAAGAATAACAGATTCTCCACTGTATGCGTCACTGGGGTCTAAAATGTAAAAGTAGAAACTATACGTATATCGACCGGCCATTCTCACCTTAAGCCGGTCCATACCAAACCATGATCGTTATTGACAATAAAAAATAATGGTTAAACGATTCATCGATGCATTAATGCATTACGATATACTTACCCGCCGAGGTCTGTATCGGCTTGTAAATGAAACTTGCAATATATAACGATGCAATACAATCACCAGCCTTGCGATACATCGATACGAGTGTTAAATATCGTGCATCGCGAATTACACTTAATATGACACTTAATAATATAGTGTCTCATTAGAATAAAAGCTGTGTGTAGCAAGAGAGAAAATGGATTTGAATGTTTTGCAGACATCCATTTTGAAGTAACTGACATGACGGTATAATGATATACATTTTTAAGGGAAATACCTCTTCGAACATTTTACCTTTTACATTACGTACATTTTTTGGTAAATATATACATATTTTATTAAAACAATCAGTGTGGTTGCAAACTAACAACTGCTGTGTTTATATTGAAATCTCTGTATCATGATACGTATTACATCACGATTTAATATTGCAATACATATCGCCTTTTATTCTCCCAGACAATACACATCGTGATATGTATCGTCGTGAAAATAAAGCATCAGGATACGCATCGTGAGGGAAATCAGTAAATGCCGACTAGTGGTGATAGTCGGGTGTTACTGAGCCACTGTGTCATGCTACAACTGGTTGTTCTAATCTGATGAAGATTGCGTAATCACCGGCTATACATGTTATCAGTCGAATAACGGGCGACCAAACACGGTTTTTAACCTATTTATGCCTGGGTATTGCAATGAACGTTCCCTTAGTACTTGCTGGAATATTTTATTATAGATATACAAGGGTGATCTAAAGACTGCAGTGTTTGTCCATACATCATAACTCATTTAACATCAAACAGTGCAGATCATGATTAGACACCGTCATTTGCTACAGTGGAGAAAACGTTATTCTTTCCCGTTTAAACGCAAACGTACGCAAACGCAAAGCACTAAAACGTAGAAAAGAACATCTTTTGGACAATTCTGATATGTCATGTTTATCATGGTGGCAATCAGTTTGAAGCCTGATCAGACGCCGGGTTACCCGGCGTCTGATCTGGCTCCAAACTGTTTGCACTGGAAATAATAGTTTTAGCGTAAACGCGTTTATTGGGAAATAATAACAGGTTCTCCACTGTAATGTTTACCTTTGTTGACATTTAAATGGGTTAATTCATTCTTGTATTTATTCTTATGATCTTAAGCAGTAATAAAAGAAGATCTGCTATTGCGATACCGCAAAGTTTTAGGTACTTTACCGGTTAACCCTTTCGCTGCCAAATGTTTCGTGAAATGTTTCCCCCATATCAGCGTTTCTTTGTCGTCTGCTTCAATTTGGTTGTCTGTATTGTCGTTTCAAAGTTAACAAATTAGACAGTATGACTGAATTTTTTTCAAAACGAGTGTCAAACAGTTCGGATCCTGATCAGATGCCGCATACGCGCTTTTAAGCGACAGTGAGAATGAAAGGGTTATGATGAAATTGACAATAAATAAACATCATGATGATGTAGTTAAAGAAGCAGACTGTGATCGTAAAAGCGTTTTCGCTACTTTGGCCCATATGTAGAATATTTCTTCTGCGTGTTTATCACAAAACTTTACATCTTAGTAAATGGTAACTTACAGCAGATTGAAACTAAAGTGGGATACGCCTAAAGGCGAATTTTGCTTTACTCTCAACCTGCTTTGAGTGGTAGTCTATTTTCAAAACTAGAAACAGGCTATGGGATAATGGGTTAAGCTATTTAAAAGCTTTCTGTTTTATTTTCATCTTGCAGCAAACTATTATAATATAAAAAATCGAGGCTTATTTTAAGCATATCTTTACCGACGTTTACTGTGAAAGCCGCAGCGAAACATATCTACAGTGGAGAATCTGTTATTCTTTCCCGTTTAAACGCAAACGTACGCAAACGCAAAGCACTAAAACGTAGAAAAGAACAACTTTTGGACAATTCTGATAATTCTTGTTTATCTTGGTGGCAAACAGTTTGGAGCCTGATCAGACGCCGGGTTACCCGGCGTCTGATCTGGCTCCAAACTGTTTGCACTGCAAATAATAGTTTAAGCGTAAATGCGTTTATTGGGAAAGAATAACAGATTCTCCACTGTATATGTTCTATGTAGACATTTGGCTAGGTGTCCAGCATTGAACCAGCGTACATAATATTCATTGTAAACACAGTTTTTGGAAACTTTTCACTGGTTTTGAACGGAATCGTTCCTTAAACACGGGACAAAATAAACATGAAAATGCATATTGACTTTAAGCATACAATTAGATGTTATTAAACAAAGTTGGAATTTTAGTGATAGCACAAAGTCTTCCCCAAGAAAGTCGCCTTATTTAAGAAATAACAAGTTCGTAACTGTGCATTATCGTGCATTATATCAAAGTATGGAGTTTAGATGTGGAGTAATTAGATACCCTCATCTCACCGACTAACTATGATCTAATGCACGAAATTGAAAAGCTACACATTTGTTATTTTGATTCTGACACGCCCTTTGTAACAAAAATATTTTTTCCGGAGACGACGCTAAACCGGAAGCGTTCTCAGTGGATACGCCATTTTGGCTGTCATATTTACTTTGCATGGCTTTCGCACCTGGCCACAAGGTTATAAAGAGTTTGAGTTGAGTGTGAGATCGTTCTCAAGAAATTGACTGGTCCGTTTTGAGCTTTTGCTAGAAACTCAACTGAAACTCGTTCTAACCTTAGGCCCAGCTGTTTTACGAGTAAAGGGCAAAAGCTCAACAGAAACAAAATATCCAATTCGAGAATGCTTAATAATTTACAATGAAGCTAACAACGATACCATTTACATTATGGCTGGACATCTTTATGTCAGAGTCATCGTGTATACATACTTTGGACCGTGTTTGCAGACAGTCATATTTACTATGTGTCTATATCACGTGATTTAAGGAATGTCACTCTCATAAAATACGCGAGTGGGCTAAATTGAACAGCCTGTTGAATGCCGCGTGTGCAGTGCTTTATTGCGAAATAAAGAACGTTTCTCCGTATTATTTGATTGTTTGTCATAGTTTCCGATTCGTGTTACAATATAGAGAATAATATGCCATTGCATGGGATAGGAGGGGTTTATTCTGCGAGTGGAGAAACCATTTAGCGCGAGGTTTACCGAGCGCTGACTGGTTTCTCCTCGAGCAGAATAACTCCTCCTATCTCATGCAATGACATATTACATGTATTCTATTTTTCCCGTCACTGAATAAATTTGGCCTTTCAAATTTCCATAATACTAAATTAGACAAGTTTCACGTTATTTCTGACATACAAAAAAATAATATCCGCTCCCAGCCGAAATGCGCTTAGTTAATCTTACCCAACAGAAAAATGACGACAACTAAACGCTTAGAATGAAAAAATGGCAAAAAAATGGAAAAGTAAGTCGATTCAAATTTGACAAGTTTTACATTTTAACTCAAATGGGCTATACTTTACGCTTCGACTCAGCAGTTAAAATTGCCAAAAATAACGACTAGAAATTGTCACCAGTTTTCGCGTTACTCGTCAAGGTCGTTTATTGTTTGGAACAGTTTCTATTCTGACCGCTCAGATTCAAAGTCTACATCCCATGCAATAATTATGTTGCTGGCATTCTACTTTGTTTATAAGCCTACCAAAAGTATCCTTCAACTTGTTGCTCTACAGTATACAGTGCATGGACTGCTCTGACAGAATCAGAGAGGATATTAGAATGGTGTTAACAGCGTAGGTCCATATGAGAAGAGAAATAATGAATGGATATGTAAATTTATTTGTGAATTTGTTTTCACAATAATTTTTTCAATATTCCAGATAGGAAATTAAATTGATACATGACAACGGCAACAACAAACAATGTTGTTAACATTATTCTCTTTGATTTTATGGCTGAATGCATGTAACAAAAATGTGACGTGTGTTTTGACGTGATTTTCTTTGAAAAAGGCCCTTAGAGGTCGAAATATTAGAAAAGAGCAGTATATATATTAATATTAATTTGTTTTCAAAAAAGCATTATTTATTCAGAATAATGGTTTGTTGCTATCGAAATGATTTTTTTTCAAAACGCGTCAATATACAAACTTTATATACAACTTAAATCGACGTCACATTGTATCTGCCTCCATGGCCTAACGGTTACCATCGGCGACTCACACCACGGCGATCCGAGTTCAAAACCCACTCGATCCAATCTTTATTTGTTTTGTAAATAATTTTGTTATGTTTTGTGGATGCTAAATCGTTATTAAACATATTAAGGGTGTTTTGGCATCTAAAAATCAACTTCTCTGCTATTTGCTTTGAGTAAAGAAAATAAAGATAGTTCTGGTGTATTCATACAGTTACTATACAGATAAACGACGGGATAAAACCAATTAACTATACCATTCTACAAAAATGATTCATTATCATATAGCATTATCACTTTATGATATGGTTGTTTCATAAGCAAAGCAGTGTTAGCTCACATTGTCATAAATGACGCATACTGAACAGTACACGTGTACTGGGCTAGCCCGCCATGATTTGCTGATAATCGCTGTCTATCGTAAGAATTTTTAGAAAATTGTAATTTTCTACATTTTAGTGTAAATGCGTTAGCGCTTCGGTTCGCGGGTCTACTTATCCCGTGTCAGAAATCTTTGAAATCTTGATTAAATTGAAATATATCATATCGGGGGTGAAAAATCGTTAAAATAAAAAAAAAGTACAGTACCGTTTTTTTCTGACAGGACCTTTTGTCGAGAAAAAGCTCCTTTTTTAATAAACGGCAATATTTTCTTTATAAAATAATATAACTCAATAGTTTCTGTATATTCAAGTAAACTGTACAGAGACTATAAGATATTGTGCAAACAAAACATGTTTCATGACATATTTTCTGGAAATATCAATATTTTAAAAAAGTCAAATTCGGAAAAAGTCACTAAATCTCAAATTACAATAAATCTAATAGTTTAACATACACCAATTTTACTCTTATTAGATATATATTACATAGTTCTACTAGTCGCAAAAGTTTTATGAAAATCTACAGTGGAATTTACATTTTATACAGTCATGATTTCCAGAAATTCTGACAAAATGTTAACACAAAACGAGTAACCTCCCTTGAGTTCAACTTTAAAATGCCGTCAGCTCTAAATAATACCATAAGTCAAACCTTTTATAAGGGACCATTGAATACGGTAGCATGTAGATCTTTAAAGACATGTGACTGCTTAATGCAGAACAAAAGTAATGCATAAAAGCTCCTTTAGGATCTATCTTTTAGCATTACTTTTGTCCTGTGTTAAGCTGCCATCTGTCATATAGGCTATAAATCCTCACAAAGTTTAGTTGTCACTTGACTATACTTGCATCTGATATTATTCATTATTACGTGACTAAACATAGCCTGTCCTTTGATCACTGCGTTATGGATTGACTAGTTAATAAAATCGGACAATTCATTTAAAAAAAAAAGTTTTGAAGCGAGTGGGAATCGAACCTAGAACATTTGGATTGCTAGTCAACCACCCTACCAACTGCGCTAAGAGAAGACACTGAAGCTGATCCAACTTTTCTTTATCTAAATTTTCTACTATAAGCACGTATCGAAAAGATCAGGTGAAAGTCATCAGCATTTCCGGAACTCGAGATGCGGGCCGCCCGCTGCCGAACCACCTTAAACAGGAAATATAACGTCGCCTCTACTGTACTGAGGTTTTTGTTACCCGTGTTGAATTCTGGTCAATAGACTCATTACAAAACTTGATTTGTAGTAGTTTGATTAGATTGTATTCGAAATTGCAGATGATAAAGAGGTTTAACCTAAATAGATCTACATGTAAAGCCCTATAAAATGACGCGATGATATAATATAAGACAGGCTTGTCGGAATATATAAAATATTCAACGATATATGTCTACTTGTGATATATTAAAAGACGAACAAAACGTAATAACTAAAGCGCACGATAAAAGAAATACATAATATAAAACAGACACAATGTAATAAGACAAGGACATAATATAATAAGGAATGCACATACTACATGTATAATAACTTGTCTACATACATGTAATGTAAAGATGAATCTTCAAAATATGACTAAAAGTGTCATACTAAATTAACAAAAGCACAAAAACTAAAAATAAAGTCAAATAATGTATATGTTATACACAACATATAAAGAATTATGTACATAAAATAATAAAAAACAACATAATAACACATTTTTTCATAAATCTTTCCATAGTCTTTCGAAATCGATTATTCACTAATGGTTGCTTACATGTAACGTTTCCACACATAGCATGTTTATCGTGTCCGAGAATATGGTTATTAAATCCTGAAAGAGGTTTTTGCTTTAATTTCAGCTTGCTTAAAACCTTTCTCCATAGCTTGTTTTCAGGCCTGAAGACATATGGTTGCTTAGAGAAAGTTGCAAAAAGTAAAGCAGAATGCTTCTTAAGAGCATTCTGCTTTACTTTCAACTTGTTTTAAGCTACAATCTGTTTGGATATAGGCATCATTTCTTATTGTGTATGTATATACCCATGGCTATATAAAGTCAGACTGTTTTCTCCGGTAGAGGAATTAAATGCGTGCAAATGCGTATTTATTAAGTAATTGATTAAGCAGCCATTTGTCAGGACGCATGAACATTTTCCTTTGGTTCTTTAACCAGATATGGTATGGTAGGTGCATGAAAAGGCATACAGTGGAGAATCTGTTATTCTTTCCCGTTGAAACGCAAACGTACGCAAACGCAAAGCACTAAAACGTAGAAAAGAATAGCCTTTGGACAATTCTGATAATTCTTGTTTATCTTGGTGGCAAACAGTTTGGAGCCTGATCAGACGCCAGGTTACCCGGCGTCTGATCTGGCTCAAAACTGTTTGCACTGCAATTAATAGTTTAAGCGTAAACGCGTTTATTGGGAAAGAATAACAGATTCTCCACTGTAATAGTATGGTAGGAGCATGAAAAGGCATACCAAATAAAGACGTCATGCAGAAGGCGCTTCAGTGGGGAAAGCGGTTATACAAATTTGACGTGTTTGCGATTGATATCGTTGTAGTGGTACCCAGTCTTTACAACACTCATCTATAGTTCGACCACATGTGTTATTCAGCCACTCTAAATGAATTATTTGACTAGTATAAAACAGTAGTCCCCCTCCCCCTAATTCGTATATACGCGTATAGTGAATGTTCGTTTGTATCATTATGAATATTATACTTTATTTCATATTTAGATCTAATCGGAAAATAATTTACGTGGCTAGAAATTTGCTGAAAATTTGGTAGCAATGAGGAAATACATGGAAGGCGAGCATGTATCTTAATTAAGAGAAAAAAGGAAACATTTACAGCGCAAACAACATGGAAACTATCGCTTGAAACGAATGATCTGAAACCTGAACACATAAAATAACTTGAGCGAAAAAAGAATGTAAAAAGACTTACCATGATTAATTTGACACGCATGTTGGTAAAACTAGCTCATTACACAAGGCGAAATGGGACGGGTGAACTCTGGACTATGGGTGTATTATATATCGTGATCAAATAGTGTCCGACACCCGAGTCTTATTTTATCTATAATCGTATCGGATCGTTAAAATCCGTAATCTTCGGTGCAGGACCATGCAGGAAATATTTTCTTTATTTAATTTCCTTAAATGTGTATATACACTCTTTGTATTGCAAACGATTTGAAGCCAGATCAGACGCCGGGTAACCCGGCGTCTGATCTGGCTCCAAACTGTTTGCCATTCAGAAAAATATATAAATAGTCAATATTTTCTACATTTTGTTGTATTGCGTTTAATTTCTTTTGAACGGGGTTGAATAACGTCTTCTCTGTCCTTTTCGTATATCAAGTTATTTTCATATCGAACTCTGTGTATATAAAGCGGTCACTTAAAAAGAGACTAACTGGCGGACTTACATACAGATGGCAGTTTAATGAAGGAAAGAGTAATGCAGAAAGTTCACATTATAGCCAAATAACGAGCTTTCTGTATTGTTCTTATACTGCATTTAGCATCATTCTATCTTTGAATTCATGTATGCTTCCTCAAAGAACGACCGTCTTGCATAAATAGAGTGTACATATAAACTGTTATGCATTAGTTTTGTTCTGCATTTAGCAATATGCTGTATTTATTGTATTATACAGTGGAGAATCTGTTATTCTTTCCCGTTTAAACGCAAACGTACGCAAACGCAAAGCACTAAAACGTAGAAAAGAACAACTTTTGGACAATTCTGATACTTCTTGTTTATCTTGGTGGCAAACAGTTTGGAGCCTGATCAGACGCCGGGTTACCCGGCGTCTGATCTGGCTCCAAACTGTTTGCACTGCAAATAATAGTTTTAGCGTAAACGCGTTTATTGGGAAAGAATAACAGATTCTCCACTGTATTGTCAAGACCTTTCTTATGTGCTGTCGAGTGGCAGCTGCAAACAGTTTTACTGTCAATATGATACAATCAATTTTAGGGGTTAAAGAAGAATGAACAAACGTCATGTTTCCGAAAAAGCCCGACCTGTTCCGATGTTACCCGAAGCTCTTATCGGGTGGACGACACTGACAACTAGCCGCGTGTCTGTCAGTACGAATCATCTCGAGATAACAGTTAGGTCAAACTTGTTTTAACCCATTACCCCATAGATACGCCTTTTTACGTCTTTAATTTATTTTTCCACTGAAGAAAATAACACTCTATTTTATACAGCCATGAACATGCATAGATCTGAAGAAATAGTTTCTCAATCCTAGCATATGGAAGCTTAAAGCAGGCTGAAAGTAAAGCTGAATGCACCTAAAGGCTCACTATGCTTTACATTTAAACTGTCTTTAAAAACTAGAAACGGGCTATAGGGTAACGGGTTAAGCGACCATTCTAAACGAAATACAGTGGAGAATCTGTTATTCTTTCCCGTTTAAACACAAACGTACGCAAACGCAAAGCACTAAAACGTGGAAAAGAACAACTTTTGGACAATTCTGATAATTCTTGTTTATCTTGGTGGCAAACAGTTTGGAGCCTGATCAGACGCCGGGTTACCCGGCGTCTGATCTGGCTCAAAACTGTTTGCACTGCAAATAATAGTTTTAGCGTAAACGCGTTTATTGGGAAATAATAACAGATTATCCACTGTACATCGGAAGTAGTCTTAGTAATTCATTCGTTTCAACCATACATGGCGATCTATAACTTATACACCATATCAATGTAAACAAGTACATTTATAGATATATAAAACATATTATGTAACACAGAACTAGTCATTCAATCAGTCAATCAGTAAAAACTGCCATATATTGAATATAATAAGGCGTAGCTCTCAGTTGTAAAGCAGAAACCTACTGGAGGAACGTCTGGTTTCATTTACATCATGCATTATGTTGTCACTTGTCTTTAGTACCACGAGTACGTCTTAAAAGTGGTCATGATAGAGGGAGTTTACTGTAGTACTTTGAAGTCTCAAAATCTGATATATACTAATGTACAAGTACAGTGGAGAATCTGTTATTCTTTCCCAATAAACGCGTTTACGCTAAAACTATTATTTGCAGTGAAAACAGTTTGGAGCCAGATCAGACGCCGGGTAACCCGGCGTCTGATCAGGCTCCAAACTGTTTGCCACCAAGATAAACATGAACTATCAGAATTGTCCAAAGGTTGTTCTTTTCTACGTTTTAGCGCTTTGTGTTTGCGTACGTTTGCGTTTAAACGGGAAAGAATAACAGATTCTCCACTGTAATTCATTCGTTTCAACCATACATGGCGATCTATAACATATACACTATATCAATGTAAATAAGTACATTTATAGATATATAAAACATATTATGTAACACAGAACTAGTCATTCAATCAGTCAATCAGTAAAAACTGCCATATATTGAATATAATAAGGCGTAGCTCTCAGTTGTAAAGCAGAAAACCTACTGTAGGGACTTCTGGTTTCATTTACATCATGCATTGTGTTGTCACTTGTCTTTAGTACATGTACCACGAATACGTCTTAAAAGTGGTCATGATAGAGGGAGTTTACTGTAGTACTTTGAAGTCTCAAAATCTGATATATACAGTGGAGAATCTGTTATTCTTTCCCAATAAACGCCTTTACGCTAAAATTATTATTTGCAGTGCAAACAGTTTGGAGCCAGATCAGACGCCGGGTAACCCGGCGTCTGATCAGGCTCAAAACTGTTTGCCACCAAGATAAACAAGAATGATCAGAATTGTCCAAAAGTTGTTCTTTTCTACGTTTTAGTGCTTTGCGTTTGCGTACGTTTGCGTTTAAACGGGAAATAATAACAGATTCTCCACTGTACATGGCGATCTATAACATATACACTATATCAATGTAAACAAGTACATTTATAGATATATAAAACATATTATGTAACACAGAACTAGTCATTCAATCAGTCAATCAGTAAAAACTGCCATATATTGAATATACGACTCGTAATAAGGCGTAGCTCTCAGTTGTAAAGCAGAAACCTACTGTAGGAACGTTTGGTTTCATTTACATCATGCATTATATTGTCACTTGTCTTTAGTACCACGAATACGTCTTAAAAGTGGTCATGATAGAGGGAGTTTACTGTAGTACTTTGAAGTCTCAAAATCTGATATACAGTGGAGAATCTGTTATTCTTTCCTAATAAACGCGTTTACGCTAAAACTATTATTTGCAGTGCAAACAGTTTGGAGCCAGATCAGACGCCGGGTTACCTGGCGTCTGATCAGGCTCCAAACTGTTTGCCACCAAGATAAACAAGAATTATCAGAATTGTCCAAAAGTTGTTATTTTCTACGTTTTAGTGCTTTGCGTTTGCGTGCGTTTGCGTTTAAACGGGAAAGAATAACAGATTCTCCACTGTACTAATGTACAAGTACAACACATATAGATAATAACTTGGACTAAGTTAAAATAGGACATACAGTAGAACCTCTCTACACATGTCACACAAACAAACTTCTATAGAGTTATTAACCTGTTACAGCCTAGCGTATATTAAAACGGTCATTGGCAACTAGTGTAGACCCTGATGAGACGCCGCGTGACGCGGCGTCTCATCAGGATCTGCACTGTTTGCTATGTATGTCATACATAATGCTCTGCTATATGGAAAACTATTGCAGTCTCTTTCGATTACCCTTGTACAGTGGAGAATCTGTTATTCTTTCCCGTTTAAACGCAAACGTACGCAAACGCAAAGCACTAAAACGTAGAAAAGAACAACTTTTGGACAATTCTGATAATTCTTGTTTATCTTGGTGGCAAACAGTTTGGAGCCTGATCAGACGCCGGGTGACCCGGCGTCTGATCTGGCCCCAAACTGTTTGAACTGCAAATAATAGTCGCGTTTATTGGGGAAAGAATAACAGATTCTCCACTGTATTTATGTCATTTCACATACTGTTTCAGTACATTATTGCCTTTGTAGAAAGTGCATATTTATCTCTCCTGTTTTTATCATGTTGTCTCGGATGCAATACAGACACAGAAACCCTTGGTAGGCCATAGTAAGCGCGTAGGAAAGCGGCCGTCATAATAACTGGCTCTTCCGGTGCCCTGGTTCTAGGCATTGGTCTGAGGTGATAGGGCTCAGACGGTAAATATCCTCTGTCCCTAGTTCCGTCAAATTTCTGAGTCAACTGTAAAACATGATACAGTGGATAATCTGTTATTCTTTCCCGTTTAAACGCAAACGTACGCAAACGCATAACACTCAAACTTAGAAAAGTACAATTTTTGACAATTCTGATAATTCATCTTTATCTTGGTGGCAAACAGTTTGGAGCCTGATCAGACGCCGGGTTACCCGGCGTCTGATCTGGCTCCAAACTGTTTGCAGTGAAAATAATAGTTTTAGCGTAAGCGCGTTTATTGGGAAAGAATATAAGAATCCACCATGAGTGTTGATGTAGGATAGGATTTTTCTCCCCCGAGGGTCAGAAAACTCATGCAGGGACGAGGCTTGCCGCGTCCCTGTATGAATTTTCTGACCCGAGGGGGAGAAAAATCCTATCCTATATCAACAAAACGAATGGTGGATTTTTTCTCTCCCATTTAAATCATTAAAACATGATAGAAATAACGAAATAATTGCAGTTTCTGAGCACTTTTTCCGCCAAAACATGACGTTGTTTATAGTGACGTCATTAGAAATTACGTCATTTAGTTACTCGCGTCATACAGCGCTTGTGGTAAAGCTGGGCAAACAATAAAAGACGTCACGTGGTATGGAGGATAGAGCCATTCCACATGGGGAAAATCTCTATCCCACATGGGCGAAAATGGGAGAATAACGTTTTCTCCACTGTAATTCATGCAGTAGAGAAGACGTTAATCATTCCCAATAAACGCGTTTGTGCTCAAACAAGTGTTTACCCGATGATTGCAAACAGTTTGGAGAGAGATGAGACATCGGGTACAAATGTAACCCGGCACATGATCAGTGTCCAAAGTGTGTACCACTCGGATGAAATAAATCATGAGACTCTTTCACTGCCAAGGGTGCTATAAGGCGACCTTGCTAACAGTTTGCAGACACCATGTAACGCGGCGTCTGATCAGGATCAAAACTATTTGACACTCGTTTCGACTTTTCTTCAGCCAAAACAAACCCTTAATCTCACTTTAGAAATATTGCAGACAACACTACCTATGCAGACGATATTTTGACGGGGAAAGAGCTATATTATACAGTGGAGAATATGTTATTCTTTCCCGTTTAAACGCAAACGTACGCAAACGCAAAGCGTCTGATCTGGCTCCAAACTGTTTGCACTGCAAATAATAGTTTTAGCGTAAACGCGTTTATTGGGAAAGAATAACACACTCTCCACTGTACCACACATACAGTGGGACGAACATACAGTTACCTCTTTCATCATCTCCACTTCCAATGATATTTGGCCAAATCTGTCTGTGCCACAAAACTTGTTGTTAACAGAAATTCTCCATTCGCACCATGTTTGCAGGTCTCTGGTGACGTCACGGTGATACTTGGCCAGAGCTGGATCGATCATGTAGGACCAAATTGACCTTTCTTGGTAATAAGTCATGCTTTATTTCCCTGTAAAATGGATAATTATCAACCAGTTGGCCCCTAAAATTCAAGTGGATAATTCCAATTTCAATTAAGTTTAATCCGTTTTGGATTATTTAGTTGCTTGGTTTTAAATATATTTGTTAGGACAAGTGTAGCTTCACTGGTACATGGTACAGTGGAGAAAACGTTATTCTTTCCCAATAAACGCGTTTACGCTAAAAATATTATTTGCAGTGCAAACAGTTTGGAGCCAGATCAGACGCCGGGTAACCCGGCGTCTGATCAGGCTCCAAAATGTTTGCCACCATGACAAACATGAATTATCAGAAGTTGTTCTTTTCTACGTTTTAGTGTTTTGCGTTTACGTACGTTTGCGTTTAAACGGGAAAGAATAACAGATTATCCACTGTAAATGGCGCACATACTCGTCGCTTAGGTTCAGTGGATTAACAATTGTACAAGTGCTATTCAGAATATTCAGTCAAACAATATACATGTAGACTCAAATCAGATGAATATATATGGAAGGAGCAATTGGACGAGGATCTGCGATATTTACTGTATAAAGTCTACTTCACAATGTAGACCTCGTCTGTGCCGTATCTGTTTTAATAGTCAATATGTTATGTTATATTTTGCTGTTGTTGAAAATATCGGAAGAAACCGAATATACTTCGATGGTTCTTTATAATGAAAATAATGTTCACATACACGTCACTTTTTATAACATGCATTAAGCCATCAAATTAAAGAGGATAATCATCTTTGGTTTTATGGTTGAATGCATGTCAACATAACAAAAATGTGACATGTATTTGGACATGAATTTCTTTGATAAAGGTCCATAGAGGTCGAAATATTAGAATAGAGAAACTTTATATATATAAATTTTATATAATATAATATATTATATTATATATAATATAATTTTGTATAATATTATTTGATTCCCTAATTTGAATAGTGTTGTCTCTATAAAGGTAACATGGTTCGGAAACAAACAAATTCAAGTATACATGATACAAATAAGATATCTATTTTCATACCGGAGAATTCTATGACCGCTTAAGGAAGAAATATGCAAATGTTAACATTACGTTTAATGTGTTAAAACCTACATACGAGTGAAGTTACGTTACATTGTAGGGTATAAATAAATGATTAAAAACTCACAAATTTTAACTGTTTTCGTATCATGAACAGGTTACAACTTTCAAGCCTGGTATCCTTATACAGGGAAAATGTAACCCGACTGTGAAAAGTGTAGTTTGATACTGACAAAAACGATTGCAGTTTCAGTTGAAACCTTTTTTTTTCGTATGGTGATAAGAAACAAGGTTTAATTTCAACACATTAAGTGGTGCAAGGAAACCCACTCAGTATCAAACACGGCAACAATAATATATTCAAACGGTTTGGATCCTGATAAGACGCCGCGTCACGCGGCGTCTGATGAGGATCAAAACTATTTGACATTTATATAATTGCTTACTGACTATTGTGCTAAACTTTAGAAATAAGGCGCACTATATATTTTCGAGCAGACTCTGCATTTAGCTGCCACCATGTTAAACGACTACCGACTAAACCCGTTTTGAAAACTAGATAAATCCCTCTTAACTGGACACCTCTCTTAACCGAACTTTATTCTCGAACAGGTACAGTGGAGAATCTGTTATTCTTTCCCAATGAACGCGTTTACGCTAAAACTATTATTTGCAGTGCAAACAGTTTGGAGCCAGATCAGACGCCGGGTAACCCGGCGTCTGATCAGCCTCCAAACTGTTTGCCACCAAGATAAAACATGAATTATCATAAATGTCAAAAAGTTGTGCTTTTCTACGTTTCAGTGTTTTGCGTTTGCGTACGTTTGCGTTTAAACGGTAAAGAATAACGTTTTCTCCACTGTAAATACGTATTTTTACGCCTCTATTTTTTCATCGCCTTAAGAAATTAGTTCCGATTTATAGTCATGAGTATTCATCATGCAAAATACTTTATACATCCTAGCACTGAAACGGTAGCGTAAAGCAGGCTTAAAGTAAAGCAGTTTGATCCTAAAGGCACATTCTGCTTTACTTTCAGACTGCTTTAAGTGATCACCTGTCTTCAAAACTAGAAACGGGTTATCTGAAAATGAGATTTCAAATGCAAGGTTAATGAGACTTTTGTGATACTTTTTGCCAGTGCTTTTTTTAAATCAAATCGACTACAGTTACAGTCGTTTTCGACAGTTTATTTAAATGCATTGAGTTTGTGGTATGTTTTGTATAACGTGGAAAAGACATTTTTTTGGCTTAATACATTATCAAAGTAATGCAGATTTAAGTTGAACTTAGTCTCAGTTTCAGTGAAACTAGCTGAGACTTATTATTCAAGTATATAGATATCAGATTGTACAATTATTTTTTAAATCAAAACTCAATACAAGAACGCACAAATCGACAAATTACGTACCTTTTGCCTCAAACAAACAGTCTCTTTCTTCGTCGAAAGTACATGTAATACTTACTCACAACTGTCTATTACTGCGGACAACACGGATATAAAACTAGAAATAATACTACAGTCAAAATTAATAACCTGAACTTATTTAAGTCGAAGTTACTCATATTTTAATGTTAAAACGTGGCTTAGACTCATTTAACTTTGAAATATGGGTATATTCGACTTAAGCGAGATAAGATATTGAATTTAAACTGAAAAAAAGTACGGGAAAATCGACTTAAGCGTGTTCGAGTGATCGAAGTTCGACAGTAAGAAGATATTTGTGCTCAAACCTGACATAAATACCTGAAAAAATCCACTGTTACATGTACGACATCTCAGGCAAAACGAATTGATGGAGTTGTAGGCTGTTGATTACTATATTCAGATGATTGAGTCAGATAAAAATCCCCTTTCTTTGCTTTACTTACATCTGGCTTTAAAAGATTTACCTGCTTTAAACACTTAAATAAATACATCCTTTTCTGTGGCGGAAATATCGAGGTGTCGTATTTATATCTCATCCTCCTTCGTCAAGGAAGTGCGCAACACAAAAAATAACCTTGATTATTTGAAGGCATGTACATGTATGTAGGCAGGTAAGGTAGACAGTATAGTCCGGCAGAGAAATGAGGATTTTGAGGTCTACCTAGAAATTGCGTCCTAAGTTTTTTTCTTGATTGATATTGATAGTTCAAAGTATTGGTATTCAGAATTGACCGGGTGCCACCTTGGCACCCTTGAGCATTTTGATATATTTCCGGTTTACCCTACCCACTATTGTTTACTAATTTCCACGGAATTGAGCCTTTTATGCTATACCCCGGCATCGAATACCGGGTAAATTCCTTGAAAGTTTAATAATTATATCAATGAAAATTAAACCATATATACATCTTAATGTGAGTACCATGTTGCATTGCAGTTTGATAACCTTGACCTTTGCCCTTGACCTCTATGACATTTGTAAATTATTTTGCGTTTAACAGGTCCATTTTGGACTAAGTACTTCAATTAGAGTCACATAACTTCACGTGTATGTGCACTTCAACGTGTAAAACTAGTTACAATAGTAAATTACTTAGATTGACCTTTAACCTTGATCTCTGTGACCTAGATATTTTTTCTTTTTTGGTCAGTGTTGAATTAAGTACCAGCAGCTAGGGTCACGTAACTGCACATGTTATTGTGCGTCAAAATATTTCATTCTTAGCATATAGGCTTTGTTGCATACACTTACTCATCAGCTTAGTTGCCGATGATGGTAGTTTGATGACAGACAGTGGCTTAGCCTTTATATTTGCTGATGCCTTGAAAGAGTGTAGTATATAGTGACATGCTGCCTTAAAGTTCCGATTCAGGCCATGTTAACTAACAATGGCAGATGTGGCATGACTTACCTGAAAAAAATGGAGGCTCTCCGAAGAGCGGTGCTCGGAATATTTTTGAAAACTAATATTTGATGAGGCATGGACGAGGTATATGAAAGTGAAAATGTCATATGTTCATTAAAATCCCCTTTATGTGCCATGGACATGTTACCGATTGCATAATTAAGATTATGATAAAACTGAAATATTCGTAGGCTTTAGACATTCACATGTACAATCAGCTGCAAGCAAACTTTGATATCATGGTGGCTCACAGGGATTATCCTGAAACTGACTTTGAGGTACACAAGGGAGACGGAAAATAGAAAACAATGCAAAGGACACGGAAGGCACGGTAAGACAATAGGACCGTGATGGCCATACAATCTCTCACCGGAATTGAATCTGTAAGTTTTATCTTTAAGTTTCATCAAAAATCAAAATCTTCCTTAAACTGAAAGCCTTGCTTAACCTGTGAACGTTTGGAAAAATATATATTCGAATTTGTAGACAATAGAGCGCAAACGTTGTTAAAGTCTTGCCTTTTCGAGCTTATCTGAGTGCATCAAGGATGCTAACTCTTGACAAAAGGGTTCTATTGCACCCAAACTTCAACTTATGGAAGAACTTACAGTAATATGCATTGTGAGCAAGTCAGTTCAAAGTGCATTTAAAAAACTGTAGTTGCTAGATTGATCAAGAAATTGATAAAGATAGCGTTTTCAACATTGATACTGAAGAAATGGAATCAGATGATGTGCATAACAGCTTTAAACCACGATAGGGACTGCTAATATAATTGGACAAAAAGGATTCCAGAGAACAAATCACCGTGACCAAAAGAATGAGATGGTTGATCAAATCATGTGAAATCTACCCAATAGTCTTGGAAAGTCTTCAAGCTAGCAGCCATGAGGTTGATATCGGAGATGTTCTGTCCTATGAATTGACACCTTTTCCAACAGCACTGTTTGGTGATCATAATGATATGACAGTTACAAAATTTGATAAAGCAACTCAATAAAAAGTTCAGATAGGAGTTTCTGACACAATAATAGGACCAGTAGACATACCATAGACGGATCGATATCGTTATTATGGGTTTATGACATACCCCACAAAAGGCTCTGTAGAACTGCATCGCAAACATTTAAGTTGGAGGAGAACAACAATGTTGACCTATATATACAACACTAAATTTCTATAAGTGTACGAGAGCAACAGGTTAAAATCGATTACTATCAGTTGCATGCTAACAACATATTACCAAAATCAGTGTAGCTTACTGTCACTGAAGAAAAGAGTTCATGAAGCTGATAATCTCTTACATTCTAGATGCTGAGACTTTTCAAATTGAGCACACACAAATAATTAAGCTAGTGATAATAGGTAAAAATGAAACATAAGCTTAAACAAGCCGATGTATTATGTCAGAAAGAAAACATTTGAAAGCAACAGATTAAGAGATATACATGTACAATATCATTGTGTGGTAGGTATTCTCATGCACATGGAATTATTCGAATCCTAAGCTGTCAGTCATATAAAACAAGAAGGGCGAATAAAATGTTAACCAATCTATTATTGATATTGATATTGCATGGGACAAACATATGGACATTGTTGATGACATTCTTCCTGCATATACCGTCTCGGGGTGTTTCACAATTGCAGACAGCTTTGGAAATGGAACGTGAACTGCTGCAAGGAAAGAATTGTGGTCCAACTGTGTGTTTTAACTTATCGGTTGACTTGATTTTTCTATTGAAACTTACATTTCACAAGCGATAGTATTTCCTCGAGTTCATATCTGAAACACACGTTCAAGTTTAGACCACACAGCTTAGCGATGAAACATCAGCAAAACTTTGCTACCTTGATTTAGGCATCTTTTAGAGGAAACAATCTACTTGATCTTGACCCAGCAGGGTTTGGTTGGAGGAAGGACAAAAAACGGATACCATCTTCACAGCCAGCTACTTAGACCGAAAACCTTGTCATAACGCTATAGTTAATTTTAAAACTGAGAAATGTGTGACTGTCAAGGTAGCACGCCCTGTATAACGTAAATATTGATATGTTAAAGCATGCATGCACGAATTGGGATTTAGGGTACTGCAACACAGAATAGATCATATATAGGGCCGATAAAGGATGAGAGGTTATGAGATGAGATGATGATGATTTCAGAAAGATGATATCGACTAGTCTCATTCTTTGCGAATCAGCGCATCTGATCAAAACCACCGACCTGCGTTCTTTTTAGTTCTTGACAGCGGTCATTATCTCGGTCAAATACAAAGAAATATTCCTATGACAATTAAGCCCCAGAACCACGATCAGGTAGGAAGGTCTCTTAGGATAAAGGTAAAATCGCTCTTGTGAACAAATACCAGGTGCTAAAACGTACCAGCCAAGAAACAACTGTTTATTATGACTTTTGAACATTTTAAATATTTTAAGCATTTCTATCGCAATGTTGGCCGCTTTCTTGAATACGAAAATGCTCGAAGGTGGAAAAATGTCCCCCGAAGTATTTCAATAATGAGTATCATTCTGTCAATAATAAGTATCATTCTGGTAAGGTCAAACCATTTAAAAATAAGAAATAATGAATGTTGTTGTTTGGACTTATTTTGATTTAAAACATTTCGGTCAACGCTTTGGTCGCCATCTCGAATATACAGAAATGCTCAAGGGTGACAGTTCCATAACAAGTATCCTGTTTTCAATAATAAGCATCGCCGTCTTGAATATACGGAAATATTCAACGATGAAAAGATGTCACCCGTTAAATTTCATCAATAAGTATCATAACTCTAATAGTAAGTATAATTACGTTGATATCGAGTCAGAAATGAATAAAAAATGTATGATTGTTGATTTTTGGACTTTTTTGGCTAAACAAAATTTCTGTCACTATTTTGGCCGCCATCTTGAATATACGGAAATGCTCAATGATAAAAAGATGTCACCCGTAACATTTCAATAATTAGTTTGATCATTTCAATAACGAATATCATAATGGTGAGATCAAATCAATTAATAGAAAGAAATTATGAATGCTGATTTGATGACCATTTTGTTTTATAGAATTTCGGTAGCCATTTTAGCCGCTATTTTGAAAAAAAAGCAGGTATGCTCAAAGGTGACAAGATGTCATCCGTAACAGCTCAATAATATGTATAATCATTTCAGTAAACATTTTCATGACGGTGGGGTCAAATAAGTTTAGAAATGCTCAAGGGTGACAAGATGTCTTCCGTAACAATTCAATAGTATGTATCATCATTTCAGTGATATATATCATTATAGTGGGGTCAAATCAGTTAAGAAAACCAAACCATGAATGCTGAAGTTAAGAGTAGTTTGTTTCAACACATTTAGGTAGCCATTTTAGCCGCCATTTTGAATATACTGAAATGCTCAAGAGTGACAAGATGTCACCCGTAACATTTTGAAAACATGAAACTTTTTTTGAATAATAACTATCATTATGGTGAGGTCTAATCAATTAAAAAATGAAAAATGAATCCTGATTTTTGTGCTATTTTGTTTAAAAGCCTTTGGGCAGCCATTTTGGCCGCCATCTTGAATATACGAAAATGCTCAAGGGTGACAAAGTGGCACCCGGTGGTTTTTCAATAAGTAACATATGCTGAAGTAGAATCAGTCGAGAAAAAAACTTAGGACGGCATTTCCAGGTCAAGTCAGCCTTCTGCCGGACTAGTATATGTTCTATAATGAAACCACAATCACAGTTTCCTAAAAATGCTCCAAAATCTCGCGATGTACTCACGTGACAAATTGGTAACCCTAGCTGGTGTTGTATAGGAAATATCAAGCTTTTTCTATAATTGAGATCTAAGGTCAGTATCAAGGTCATAGTGACTGAACATGTTATGGGACTCTTTGCAATCCCATGATGAATTATACTCCAAATTTGGCATCACTAGTTACAGTGGAGAATCTGTTATTCTTTCCCAATAAACGCGTTTACGCTAAAACTATTATTTGCAGTGCATACAGTTTGGAGCCAGATCAGACGCCGGGTAACCCGGCGTCTGACCAGGCTCCAAACTGTTTGCCACCAAGATAAACAAGAATTATCAGAATTGTCCAAAAGTTGTTCTTTTCTACGTTTTAGTGCTTTGCGTGTGCGTACGTTTGCGTTTAAACGGGAAAGAATAACAGATTCTCCACTGTAATGAGGTGAATGAAACGGACAGGCGGACGCACGCACTGTTCGATTAGCTAGCTTTGGCGTCATGGAAATAAGACAGTGCTCACATAAGGGGGTTACCTTTAAACTTTACATGCGTGCGAATGAAGTTCATGCATATCATGAACCACAAGAATAATAATATTATTTCTTATATTTATTCAGTATCTAAAAAAGGATGTATGTTCTGTTTTAATAACGTATACAGTATTTTTTTTATATAAATATAACATAGCAGCGAGTGCGACGGTGCTGTTTTATTAATTCGCACTGCCTCACTCGCTGTCATGGTATACATGTAACTGTTTTATTACATCAAACAAATTCGCAATGTTTTGTAATGATTTTGTGTTTGGTAAATAAACAACTGGACGCTTTCCAGTTTCTCGTAAAGAGCCAAAGACAATTACCAGTTACCAATTAAAATGTACCAGTTATATTACAGTGGAGAATCTGTTATTCTTTCCCAATAAACGCGTTTACGCTAAATCTATTATTTGCAGTGCAAACAGTTTGGAGCCAGATCAGACGCCGGGTAACCCGGCGTCTGATCAGGCTCCAAACTGTTTGCCACCAAGATAAACAAGAATTATCAGAATTGTCCAAAAAGTTGTTATTTTCTACGTTTTAGTGCTTTGCGTTTGCGTACGTTTGCGTTTAATCGGGAGCGAATAACAGATTCTCCACTGTAAGGGAAGTTACTTCTATACATAATGCTATGTTAGTGTTGGCAGCAGTACTCTTCCTTTGATAAAGGCTAACATCGTTTAATGACAATACAGAATACACTTTTGTCATTGGTATTTTGTAGTGAAAAATCACCAAAGGTATAATAAATAGGCCAAATAAATCTGAAAGATATACCACCTGACACATGTGTATTGTGTTCGGATATATGTTTATAGATGCAAAAGTCGAGTAAATTTTCAGAAATGAAATTAATGTTTCTTTCGCCAGTCACTCCACTCCAAAACACTGAAACATACTTGTATTGTGTTAACGGCAAAATCATACTCCAATATTATTGGACAATTTTATCAACCAATAAATATTGTAATTTAAATGTAACATTGAATATATTATAACCCGCCAAAAGTGAACTTGTTGATTAAAATCTGATCATATTCAAAACAGTATCTCACTCAGATAAAAATGAAAGTCAACATTTAAAAATACATTGGTATTTTCTACATTTTAAAGTGATGGAAAATCAACAACACTTTGTATAGTTTGTTTCTTATTTAATTTGCAGGTAGAACATATTTTCACAAAATATAAAACATTATAGATTTTTTGTATTAAAACATTCTTGGAATGGTGAGCACATACAATAAGCAGGGGTACCTTTAATTCAATTTAAGGAAGTATGATTCTAATGAATTTAACCAATGTTTTGTCAATAAAGGTACTCTCGTAACTAACGGGCCTACCGTACTATATTTGATCGTATTACATGTTTCTGTTGTGATTGTATTTTAAAAGTCTCTTATGATTTATCAAATAAAACAAACAACTTTTTTTGTAGCAAAACATTTAATTCACGTATAAAATAAAAATGAAAAACGGGGTTTCTGGCATTTCCGGTAGAGTACCGATATTGAACGACACTGACCAAGGTTTCCCGAATTCTTAAGTGTCGCGCTACCTGCAACTCTTGTCCTGCAAAGCACGACATGGCTGATAACAATTTATTAGTTGACGTCAATTGGCGATGCTTCGATCAGGACCAGACATTAGCGGCGCCTGATCAGAGTCTACACTGATTGCTGATAGGAATTTAACTATAAAACAAAACGATAATGAAAATTTAGATCAGGGATACCTTATATGAAAATGGCCTAATCCAACAAATAACCATCAATTTTGCATAAACGGGTTAATATAGAACAATCAGTGCTGCATTAACCCAATTATGCCAAGTGCATTCTTCCATACTCATATATATATATATATATTGCAGAAAATAGTTTAGGTAGAAAACTGAATTATTTCAGTCCTGCATTAAGTTGTTTGCTGTTCTCGAGGTAAATATTTGATATGACACTTAAGTGCAATGCACATTAATACCAGGCTATGCTCTTTGTGATCAAGTTAAATTGGGATACAAAAAGAGGGTAATGTTTTACAAATTCATTGAAGATTGGCAGTTGGTACTGTATGGGTCTGATTTTTAATAAACGTAATAAAAAGTATATTATTTTGGGTTTTACCACATGTCATATTTAATCCATTGAACCTTAGTCACGAATATAATCATCCTTTACAAATACAGTTTGCCTGTGAAGAATATACATGTACGTGATCTATTCAAAAAGCGAACACCAGGAACAGAAGGCTCCTACAGGACCTCTCTGACCAGGGTATTCACTGTGTTTTTTTGTATTTTCCAATGTATTTTAAAAACAATCATACTTAGTGAAAATGGACTAGAATTAATTTGAAACTGGGAATGTCGACTAGACTTTTAGAGGTCATGACGTTAAACATAACGAGGTTGAGTATCACTGCACTATACAACTAACAAACTTAAAAACCGGATTATGTGCACATGGTTGTGGATAATGTGTTCCCTCCTGGGTATCAGTTCATATAATTACATGTAGTGAGTCCAGGAGAAGGTCAATAATAAACAAGGACAATGTTTTTATACACTTGGAAGAGGACCACTGAACAATGCTACATTATAAATAATGTGTAGCCTGCATAAGCAACGTTTCAATACAATATCAAAGTGCAGCCTCTTATACAGTATCTTGCTATAAGCTCCTGAAGGAGTTTTCTGCCTTATTCTATCCTGCACCTTGCTGTCATTTGGCTTAAAAAGTTCCACGTGTCTTGATTGAAAGGTGGCTTTATATACTTGACTGTAGTTATGTGCTTAGAATTGACAACCTATTTATTATCTGCTAGGTTTTTTATTTGCCGGCCACAAATAAAGTAATTTAAAAATAACTAAATTCTGATACCTTTCAAACAAGATAACACCGTAATATGCTTTGTGATACTCATATTGATCATTCTCCTGTCATTAAGGTTTTTAATAGTATATATTTAATTAGTTCCTGGAGGAATTGTCTGATCAGGGCTTGCACTTTTTTCTTAAACTAGGATATATCTGACATGAGTCAGCATCCTGTCCACAATTTTCCTTTGTAATAATTCAATGAGAGATGATTATAACAGACGGAGTTTGATCTATAGATGATATTGAAAGAGTGTGTTTTCAGTATTGAATTTATTGAACGAGCTGTATAAAATTATATGTTGCGAGCCTTTGCGAATTTTATCCAACGAGTTCAATAAATTCAATTCTGTAAACACTCGAATTTAATATTATATTTATCACATTAACACCAAATGACACAAACATTCCAACGTTCTTGCTTTCACGTTTCCCTTAGCTGTTATACGAAAACGATTTGTCATTTATACAACTGTTATTAGAATGTTTTTCATTCATAGATGTAAACAGTATTGAACTAAATTAAAGAAAACGGACATCAATGTGTTGTGAAAAGGATTCTCTGATAACATGGGCAATTAAAAATTAATATTTAATCTAAAATTGTTCTTATTGACTAAAAATGTTCATTTTCAGAACTACGTCAATATTTAAACATGGCGTAGTTACAGTGGAGAATCTGTTATTCTTTCCCAATAAACGCGTTTACGCTAAAACTAATATTTGCAGTGCAAACAGTTTGGAGCCAGATCAGACGCCGCGTAACCCGGCGTCTGATCAGACTCCAAACTGTTTGCCACCAAGATAAACAAGAATTATCAGAATTGTCCAAAAAATGTTCTTTTCTACGTTTTAGTGCTTTGCGTTTGCGTACGTTTGCGTTTAAACGGGTAAGAATAACAGATTCTCCACTGTATCTAGAAATTCACCCCTCACGAACAAAAACCCAACAAAACAACCCCCCAGAAAAAACCAACAACAACAACAGATTAATACTAGAGTTCTACGTAGCCTGATTTGTGGGACAACTTTCGAAAGAAAGAAATGATATAATGTATTATATTAAGATATTGACCAATTGGACATTCGAAAATGTTTCGATCACTGGTGGACGGTGTGGTGATCCTAGTTTTTCAAACTAGATGCTCTGAACTGGTTTTACAGCCGGCGTACTAATACATCTTCCAGTAATTCGTAAATTGGTATTTTATATGCACAGTGAGGCCATACGATATCTATTTTACTCTATATTTTGCACGTTAATGTGATAAGTAAATATTCAGCAGAAAAGGGCTAAGTTTGAACCAATGCGGTGTTAGAAAGTTTAACAAAGACGCAGTATTGGCGACGCATGAAAATAGACGATATGTACAGAACATCATACTAGCTTACCATAAATATAATTGGTCATTTAAGTTGAAATAATGTGTTAATTGTAGGTCATGCTTGTCAATTTCCCCCAATGTACTTTTAGTTCTACAAATTCACTGCCAAACTGTAGCGCCAGCATTAACACTGTTACGTCCTAATAGCGTTCATTTTGATACTGTTGGCTGCGCTGTATACATGTAATAGTTTAGCATTAGCTTTACGACAATTTGACATCAGAAATATTATTACTGGCAGAATTTGTATCCTGAGAAGATGCCGAGTTACAGAGTGGTAGACTTCATCACACTACCAAACTCATTCGCTCACCCACCCATCCCACGCACACCAGAACACACATGCACGTCCACGCATGTACAACAACACAGCTAAAGCACATGGTTCCGAAGTTCTCGGTGGGTAAACCAAACATTCATTTATACCTTTATATAAATCATGATTTTGTTTGTTTCTTTATTTCTATATCCAAACTCTTAGATCTCTTCCACCGTTACCGTATACAACTGTTCACTGTACAGTGGAGAATCTGTTATTCTTTCCCAATAAACGCGTTTACGCTAAAACTATTATTTGCAGTGCAAACAGTTTGGAGCCAGATCAGACGCCGGGTAACCCGGCGTCTGATCAGGCTCCAAACTGTTTGCCACCAAGATAAACAAGAATTACCAGAATTGTCCAAAAGCTGTTCTTTTCTACGTTTTAGTGCTTTGCGTTTGCGTACGTTTGCGTTTAAACGGGAAAGAATAATAGTTTCTCCACTGTACATGTAGTATCCTTTAATGTTTACAGTGTCTGGTACTGCGGGAGGGCGTTATTTTTCCCGTTTGAACGAAACTAAACGCAAAAGTACTTCAATAAGAAGTTAAAATGACAGGTCCTCGACCAACATGACTATTTCTTTTTTTAGAGTTGCAAACAGTTTGGATCCTGATCAGATGCCGATAACCCGGCATCTGATCTGGGTTTAAACTGTTTACAGTAGAAATACCTGCTTTAGCACAAGCGCGCTTACTGGGTAAGAATAACGTCCTCCTTACTGAACGATGGTAGTTACTTAATCAAACTATTTATCAACAGCAATAGCTTTGTAACTTCAGCGAAAGAACACATCTATTCTTCAGATTTTCGCCCGGCAATGATCTCATCAAGCGTTGTAAATCCGAATTTCTGGGGAACACGAGTGGTTTCAACATCGGGTCCAGTGAGTTTTCCATCAACAAGATATTTCTTATCAATCTTTTCTTGGCACCATTCTATCAACGTGTTACAGCATGGCATATCTACCGCTAATATATCCGCCACCCCACGAACTACCACCACTCCGAAAGGAATGTTTTCAGTGAGGTATCTGCAATTCAGCTCTGGTTTAAACCTGCTTTTGGCCTTTGACATTTCATGTAACATTTCGGGATGGCCTTTATTCGTACTAAGCGCTTTATAAAGACTTGTTCCGTCTTCGATGTCAGTTCTGTACACTGATACTATCCAGTTGAACACGTCTTTAATTTCAGATAGATCTATTTGAGGTTTCTGTGCAGTTATTGCATTTGCCACGGCGAGATATTCTTTGCTGCAATTTTCAATGAATATAGCCGTCTCCTCATCAACACTTTCAAAGAAAGAGAGTTGATTCTCTGTTCCCTTGCCGTCGTACGATTTCCACTTTCCATACACTATTGCAGGTTGTAGAAATGAGTATGAAGTAAAGAGAAGTTCGATGGGGTGTTTGGTATGAGCCAAGATTGGGTCAAACCCAAGAATTGTTTGTAGGCTCATCAGTGCTGGTTTCCGCGGGATCGCTTTCCCACGCAACATTGAACCCTGCAGTTCCTTAAACGTTTTAGTGATTTCAATCTTGGAGCCGAACTCAACGATCTTGCAGGCCCATGGATGAGTCTGGTATGACATAATGGTAATTTGGTCACCGATATCGCCAAGGACTTGTTTGCACTGGTACTCAAACCCTGGCAATCCGGGTAATCCAACAATACACATTTTCTTATCTACACTAGAAGCGATCGCTTTCAGATATGACTCATGGTTATAAGCAGGGGCCGCAATGATAACAAGGGCGCTTTCATAAATGGCTTCCTCCGGTTTTTTGGTAACCATGTCCGGTTTTCCTTTTATTTCTCTCGTTCTGCCTTCGCCCTCGTGTATTGTCAATATCATATTATTGTCAGCAATCTTTTTGTTCCACGCTTTCGCCTCATCAGCATCCAGGCAAAATACTTTAACATCAGTGTCAGGTTTTGAGGCTCCCAGTACAGCGAGAATCTGAGCCGTTTTACCACTCCCGCAGATGCAAACTTTTAAGGGCGCCATAGTACCGCTTCTGAAATATACGTTGAAAAGAATAAATAAGAATGACGGGTACAGTGGAGAAAACGTTATTCTTTCCCGTTTAAACGCAAACGAAACGCAAACGAAACGCAAACGCAATGCACCAAATTATAGAAAATAACAACTTTTTGACAATTCTAACTATTAATATTAATCTGAATGGCAAACAGCTTGGTGCCTGATCAGACGCCGGGTTACCCGGCGTTTGATCTGGCTCCTAACTGTTTGTACTGGACAAAAAGCTTCAGCGTAAACACGTTTATTGGGAAAGAATAACGTTTTTTCCACTGTACATTCAAATTTGCTGGAGCTTTATTTACAACGAGCTTTATTTTATGCTTTCGCTAATGGAATGGCAAAATTCCGCAAACGAAAAGGAATACGATGAAAAGGTTTTTCGTGGTTTTGGAAATAGGGGTTAATGGTTCTCTATATTTCAAATCGTATTCAAATGGCTTTACTGGTGTATTGACAGTTAACTTCTGTAATAATGGAGAGTGTTGGTAATCAGTGCACCCACGTATTCCTTTTCGTTTGCTTTAACACTTCCGAAGGCAAGACACCGTCTCCTGGAACTTGTAGTCCTGTACCTAGCCTGAAGACCAGTTTGCAAAATGGTGTTGAGAGAGTTTCTCACTTGATGCGAGTTAACAAGACCCTAGACATCACAAATCACCGAGGTGCTTGTCTGCCACACTGACACGAGCCCCACAATATCCAAATCCAATATGGCCGCCGCCAGCCATTTTGGAAAAGCTAACTGTTTTAGCTCACTTGAGTCAAAGGCTCAAGGTGAGCTATTGTGATGGCTCTGTGTCCGTCGTCGTCCGTCGTCGTTAACAATTGCTTCAAATGACATATCCTCCTATACCGCTTGACAGAATTCTACCAAACTTTACAGAAATGTTCCTTGGGTCAAGCTCTTTCAAATTTGTTCAAAGAATTAAAAACAATGCAGAACTCTGGTTGCCATGGCAACCAAAGTGAAAAAATAAGGAAATCTTAAAAAATATTCTTGTCAAAAACTGCAAGGGACAGAGCTTAGACATTTGGCACATAGCATCATCTATAGGTCCTCTATCAAGTTTGTTTCCCTGTGGTCAAAATTGTCCCCGCCCCGGGGGTCACAGTTTTACATAGAGTTATATAGTGAAATTTTCAGACGTCTTCTTCTCTGAAACCAATGTGGCCAGAGCTTTGATATTTGGAATGGAGACACTTCTAGATGTACTTTACAAAAATTGTTCAAATGGTTCTGGTAGGTTGCATAACTAGGTCACAGGAGCTAAAAAAATATTTGTCAATGAAAACTTAAAAAATCTTCTTGTCTAAAACTACAAGGGCCAGATCTTAGATATTTGGCACATATCATCGCCTACAGGTCCTCTATCAAGTTTGTTCAAATTATGCCCCTGGGGTCAAAATGTGCCCCTCCCCGGGGGTCCCAGTTTTACATAGAGTTATATAGTGAATTTTTCAAACGTCTTCTTCTCTGAAACTAATATGGCCAGAGCTTTGATATTTGGCATAGTGACACTTCTAGATGTCCTATACCAAAATTGTACAAATGGTTCTGGTCCGTTGCATAACTAGGTCACAGGAGCTAAAAATAGATTTTTTTTCAATGAAAACTTAAAAAATCTTCTTGTCTAAAACTACAAGGGCCAGATCTTAGATATATCATCACCCAGTGAAAACCCGACACGGAATGACTTTGGAACTACATGTTTATCTAATCAATTTTTTATGCTTTATTGATGTACCTTTCCATGAATATGGAGCAAGGTGTTATATTTCTGTCCCGGCCCTACCGTCTGTCCGTGGGGCTGTTGTTGTCTTAGTGGTTAGGATAACAGCCTAATGTCTACTTTTGTAGACGAGAGACGTTAACTCTTTCCTCCCTGAAACTTTAAATTGACAATTCCAGTTTCCATTTTAGTCTAGTCTATTTCACACTTTTATTGGTTGTTTTTGTCAATGTTTGGCATTATGACAAACAGTGATGACCCAGATCAGAGGGCTCCTTTCGGAGCCCTCTGATCTGGGTCTTCACTGTTTGCACAGGACAAGTATACTATTCACATGTACACTGTTTGAAATTGACGCCTATATGCGGGACTAGGGTTCAAAGGGTTAATGGGTTAGCGAGGATTCTACCATGTATTGATAAGACACTCTGACATAAACAGGACAATATGGCATTTATACATTCAATTTGCGACAAATGTTGTGTCATGACCACTACTTTAGACTTCATTTTATATTGTTTGTAAAAATTCCAGTTCAATATAAATACATAAATTATTGAATTATATATGTGTGTAATTTGGGCCGGAGGCCTTAAAGTACGGAAAAAAATATTGAATCTTGAATCTTCAAAGGGAGACAGTAACGTAACTATGTATGTTTAAAGCATGCACAAGTTATGTCAAACACTAATGTATTCTTTGCTCTGCCAAACTAGTCGTCCCGCTATAACGAAATCTCAAACGGACACTCATTCACGACGATACATATATATGCGGCTGTTAAATGTATAACGAAGGTAAGCTGAAAGCTCATTTTCGTGTTTTTCCCTTAACTTTCCAATCGGGAAAATTAAGTGAATGTACAGTTCTTTTTATAGCTATTTTGAAGTAGTTTATTATATATTCCAAACGTACAGATATTGACTTAACCGTTTCACTCTTAAAGACGCCAAAAACGCGTTTGCAAATAGTTTGGATCCTGATCAGACGCCGCGATACGCGGCGTCTGATCAGGATACAAACTGTTTGACACTCGTATCGATATGTTTTAAGTCATACTACATTGAATCTTACTTTGAAACGATCTTGCAAACAACACAATTGAAGCAGACGACAATGAAACGGTGAAGAAGTAAAAATCTCACGATTATTTGGCAGCGAAAGAGTTAAGAGAGTTCGAAATATCGAGGTTCGACTGTACAATGTTTATATTTATAAATCATATAACACTATGGTTTATTGGGCTATTGAAGAATTGAATTAACGCCAAGGAACTAATGAGTATGCTGGGTGCAATTATGAATCTACCTGTTAGTGCTTAAACATGCAGTGGTTGTTTATCCCAAGTATGCAACGCCAACTTGCGGAATAAAAGATACATACACTCAGTGCAAAAAGAAACGCACACGTTTATTACAATATTATATGTATGTAGAAAGAACGTATTTGTGAAATAATCTTTTCATTACAGTCAGTAGTTCCGTCTTGGGCTATCAATGTTGAAAATGGGAGGTTTATCATTGAATTGGTATCATCACAAGCTGTACAAATCGGTGCGGCGTTTTCAACAGGCACTAATTAACTCGTTCGCTGCCAAATTAATCGTGAGAGTTTTATCCCACCACCGTTTCATTGTCGTCTGCTTCAATCGTTTCAAAGTAAGATTCAAAGTAGTATGACTTAAAGTATATTTATACGAGTGTCAAACAGTTTGTATCCTGATCAGACGCCGCGTCACGCGGCGTCTGATCAGGATTCAAACTGTTTGAAAACGCGCCTTTTGACGTCATTAAGAGTGAAAGGGTTAAAATACAGCACAGTAATTGTAAGTATATGTTTTTCTAAACTTGTGGTAGAATTTAATTGATCTTGAGATATGGTCTTAGTATCTTAAAAAAGTCTCTTAATCTGCGCCTGAGCACAATATGCGTTTCTTTTTGTACTGAGTGTAGGCAGGTGGTGGCAACTACAAACGGTGATGATACATATTGCTCTTTCTAAAACATTCAAGTTATTTCTGCACATTCAACCCTAGCGACCAGTATACTTGTCATTAACAAACATCATACTCATGACACGTACTCTTGTCCTATGCAAACAGTTTAGACTCAGATCTTATTTCTGCACATTCAACCCTAGCGACCAGTATACTTGTCATTAACAAACATCATACTCATGACACGTACTCTTGTCCTATGCAGACAGTGTAGACTCAGATCTTATTTCTGCACATTCAACCCTAGCGACCAGTATACTCGTCATTAACAAATATCATACGCATGACACGTACTCTTGTCCTATGCAAACAGTGTAGACTCAGATCTTATTTCTGCACATTCAACCCTAGCGACCAGTATACTCGTCATTAACAAATATCATACTCATGACACGTACTCTTGTCCTATGCAAACAGTTTAGACTCAGATCTTATTTCTGCACATTCAACCCTAGCGACCAGTATACTTGTCATTAACAAACATCATACTCATGACACGTACTCTTGTCCTATGCAGACAGTTTAGACTCAGATCTTATTTCTGCACGTTCAACCCTAGCGACCAGTATACTTGTCATTAACAAACATCATACTCATGACACGTACTCTTGTCCTATGCAAACAGTTTAGACTCAGATCTTATTTCTGCACATTCAACCCTAGCGACCAGTATACTTGTCATTAACAAACATCATACTCATGACACGTACTCTTGTCCTATGCAAACAGTTTAGACTCAGATCTTATTTCTGCACATTCAACCCTAGCGACCAGTATACTTGTCATTAACAAACATCATACTCATGACACGTACTCTTGTCCTATGCAAACAGTTTAGACTCAGATCTTATTTCTGCACATTCAACCCTAGCGACCAGTATACTCGTCATTAACAAATATCATACTCATGACACGTACTCTTGTCCTATGCAAACAGTTTAGACTCAGATCTTATTTCTGCACATTCAACCCTAGCGACCAGTATACTCGTCATTAACAAATATCATACTCATGACACGTACTCTTGTCCTATGCAAACAGTGTAGACCCAGATTAGAGGACCCCTTAAGGAGCCCTCTGATCAGGGTCTGTACTGTTTGCCATTTTGCAGTATATTACTCAAAACAACCCTAAATAGGCTGAAATGAACTAATCCTGATTGGAAAATGGAACCGACTATTAAAAGTTTCAGTGGCGAATGAGTTAATGCATATAGGCCACAAAAAGTAGACATAAGCAAACAGCGCAATTTGCGGCGTCTCATCTGATTCTGCATTGTTGATATTTCATGAAACGGATATCTTCTATATGAATAAACAGTTCATGAGCTTTCTGTTTTACTGTTACATTGGTTTAAGCGTCACATGTCTTTTATACAATCACTTAACCTTCGTTTTAGTGGTCGTAATAGAGAGGTTAACCTGATAAAAAAAACTCTTTTAGGAGCGGTCTGATCTGGGTCTACATTGTTTCAAAAAGCGTCAATATACGTTTTAAGCATGAGAAGGATGAACTCCGAAATCATCCAGGACGGTGTCTATGGTAACGGAATAAAGGAAACAAGTGTTTTGGCTAACACACTCACATCACCAGCTCACATAGCTCTATGACAAGACCCATAGTTTATCTACAGGGTACAATCTCCATGATGCTACCTTGGGTAATCATGCACACGTGTGTGATAGACAACAAACAAGCATGCTAGGCTATAAACATGACATTTCAGCTCTCAGCAGCATTGCCTAGTTCTGCTCATGTACTTTACAGAGGAGAATGCGTTATTCTTTCCCGTTAAAACGAGACTAAATTCAAAAGCGCTACATGTAGTTTCCCCGTTTAAACGCAACGAAACGCAAACGCATTACACTAAACTGTAGAAAATAACGGTTTTTTGACACTTTTGACTATTGATATTGAGCTGAGGGGCAAACAGTTTGGAGCCTGATCAGACGCCGGGTTACCCGGCGTCTGATCTGGATCCAAACTGTTTGAAATGGAAATAATAGTTTTAGCGTAAACGCGTTTATTGGGAAAGATAACGTTTTCTCAGCTGTAGCACAAGAGTGTATATTGATCAAGAGAGACGTCGTTTTTGCACTTATTCAATAAAGCACAATTTCTATCTATTAGGGTGAAGCATGCCGATGTTAACCCTTTCACTTCCAAATTTTTCGTGAGGTTTTTACCCCTTCACCGTTTCATTGTCGCCTGCTTCAATTCTTTTGTCTGCAATTTCATTTCAAAGTTAAGAAATAAGGCAGTGTGACTGAAGACATCTCAAAAAGAGTGTCAAACAGTTTGGATTCTGATCAGACGCCGCGTTACGCGGCGTCTGATCAGGATCCCAACTGTTTGCAAACGCGCCTTTAAGCGTCATTGAGAGCGAAAGGGTTAATAAGCACAAGTGACAAACTAAAAGTGAGATGAAATAAATCTTATACATGTATATGTATCATCCTTTGGAGCTTTATAGTACTTTTTCATTGTGTTAGAAGCAGTTCCAACTGGCTTTAACCAGTCACTTGCCTAAAGCCCTTAAGGGTGTATGAAACTCATGAATTTGGGTAATTTTAGTATATGAAAACACTCTATGATGGTTTTGATTTGAAGAGCTATTTAAGATGAATGAAAACATAGAAAAAGTGTACATTTTGGTGAACAACTGTTGGCTCTACGGCCATGTAAAATTTACCCCACCCACTCTTTCTTTTTTGTTCTTTTCAAACAGTCCGCTTCAATAAAATCCATTTCAAATGAAAACAAATATGATAATTTGGTTTTGTGTTATTTATTTCCTGTCTGTGGTAGTAAGAGTGTAAACACTGTTAAATATGGCATTTTCAGCAATTCAAAGGTAGATAAATCTCAACCTATTGGTCCGATTTCAACCATAATCGAACTCATCCGAACTCTTATGGTAGTATACAATCTAAGCAAGTTTGAGATAGATTGGATAAATAAATTGTGGCCTCTAGAATGTAAACACTGTTAAATATGGAATTTTCAGCAATTCAAAGGTAGATAACTCTTGGTCTATAGGTCCAATTTCAACCATAATCGAACTCATCTGAACTCTTATGGTAATATGTAATCTGGGCAAGTTTAAGAAAGATTGCATAAAAACTGTGGCCTCTAGAGTGTAAACACTGTTAAATATGGCATTTTCAGCAATTCAAAGGTTGATAACTCTTGATCTATAGGTCAGATTTCAACCAGAATCGAACTCATTCGAACTCTTATGGTAATATACAATCTGGGCAAGTTAAAGAAAGATTGCATAAAAATTGTGGCCTCTAGAGTGTAAACACTAAAACTGTTGACGACGAACGACGGACAACGAACGCCGGACATTCAAGGATTGCAAAAGCTCACCCTGAGCTAGCTCTTACGTAAGGCAAATGTGTTCCGAGACAAATGTGCTCCTACAAAGCATATTCTTGATATTCAAGGATTCCTATTGTTCAAACCTGGTGCCTTATTTTCTAAATTTGGTTTCTATATGTGAAAATACCACCATAGACATGAAATAAAGAAAGAAAAGCCAAATTACCATGTTTGTTTTGTTTTAAAATAGATTTTACTAAAACTTGTACTCTGAATGCGTTAAATTTGAAGAAAAAATGTCCAAATTTAACTTACCTTTTTCGAATCGCTGTAGCTCAAAAAAGGACACCACAATATGTATTTTTTTCATTTTTTCATTCATCATAAACAGCTCTTCCAAAAAAACAATGATAGAAAAAAAGTTTCATACTTTGAAAAAATCGCTTTTGGGTTTGATACACCCTTAAAACAAACATTCTTTTCGATTTGTAGTCATTTCTACCGCACTGGTTACTCGGTGCCTGATCTGGCCCCAACTGTTATCATTAGAAATAACAGTTTTAGCGTAAACGCGTTTACTGGGAAAGAATAACGTGTTCATCGCTGTAAGATGCCATTTGCAGGTGATGAAAGGGTAAGTATGTACAGTGGAGAATCTGTTATTATTTTCCGTTTAAACGCAAACGTACGCAAACGCAAAGGACTAAAACGTAGAAAAGAACAACTTTTGGACAATTCTGATAATTCTTGTTTATCTTGGTGGCAAACAGTTTGGAGCCTGATCAGACGCCGGGTTACCCGGCGTCTGAACTGGCTCCAAACTGTTTGCACTGCAAATAATAGTTTTAGCGTAAACGCGTTTATTGGGAAAGAATAACAGATTCTCCACTGTACACTGACAGCCGCATGCTCCACGCTGTGTAGTAATCATGAGTTACTTTCTACAGGTGAATATACATTACACCTGGGTAACAGTAGTGAATATGTTATTCTTCTCCAATAAACGTGATTAGGCTTAAACAATTACTTTCATTTCAAGCAGTCTGTAGCCAGATCAGACGCCGGGTAACCCGGCGTCTGATATGGCTCCACATTGCTTGGCGCTCAGATTGAAATAAATCGTTGTATGTTAAAAATAAGGTAATTTTCTAAATCTTATTGGAATACGCTTGCGTTTCGTTTGCGTGAAAACGGGAAAGAATTACGTCTTAACCACTGTATACAACATTATGCGAAGAAGCGAGGATCTTCATTAAACCCAGGCAATTGCCTAATGCAGTACAAAATGTAGAGCAAAAAGCTAATGTTTGAAGGAGCTGTCTGTTCGCTCTCAGTCCATTGCTGACCAACTGATCTGAATTTAGTTTTAACGCAATTTAACTGTATTCAGTGAAGTGTTGGCTTTAATACATTGACCCTTTAAAACTAGTGAATATACACCATTTACTTGTAAACTAAGCACTAGAGAAGAGTACCGCTTGATCAATGCAAACAGTGTATAGACAAAGATCAGAAGGTTCTTTTAGGAGCTCTCTGATCAGGTTCTGCACTGTTTGTCATTTGCAATAAATTATGATAAACAACCCTAAATAGTCAAACTGGATTATACTTATATACATGTACCTTTTTTAAAGGCCGAAAGCTGTGTAGGAACACATTCGTCTCGGAACACATTTGTCTCACGTAAGA
This sequence comes from Gari tellinella, assembly GCA_922989275.2. Taxonomy (NCBI): domain Eukaryota; kingdom Metazoa; phylum Mollusca; class Bivalvia; order Cardiida; family Psammobiidae; genus Gari; species Gari tellinella. The sequence continues at coordinate 55,176,576 of OV277859.1, forward strand.
CCGATGCGGTCGCACTTGTCTCGCGTGAGACAAATGGAACCACACATGTCTTACCGAAAAACACATGTGTGTGACAAATATGCTTCAATTAAAATTTCTTAGGGACAACAAAACACATTTGTCTCACCTCATTTGTTATGCAATACAAGCACATTTGTCACATATTTTTTTTCCAGATATTAGAATCGAGACCCGCTTCTTTACCTCACGTTAAGTGTAATCAATAGGTTTGATGATGCTTTTAATAAAATCTGTGATTTGCAGAACAGGAATGTTCTTTCATTTATGCAGAGGCAGGGAGATTTTGACGTTTTCTGATTGACCGGAAGTGACGTAAAACGCTATTCATACAGTAAATACAGACAACACAGAACAATTATAACTGATAACCATGGGGTATACGGACGGGCATAACTATTACCTTTATCTTAATGAATCATGTAAATTACATTTAGGTGTTTTTAAACAATTTTTAATATTGTTTCGTTTGTTTGTTTTGGTAAAGATTTTATTTTGATGCAAAGATGAAAACAAAAGTTTTAGAGTCCAAATAGGTATAAACACTGTAGATCGCGTTGTATATGAATAACCTTCAGAGTTATAAACATGACTTAGCTTACGTTTGCAAACAATTGGAATCCAGATCGGATGCCGCATAACACGGCGTCTAATCTGCGTTATTTAAAAACTGTTTGTCATTCGTTTTATTTTCTTCTGTCGAAAGGTCCAGTATGTATAACTTTGAGAGAAATCGGCAAATGGCGATTTTAAGTAGACACTATTGCAGCAGTGAAAGCGTTAGCTAGTATTTTTTTGTTTGTTGAACAATTGCAAGCATTGTTGTAAAGAGGGAATAGTTGTTCGGAGGGGCGTTGTAGGGATGTACAGTGGGGACTCTGTTATTCTTTCCCGTTTAAACGCAAACGTACGCAAACGTACGCAAACGTAAAGCACTAAAACGTAGAAAAGAACAACTTTTGGACAATTCTGATAATTCTTGTTTATCTTGGTGGCAAACAGTTTGGAGCCTGATCAGACGCCGGGTTACCCGGCGTCTGATCATGCTCCAAACTGTTTGCACTGCAAAAAACAGTTTTAGCGTAAACGCGTTTATTGGGAAAGAATAACAGATTCTCCACTGTAGCACTTTACGTGTTTACAGACATCGTGTACACGTATCAAGTTCATTATATACACTCTTAGAATAGAGAACTTATTTCTGCTCATTAAATTGTACAGCTTGAGTCATGTTCTTGACTAATTGACTGGGATGTGAATGCAAATAACCAAACAAACGACTAACACTATTAATACGAAACATGCTGTTTCAAAACTTCATTCCATAGATGGAAGATACATGTACGGACGTTAACAAACAAACCAAACCCAAACTATAGTGGAGCAGACTTTGTTCTTTCCCAGTAAATGCATATACAGCGCTCCCTCTCTACAACGACACCCAATGGGAGACACAAATTGTGTGCGTTGTTCGGAGGGAGTCGTTATAGGGAGGGAACTTATTTTACATTTGCAAACAGCTTGAATCCAGATCAGACGCCGCGTAACGCGGCGTCTGATCTGGATTCAAGCTGTTTGTCATTATGTTTTTTTCTGGCAAAATGTCATTTATGTAAGAAAAACAGCAGACAACAATTTTAAGTAGACGGTGATTCATCAGTGCAAGCATAAAACATAATTTTCTTGGGAACAACGGCGAATGTCGTTGTAAGGAGGGAGTCGTTGTTCGGAGGGCCGTTGTAGAGAGGGAGCACTGTATGCCTAAAATAATGAATTCCAATGTATTATACACAGTTTAGAGCTAAACCCATGCAATAGTTCCGATGATATATATTCATAGTGACTGGGGTGGCAAATATGAATATCAAGCGGACAAATGTCAATCTTAGAAGAAAACTATTTGGAGTCTATTCAGATGATGACTTTCTCGACGTCCGATATGTCTCGAAACTTTTTTTTTATAATTGGTATCTTGTATTTTGAGCACCAACACGTTTGTTGAGAAAGAATGCCGTTAATCCAGTAAAAATAGCCACTCCTCCTTCATTTAACCGAAAGGGTGCATGAGATGACGCATCATTACAGGGCTGCGAGTGGGCGTTAATCCTTATTAACACATGGCATTTAAGCCTAGTGTCTACTACAATAGACACTCACAAACAGTGACGCGACATCTCACCAGGCTCTACAATGTTTGCTATTTCATATGAAATGTTCTGCTGTATTGACAAAATTTGCAGTGTATTTAGATCATCCGTATATATATACATGTACAATGAAATTTTCAAACAAGCACATATAGGGATAGTTCATTGCAACATACATTGGTTAAAAATGGTTGTTTTCAATATTAAACACATTGTTTCCCAGTAATTTGAAGCGGCGAATCAGGGTCTGCACTTTTTTATATTTCATGTTAAATGATCATCAGTATGGACAGACACACCAGTGTTTATCTATATTGAACTATTCCAGCAAGTAGTATATAGGGAGTTCATTGCAATTTCCAGGCATAGATGGGCTACTTTTAGGAATTAATATTTTGAGTAACGTAAAGTTGTCAATAATGTGGTTTAAAATATGACACCGGCAAAACTCTAATTATAATTCAGTGGCGCCATCTTGCTACATTGTATCAGACAAATACATACGCATGCAAGGTTATACACGCATTAACCCTTTCACTTCCAGATATTTCGTGAGATATTTACCCCGTCACCGTTTCATTGTCGTCTGTTTCAATTTTGTTGTCTGCTATGCCGTTTCAAAGTTAAAAAATAAGGCAGTTTGACTGAAGACATTTCAAAACGAGTGGCGTCTGATCAGGATCCAAACTGTTTGCCACACCAAGATAAGCATGACCTATCAGAATTGTCCAACAGTTGCACTTTCTGCATTTTAGTGCTTTGCGTTTGCGTTTCGTTTGCGTTTAAACGGGAAAGAATAGCGTTTTCTCCACTGAAATGATCTGCTGTCTGGAGAAAGAATGTAATGTCTATATTTCATTCCTCTTTATATACAATACAATCTCCCGGCGAGTACGTAGGAAGAGTTCATTGAAAAATCCAGGGAGACATGAGCTAATGACTAGATAATTGGGAATTCACTTTCTCAACCAAATCTTATCAGAGTGGGATTTGCAAATAGTCTAGATTCAGACAAAGCTCCGAACAAGCTGGGGTTTATTAGGATCCACACTATTTGGCATATAAACATAGATCTATTTTGTTTTCATATGAAACGGCACGAAACTGTATGGCGACCAGAGAGATAGTTATACATGTAACAGATTTATGGTTGAGGCATCAACAAATGCCATTACTCGAACCCTCAATCGTTCCAAATTAATTTTCCAGCCAAACATGCACAGTTTAATAACGTTACAAGTTTTGTACGTTGCTGTCCCTTTTGATTTTCATTTGCATAATAGGTTAATTCACTTACCTTGAAATGCTTAATCCACTATATAGAAACGCAAGATCTTTCTAGAACAATTCCGGCATATAATTACATGTGCATACATCACTCACCTGAGTCTGCCGTGCTAACTCCAAGATGTGACTGCTGTCCAAAATTAGTAAACACGGAAATGCTCGAACCACCTTTGTAATAGGATCGCTTACCTGTTCACTACAGATTTACGATAATGATCGGGAAGCGTCGTATATTTCCGTGATGTTTCAGGAACCTTATCGAAGAGATTCTAAGGATAAGTTTATCGTGTTATGCGCGACTGCAACCAGTTTGAATCCAGATCGGACACCGCGTAACGCGGCGTCTAATCTTGATCCAAACTGTTTGGTACACATAATCACAATTTCTTCAATTTAAAATCATTAATTTTTTCGCAGACGATATAGCTGAAGCAGAAAACAATTCAGCATGATAAAAGAGTTAAAGCAATCTCGTCTGCTGCAATATAGTCTGCTTCATAGTTGTCGTTCGCAATTCAAATTTGATTTGAAAAACAACTTTAATCGGAAAAATCAGTTTCGATACTGGTCAGTGGCCACATATCGCAGCATTTAATCTGGACCCAGTCTATTTGCAAAACGTCGCGACTATCCGTCTTCTGAAATGTTGTATGCATGTTTTCAAATGATGTGCTATATACCTTTTTGACCCTTTCATCACCGAATTCGCGTTTGCAAACAGTATGGATCCAGATCAGAAGCCGAAACACGGTGTTTCACCAGGATCCAAACTGTTTGATACTCGTATCTATATTTCATACTACCTTCACTCTAGCTTCAAAATCTTGCAGACAACAATATTGAAGCAGACGACAATATGGTGGTTAACCCTTTTCCCCATAGAAGCGACTTTTAGCGTATTTAATTTATTCATCCGCTGAAGAAAATAGTTCCAGTTTATAACCTCATGAACAATTACCATTACAAATATTTTATATAGTCTAGCAGATTTTAGCTTAAAGCAGGCTGAAAGTAAAGCAGAATGTGCCTTAAGGCACATTCTGCTTTACTTTAACCCTGCTTTAAGTAATCACCTGTCTTCAAAACTAGAAACAGGCTATAAGGTAAAGGGTTAAGGGGTAACAACCTAAACGATTAATTTGGCGCTAAGAGTTGAAAAGAAGACTGATGCTCAAACACAGTGGTTCCATAGCAGACGTCGAGTAACTCGGTGTCTGATCTTGTTCCAAACTGTTTCAAATACCACTAAAGCTGTGATAATCGTTTGTGTATCAGATTGCAGCGAACAGACATGCTGCAGAAGTCGAGTACAGAGAAGCCCCTCTAAACCGGAACCTCTAAATATCGGAATTCTCTCTACACCGGACGAAAAGTTGATCCCGTTTCCAAAACATTGTACCCCAAATATGCCCCTTTACGCCTTTGATTTATTCCTTCACTGAAGAATTTACATTCATGAATATGTATCATCAGAAATATTTTCTATTTTCTAGCAGATGATAGCTTAAAGCAGGTTCAAAGTATAGCAGAATGCGCCTTAAGGCGCATTCTGCTTTACATTCAACCTGCTTTAAGGGATCAGCTATCTTCCATACAAGAAGCAAGCTATATGTTAAAACCCCTCTAAACCGGAAAACCCTCTAAACCGGACATTTATGTTGTCCCCTTACATTTCCGGTTTAGAGGGATTTCACTGTATTTGTATGTATGATGATAGGCCGGTCTGTCTGTATATCTGTCTATTTGCCGATCGACTGATGGATCAATAGCTTAACCAATAGATCGCGGTTATCAAGAGTTGATCAGTTAAAGGATGGCCCTGCAGGAGGGTAGGATTGGGTCGGCCAGTAGCTACATTGGTCTATACAGTGAAACCCCTCTAAACCGGACATGTGTGGGGACAACAAAAATGTCCGGTTTAAAGGGGTTTCCGGTTTAGAGGGGTTTTAACTTGTTTCTATTATGAAAGATAGCTGACCAGTTAAAGCAGGTTGAAAGTAAAACAGAATGCACCTTAAGGCGCATTCTGCTTTACTTTCAACCTGCTTTAAGCTATCAACTGATAGAATATAGAAAATATTTCTATGATACATATTTATTAATGTATTTTCTTCAGTGAAGGAATAAATCAAAGGCGAAAAATGCCTACTATGGTATAATGGGTTAAAATAAAGAAGGGTTGAAAATGGGACCAACGTTTTTGTCCGGTTTAGAGAGAATTCCGGTATTAAGAGGTTCCGGTTTAGAGGGGTTTCACTGTATTGACTGTATTTGTATAGTTAACATGTGCATCATGCACATACATGTACAATTATCTCCTTTTCGACAACTCGTCGATGACGTTTACCTCTTTTACGGTCAAATCTATCGTGCGATTTTTACCCTATTCACTGCAATATTGTCGTTTTGCTTCAATATTATTGTTTACATATCATTTCAAAGTTAGATCTAAGGCGATATGACTGACGAAAATTCGGATCGAGTGCTAAATAGTTTGGATACTGATCAGACGCCGCGTTATGATCAGGATCCAAACTGTTTGTAAACGCGTGTTTTGGCGTATTTGAGAATGAGAGGAAAAAGACAGATGGCAGCTTAAAACAGAACGAAGGCATCTGTTCTAACAAAAACATAGCAATTTACTTTAACCCATTTAAACTCTTAGTGCTGCGTAAACGAGTGATTCACAAATGGTGTACTAGAGTACACATGTCCTCTGCAGTCTAGACCCGGTACAGTGGAGAATCTGTTATTCTACTGTTCTATATAGCAAACTTCATTCATGGGGAGTTTCTTGAAACAAACTATAACTAAATAAAACTGTGCATGCCCTTACAGAACAACAGTTCTATAACACCTCACTCTTGTGAATAAATGATGAAACAACACAATTGTGTTTAACTCACTTGGGGCCATTTATTATATTGCTATCAATGTATGGTAAATTTGAACCTTTAGTTAACAATTAAAATAAATTGGTAGTAAACCATTATTTAACAAAACACCTAGCTGCCACTGTCAATCATATCTTAAAATAGAAGCATGATGTCATCAGCTCTATTACACACTGCCTGTGTCTCTACATCAGTACATAAACCACAGCCAGGCTACAGTTACAGGGCTCCAGATAAGAGGGGAGTAAACAGAACAAATCTAACATTTTCTCACTCAATTCAGCACCAAACCCTATGGTGTTACCACTCATTTTATCGTCTCGAAGAGACAATTCAAATGAGTAGGACACCATAGGGTTTAATGCACAAATAAAGTTTTTAAGTTTTGAAATAATTCTCTTATCTGGAGCCCTGGCTACTATCCAATCAGACAATTCAGTTTCAGCAGGTGCTCTTAATTCTAAATTTCTGATCAAATATGATTGGTTGAAATGTTTGTCTAAATAAAAATGTAGGTCTAAATAGATAATAGTCAGCTCCGCTGAAAAAGTGATGGCTGTATAGTTGTAGTTGTCATTGCAATATATTGCGAAATCAAGCCTTAGTATATAATAAAATAAAACTAGACCTATAATAAGACACTAGAATTTTGTAGTTTGTAGATTCAGGAGTGAATGAGTTAACCATTTGAACCCTAGTCCCGCATATTTGCGTCTTTTTCAAACAGTGTACATGTGAATAGTACACTTGTCCTGTGCAAACAATGAAATCCCAGATCAGAGGGCTCCTTTCGGAGCCCTATGATCAAGGTCTTCACTGTTTGTCATAATGCCAAACATTGACAAAAATAACCCTTACAGTGGATAATCTGTTATTCTTTCCCGTTTAAACGCAAACGTACTCAAACGCAAAACACTAAAACGTAGAAAAGAACAACTTTTGGACAATTCTGATAATTCTTGTTTATCTTGGCTCCAAACTGTTTGCACTGCAAATAATAGTTTTAGCATAAACGCGTTTATTGGGAAAGAATAACAGATTATCCACTGTAAAGTCAGAAAAATAGACTAAAATGGAATCTAGAATTGTCCATTTAAAGTTTCAGGGAGGAAAGAGTTAAAGCTTTACATTCATATTGTTTTAAACACCCATCTTCCTTTGGCAACAAAATCAAACGTTTAATATGAGTGGTCGAGATACCTAAAATTACTACAGCGCTCCCTCCCTACAACGGCCCTCCCAACAACGACTCCCTCCTTACAACGACCCTTGCCGCTATTCCCGAAACACGACTTTTATGTCAAACCTTTCATGGCTACAATACCGTCTGCTTTAATTTGTCGTCTGCTGTTTTTCTCAAAGTTACACATAAGTAAACATTTTGATAGAATAATTATACCCAGATACCCAGATACGCGGCGTCTGATCTGAATTCAAGCTGTTTGCAAATGTAACACAAATCTTAGTTTTCCCTCCCTATAACGACTCCCTCCGAACAACACACAACCTGTGTCTCCCATTTGATGTCGTTGTAGAGAGGGAGCACTGTATATAAAACAAATAATACTACAGTGTAGAGTGGAGGGAGACAATATACGCTTTAACAGTGGATAATCTGTCATTCTTTCCCAATAAACGCGTTTATGCTGAAACTATTATTTGCACTGCAAACAGTTTGGAGCCAGATCAGACGCCGGGTAACCCGGCGTCTGATCAGGCTCCAAACTGTTTGCCACCAAGATAAACAAGAATTATCAGAATTGTCCAAAAGTTGTTCATTTCTACGTTTTAGTGCTTTGCGTTTGCGTACGTTTGCGTTTAAACGGGAAAGAATAACAGATTATCCTCTGTATGATAAAACAATTACAACGCTCCCTCTCTACAACGGCCATCCCAACAACGACTACCTCCTTACAACAACAATTGCCGTTGCTTCCCAAACAAAACAAATAAGTCCAACCTTGTCACTTCTGCTATATTGTCTGCTTGAAATTGTCGTCTGCTGATTTTCTCAAAGTAACGTAATAGACATACAATGTAATAGACATTTTGACAGAAAAAAACTTAATGACGAGTGACAAACAGCTTGAATCCAGATCAGACACAGCGTAAAGCGGCGTCTGATCTGTTTTCAAACTGTTTGCAATTGTAAGTCAATTTCCCTCCCTATAACGACTCCCTCCGAACAACGTACATATTTTTGTCTCCCATTGGGTGTCGTTGTAGAGAGGGAGAGCCTGATCAGACTCCAACTTGTTTGCCACTCATATTGAAATAAATCTTTAGGCATTTCCAAAACTTGTAATTTGTTTGCATCTTATTGATTTGCGTAGGTGTTCAGTGTGCATTTTAACCGGAAAGAATAACGTCTTCACCATTTTATATGCATACTATTTAGATTACAATGAATCTATATCATAAGCTTTTGACTTAACAATTTTCATGTTAAGCGCCACTTGACTACTATTTTCAAACAGTTTGGATCCAGATCTAACACCGCGTGACGCGGCGTCCGATCTTCATCCAAACTGTGAGCATCTCATACCCACAGTTTCTTCATTTTAAATAAATAAATAAATTCGCAGACGATATATTTGAAGCAGAAGACAATGCAGCATGACAAGACTTAAATGGTTTGCCGATATCTGTGGATGGCGAATGGAAGCTGAGTGGCCTTTGCTAGAATAATGCGAATTCCTGGAATAGGCAGACAAAATATTGATTTTCGTTATAATTAAGGTTTAGAAATAAGACCGATAACACCATATTACTTCACAGTTTTTTAAGATAGGGTTATCTCCCCTTTGTAAGCAGAACATGTTGAATGATTCCAATATGGAATGGCTGTTTGCAGACATGTTAAACGCATCTTTCGCTGGACGCCTAGACAACGAAAATCGGAACCGAGGGCTGTGGAATGTGGATATTTGTTTGGTCTATTGGTTTGTCTGTATCCTTGTCTACAGCTTTAAATTTGATTGTAACTTTAGAATTATATGTGATAGCGACTTCATATTCTACATGTAGGCCATGTATACTCCACTCGAAAGGTCACGAACCCTTTACAACTTGGAATAACAAAGGTCAAGATCAGCTGGGGGTCATGTTCACATAAGGGAAAATAGTCTTTGACAAACACAACTTTTTTTCTTCTTTTTTTTTTATACTTTTTGAAAATATTATATGTACCGGTGTATTTCACAAATCGCGTGTTATTTTGTCACGAGCTCCACACGAGCCGCCGATACATTTTGAAAATGGGCACGTCTTTTCGCTGCATTGAATATACGAAAGTGCAAAGACAATAAACCGATTATTAACATTAAATGAACGTGTTACCTTTAAAATGTACTTGAGATACAATGTCTCTATGTTTTAACCATTCCTTCAAACTACTACACATACACAAAACTTTGTTTATTTTCTGAAAGCGACTTTGACATGTATTACTTCATTCTTGTTCTCCGAAATAATCACGTGACACCATGCCAACCGGAAGTGGCGGGAAATGTATTTTTGGTATGGTGTAACAAACGGAACATTGCTTGATATGTTACGTAGAGCTAAACCTGTTGAATAAATAATTCATTCACACATTTTTGTATTTTTTTCAAGACAAATATCGAAAGAAAATGGTCTAGGCCTAGATTGAGATATAACTTTTTATTTAAAATGTTTTCATTATTATTTTTAAGGATTTCTCTGAAAATAAATAGAAAGAAAAATAAAGAGAAAAAAGATCGATCTAGATACGATACTAATGTGGGTTTTTTTCATTCAAAAATGTTGTAGACTTACAGTTTCTCCTATTTATATGGTATTATTACGTTCTGAACTACTTTAATTTAGTTCAAATTTGTAGACAAGACTATAACATTACTTTGGTGAATGTTCTACATTATGGTACATATTGGCTTCCATACCACTGATTGTTTTAGACATTACACCGGTACCATGGAGTGGTTCCCCTTTGCGTCTGCTGTACAAGTATGGGACTAAACAATTATTAAGAAAATAACCAAAGACTTATATTTTATCACATTTTATCATTTTCTGATAGCATGCACTTCCTTCAAAAGGTGAACATTAAATTTAAACCAGGTGAGTTATTATCTGTTTGATTATCGTAACGTAAACACTACGTACACCGGTATCATGGGGTTCCAGGCTACACTTCTAAATAACCAAAGACTTATATTTTATCAAATTTTAGCATTTTCTGATAGCATGCACTTCCTTCAAAAAGTGAACATTAAATTTAAACCAGGTGAGTTATTATCTGTTTGATTATCGTAGCGTAAACACTACAGTGGATAATCTGTTAGTCTTTCCCGTTTAAACGCAAACGTACGCAAACGCAAAGCACTAAAACGTAGAAAAGAACAATTTTTGGACAATTCTGATAATTCTTGTTTATTTTGGTGGCAAACAGTTTGGAGCCTGATCAGACGCCGGGTTCCCCGGCGTCTGATCTGGCTCCAAACTGTTTACACTGCAAATAATAGTTTTAGCGTAAACGCGATTATTGGGAAAGAATAACAGATTCTCCACTGTATCATGGGGTTCCAGGCTACACTTCTAAATGATCGTATTAGGGATCAAGATTCAAAAATCCTTTTTTCTAACTAAATTGCTAATACTTTGACTCCGTGGATTTAACTTTCTTAACTCACTCACCCCTGAAACTTTAAATGGATAATTCCAATTTCAAAATAAGTCTATTCCATTTTTGACTATTTAGGGTTGATTTTAAAGCGACTCGCAACCAGATGGTGCATTAAAAATAGTAATTTGTAAATATGTGTCAAACGCTTATATAAATGGTAAAGAATTAGTTTAGGATAAGAAATTCTGTTTAAAAAAAATGAATTTCAATAAAAAAAAATATTGGTCTCTGGTGGGATTCGAACCCATGGCCCGGCATTTGGGGACAGAAGGCAAAATAGGGAAACCGCTTAGACCAATGGACCACGGAACTATCCGTTTATCTCGGATCGATTTAACGTATTTCAATGTGTTGCGGTCGAAAGTGCATACAACTTCGTAATTCGGCTCGTGTTTATGTCTGAGCCCGTGTAGAGAAGCAACAGCAACAACTATACCGTCTACTAGTCGGTATAGAAAAACGATGGAAAATATCTAAAAATCTAAGATTCGGTGACGATTCTTGAGACATTTTTTGGACTGATCATATTTTTTTAATGTCAGAAGCCAACTAATGCCACAAATTTGCTTTTATTTGAGTATTTTATTTTATTTTGACAAGTACACCATCCGGTTGCGAGTCGCTTTAACAATATATTTCAAAATGACAAACAGTGTAGAACCTGATGAGCCCTCTGATCAGGGTCTACACTGTTTGCATGGAACTAGTGTAATCTTTACAGGTACAGTGGAGAATCTGTTATTCTTTCCCAATAAACGCGTTTACGCTAAAACTATTATTTGCGGTGCAAACAGTTTGGAGCCAGATCAGACGCCGGGTAACCCGGCGTCTGATCAGGCTCCAAACTGTTTGCCACCAAGATAAACAAGAATTATCAGAATTGTCCAAAAGTTGTTCTTTTCTACGTTTTAGTGCTTTGCGTTTGCGTACGTTTGCGTTTAAACGGGAAAGAATAACAGATTCTCCACTGTAACGAGTATACTCGTCGCTAGGGATGAATGTGTTAACCAATTTATGACTATTGTCCACAGACCCTGATAAGGCGTCGCAATCTATGATATTCCAATCACTCATCAGGGTCTGCACTGTTTGCTAATTTATATTGAATAAATTGATGCATGAATAAGAAGTGCAGTTTTAGATCATCCTTTACTAAATACTTCCAACAAGGACATAGGGAGAGTTCATTGCAATATCCAGGCATGCATGGGTTAAGCATTTGCAGATTTTATATATCTCCTGAAAAAAGTACAGCATGCATTGTTCAGATACAGCGTTATTCTTTCCCATTAAACGCATTTACGCTTAAACTATTATTTCCATTGCAAACAGTTTGGAGCCAGATCAGACGCCGGGTAACCCGGCGTCTGATCAGGCTCCAAACTGTTTGCCACTCAGATTATCATGAATAGTCAGAATTGTCGAAAAATTGTCTTTTCTACGGTTTTTTGCAATGCGTTTGCGTTTCGTTTGCGTTTCGTTTGCGTTTAAACGGGAAAGAATAATGTTTTCTTCACTGTATATATACAAGTCGAAACTTGATACACCGAACTCGCTAAAATCGATTGTACCAGTATTTCTAAGTTTAAATGCGATACCTCGATCTCGCTTAAGTCGAACATATCCGTATTTCAAAGTTAAAACGTTGCTTAGTCCCGTTTTAACTTTGAAATATGGGTACTTCTAACAAACGAGAGTTCGAATTGTCGAGTTTCGACTTGTACAGCATAAATGCTTTTGACCAGCTTACAAAATGAGCTACGTCTGGAGAAAAGTGCCTCCCTGGCCAGTCCTTGGGCCGAAGAACTACATCTTGTACACAAAACCTGTCGGCTCAATTTGCAGAAATCATCAGCTGGATCATCACTTCTATGCAGATGATTCACAGTTATACTTGTCATTTAAGCCTAAAGACACATCTTGTCAACAAGAAGCCCTTTCAAAAGTCGAAGGGTGTCTAAAAGACATAGTATCATGGATGCACCAGAACATGTTGAAGCTGAACACTGACAAAACTGAGGTCATACTGTTTCATTCAAAAAAGTTTAACGTTCCTGGAGATTTTCACGTACAAGTGGGAAACTCTAAAATCAAACCATCAGTATGTGTGAAGAATCTTGGTGCTAGATTAGATTCCCAAATGGATATGACACAGCACATTAACGCTGTGTGCAGGTCTGGCTACTCACAGCTGCGGCAGATAGGTCATATTAGACAGTACCTTTCTCCAGAAGCTACAAAGACCTTGATCAATTCTCTGGTCACTTCAAAAATTGACTATTGCAACTCACTGCTGTATGGGATTCCCCAAAACTCATTATGCAAACTACAGCGTGTGCAAAATACAGCAGCCCGCATCATTACCAGGACCCCTCGGTACAATCACATCACTCCAGTCTTGAAGGATCTTCACTGGCTTCCAGTTCAACACAGAATTGAATTCAAATTCTGACACTCACATACAAAGCCATGTGCAATGATTCTCCAAAGTACATTGTTAATATGCTTGACGTGTATAAACCTCGAAGAGAGCTGCGGTCTGCAACTAAATCAGTATCGCTGGTTGTACCGAGGAGTCGTTTGGTGAGGTTTGGAGATAGAAGTTTCATGCATGCAGCCCCAAAGCTCTGGAACAGTCTACCATCAGACATTAGAGATGCAAGCTCAGTTGCATTTTCAAAAAGCATCTGAAAACACATTACTTTAATATTTGTTATTAGAACACTGCTACCTATGCGATATGTTCTTGCTGTAGATGTTGTGGGTCCAAATGGGAGTTTCTGGAGTATTATCTGGTTTTCGGTCTCTTATAGAAATTTTAGTTATTGTCGCATGGTATTTTTCCTAGTTATGTTACATTGGGCGGCCTGCATTGGGCGTTCTGCTATTATTTCTATCAGTCGGCATAAAGAAGCCATTTGCTTCGTTGCTCTCGATTGTTGAGGTAGTGCAATCGCCGTTTTGGGGGCTGTCTTCTGTATGTTTAGTGGCCTTCATTGGGCGCTCTACTGTTATTTCTATCAGTCCGCATAAAGAAGCCATTTGCTTCGTTGCTCTTGATTGATGGGGTAACGTGATCGCCATTTTTGGGGGCTGTCTTTTTTACGTTTATTATGTTTATTTTATATCTAATTGTAGTTATTTGTCTTTTCCTGGCGGCCTGCATTTGGGCGCTCTACTATTGTTTCTATCGGTCGACAATCAGAAGCCGGTTGCTTCATTGCTGATTGATGGGAGTAATGTGATCGCCATTTTGGGGGCTGTCTTTTTATATGTTTATTCATGTTTATTTTAGATCATATTGTAGTTATTTTGTCTTTTCTTGTTTGTAGGTACATTTGTGTAACTTCATGTGAAGCGCTTTTGAACGCACAACCCCTGTGTGAAAAGAGCGCTATATAAATCTGGTATAATAATAATAATAATAAAAGTGTTTCCTAATTCTCCTCAAGTGACTGATTCGTCTCATAAATAACACATCATTGAAATTATTGTAAATTATAGTGGAGAATCTGTTATTCTTTACCAATAAACGCGTTTACCCGGCGTCTGATCAGGCTCCAAACTGTTTGCCACCAAGATAAACAGGAATTATCAGAATTGTCCAAAAGTTGTTCTTTTCTACGTTTTAGTGCTTTGCGTTTGCGTGCGTTTGCGTTTAAACGGGAAAGAATAACAGATTATCCACTGTATACAGTAAATCCTGATTTAGCGACCACTGATTAAAGATACATGATTGTGATCTTTAGTTCAAATGACCGTTAATGCAAGGCAAACGTAATGAAAAAGGCTCCTATAGGAGCCTTCAGTAAGTACTATGTTTGTTCTGCATTAGGATGCCATATGTCACGAATACTACAGCAGTACCGGCTTTTGTATTACATGCATAATACTGGTTTCATTGTATTAGGCAATCAAAACACATGACCATACAGTGGAGAATCTGTTATTCTTTCCCAATAAACGCGTTTACGCTAAAACTATTTTTTGCAGTGCAAACAGTTTGGAGCCAGATCAGACGCCGGGTAACCCGGCGTCTGATCAGGCTCCAAACTATTTGCCACCAAGATAAACAAGAATTATCAGAATTGTCCAAAAGTTGTTCTTTTCTACGTTTTAGTGCTTTGCGTTTGCGTACGTTTGCGTTTAAACGGGAAAGAATAACAGATTCTCCATTGTACCATATAGACAGAAGGAGGTAGCCTCAAGTACTTGTTTTGGGTTTGGCCCTATCAAGATGAAAGTTGATCATGCTATTGAATATGAATTTCTTGTATTGTTGACAGCTCCAATTTACATGAACTTGGACCAAAGGGAACGTGCACTTCTTATACCACTTGCTCTGTTTCTAGTGTTTGACCGATGGCTACTTAAAGCAGATATCTTTCAACTTGCTTTAAGCTATCATCTTGATAGATACTGGACATTACCTTCAGCACTTTATATTAAGGAATATTCAGATGGAGAGCTCTGAT
This sequence comes from Gari tellinella, assembly GCA_922989275.2. Taxonomy (NCBI): domain Eukaryota; kingdom Metazoa; phylum Mollusca; class Bivalvia; order Cardiida; family Psammobiidae; genus Gari; species Gari tellinella. The sequence continues at coordinate 55,192,063 of OV277859.1, forward strand.
TACTTTCCATAGTGTAAAATAATTAGAGGCGAAATTACGCGCATTTATGGAATTAAAGATTAAGCAATATCATATATTAACAAATTTCCTATACTCTCAAATCCTGGTAAATGTAGTCTGTTCTTGTACCTTTATATGTGTTTGTCACAAAACGTGTGTCTAACAATTCACAGAGGACAACACTAAACATGTAATTTATGTTTGTTAATTAAAATAGTTTGCTACTTTTGACCAATATGTAAGTTTCGTCCCACCTGACGTAGTTTTGCTTTTCTGTTCTGACAAACTGCATATCAGTTTACGTAGATTTCATATAAGGTGCGTGAATTTACCTGTTTGGAACATTTAGTACCATAACATTATCTTAGTAGAACAATATTCATGATATTAAGATGAATACAATTTCAAAAGTCAATTCCCATTAAGTTTGTCTTTATTACTTTCCCAGCAATTAGAGCCTAATGTTTTGACTGTAATTAGTAGGATATATGATTGATTAACCGTAAACGTTGATATGATGTGACAATCTGATTGTTAAAATAGCATGGGTCATCCTGGGAAATCCTTTCATTTAGAACGAATTTAAATCTACATGAAAAAAGCGGACACAATCTAACAATTAACACAGACAATTGATTGTATTGATATTTGAACATTACTCTTGTTTTAAATTCCTTTCCAACACTTTTGGCAATAGAGACAAACAGGAATGTAGAATTGAATATTTCTTACCACCTTCACTGCCGTAACCCGAGTACAATATTTATTTGCAAACAAGTTGGATCTTCATCAAACACATCGTAACGCGGCGTCTGATCAGGGTGATGGATCAAAACTGCTCTACACTAATTTCAATATTCTGAAGTCAAAGTACTCGAATTTTAAATTTGAGAAACGAAACAGACAAAAACTGTTTGAAAATTATGACCGCTCGGTAAAGGAGTTAAATAGATTCATTTAACAAGGAGATGTGTCACTCCTCTAAAATATTCTATCCTATTACGTTCGAATACACGCTGTTTTATATCAACGTTGGAATGATAAAAGGTTATTGGTAGTTGAAATGATAAGTGACTTGTAATAAAAACACATATTTTCTTTCTAGATAGTAATTTCAACGAAATTTGACCTTTGAAAACCAATTAATCCTTCGGTTTTTACTCGAGTTTCTTGGCGAATAAAAACCGTCTACAAGACTTTTTTCTGCTTATACCGTCAACATTCAAACGCCGAATTGTCTTAATACTGGGGCAAAGAGTTTCGATCGTGATAGTAATTGATAAAATATAGCATGTGAATATATTCTGAATGTCTGGTCTGATTCTACACTATTTGCTTTAAAGACAAGTTGGATGTGTTTGATTTTACGGCATTGCGACACAAAATAGGTCATATGGCGCCAGGGTCAGAGGTTATAAAGCTTTTCAGTTGAGGCTCAAGTCGTTCTCAAGCATTTTATCGGTCAGATTTGAGCCTAGGCTCAAATCTGACCAATCAAATGCTTGAGAACACACTAAGACTCAACTTAAACGCTTTATAACCTTGGACCCTGGACTGATGAGGGGTGATGAGATGAGAAGACGAGGATTTCAGGAGTATGATTTCGGCTAATCCCATTCTTTGACCAGCACCGCATGGGATCAAAATCTGCGACCTACCTACCTTTCAGTTCTTGGCAGAGGGGATAATATAGGTCTAATAAACAGAAACAATTCCCGATGACAATTAAGGCCAAGTACTACGACAAAGTATTTGTTTAATAAATAGGTCGGTGCTAAAATAAGGCAACAACACAAAATGGATTATAAGTATATCAGATTTATATAGCGTCTTTTGAAACAAAGTGAAAATGACACACACATTCATTAACAATAACGTAAACGATAAAAAACAACAATAAAAAACCAACACCAACACACTTCCTAATGGGTTTACATGGATGTAAATCCTGAATAAGGGAAATACTTTCAGTGTGTTTATTAATTTTATAAGAATTATTATTAGTTTATAAAATCAGTTGTAAAAGCTTCAAATACTAAAACAATATTAAAATGATTAAACGCATGATTAAAATAGGAATTTAAGAGTTATTGTTGTTCCATACCTCACTGACCCAGTATTCTCTTTTTTATTATGTGGTTCAGTGCAATTTGATCTCTGACTAGGGGCTCGCATAACCGACATGTGGCCTCCCGGGCCATATCGATGTTTGCTCCTGATGTGCCGGTCTAACTACTCTTGGTTATGTATTATTCTGAAATGCAACGATATGTGACCGCTCTCGCAGGCATATCTGTAGCATGTTCAATTACCATTGTTTGTTGTTAAGTAAGCAGTTCGTGCCCCGTGTGCAGCGTGAAGAGTACCGGTTACGCTAAAGCTATTATTTTCAATGCAAAAGGTTTGGAGCAAGATCAGACGCTGGTAACCCGGCGTCTGATCAGGCTCCAAACTATTTGTCACTCAGATTGAAACTGGAAGTCTGAATTGTCAAACTGTTGTCATTTTCTATATTTCATTGTAATGCGTTTGCGTTTGAACGAAATAATTACGTTTCTCCACTGTCGTTCAGACCGGTAGCCAACTCGCAATCGATGGCCATCGACGGCCATCGAATGCTTTACTGAACTCATCACTGCCTTCGTCCACCCAATCGACCTCGTAGGTGACAAGTGCAGCCAAACGCCTATTAGTTGGAGATTAGCGTAATTCAATGTCTAATTAGGTGCTCACACCACTGACATGTGGCTTCCCAGGCCATACATGTATCGATGCTTGCACATGACGTATTCATATCAGTGGCTGGGCTCACTACTTTTGGTTGTGTCTTACTCTTTTAGTGTGTTAGTTTGGGGTGACAGTGGTTATCACAGTATGTATTTGTGTGTTTGTCATGTGAACTTTATTGCTTTTATGTACGGCTATTTAGCGATAACAGAGTTTCCTGGCATACTATATGCTAGTTCATGGCAGAAGAACTGCAGGGAACTTGTACACATAACTCCATAGCCTGTTCCTGACTTTGAAGACAGATGACCACCCTAAGCAGGCCGGAAGCAAAGCAGAAAGCGCATTAGGGCGCACTCTACATTAACCTTAGACTGTCCTAATTCATAATCTACTAGACTTATATTTTCTTCTTTGTTCTAATAACATAACTAATAGAAGTGTGTTTTCAGACATTTTTGAAGGCTGATATGAACTTGCAATTCTAATATCTGAGTATTCCAGAGTTTTGGGACTGCGTGCACATAACTTCTATCTCCATATTTCACCAAACGGCTTTTGGCACAACCAGCGGTATCGATCTACCAACATACCTCAAATCTCTTCGACGTCTACAGTGGAGAATCTGTTATTCTTTCCCAATAAACGCGTTTACGCAAAAACTATTATTTGCAGTGCAAACAGTTTGGAGCCAGATCAGACGCCGGGTAACCCGGCGTCTGATCAGGCTCCAAACTGGTTGCCACCAAGATAAACAAGAATGATCAGAATTGTCCAAAAATTGTTCTTTTCTACGTTTTAGTGCTTTACGTTTGCGTGCGTTTGCGTTCAAACGGGAAAGAATAACAGATTCTCCTCTGTATCATGTCAAGCATATTGACAATGTCTTTTGGAGAATTAGTTAGCGAAGCTTTCTATGTAAGACTTTTTTTACTCAACACTGTGTTTAACGGGAAGCCAACGAAACATATTCAAGACTGGGGTGATGTGCTAACCAAGCATTCCTAGCACCAAGATTCTGCACACACAAGGCTGGTTTCATTTTAGAGTGTCCTTCTTGAGAGCTTGAAAGTCTTTAGGTATGTTAACCTTTTTCTGTGAAACAGTATGACCTCAGTTTTGTGGATGTTCAGCTTCAACATATTCTGGTGCATCCATGATACTATAGTTTTAACTCATTACCCCAGCCTGTTTCTAGATTTGAAGAGAAGTCATCCCTTAAAGCAGGTTGAAAGTAAAGCAGAATGCGCCTCGAGCCGCATTCTGTTTTACTTTCAGCCTCCTTAAAGGTACAATCTGCTAAGATTTAGAAAATATATCTTATAGTACAAGTTCATTTTTATGACAGTATTAATTTGAACTACTTTCTTCCGTGGATGAATAAATCAAAGGTGTATAATGGCGTATTTATGGGGTAATGGGTTAAGACAGACCTCAACTTGTGACAGGGTTTCTTGTTCACAAAGAGGTGTCTTTAGGCTTGAATAACAAGTATAAATGTGAGTCGTCAGCGTACGGATGATGATTTAAAGGATGATTGCTGCAGATTAAGCCGGCAGATTTTGTGTACAATGTGTAGTTTACTGTCCCAGGGCTGATCCCTATGGCACACACAATTCATTTCAATTGGGTGGGATGATTCCTATATCTACTGCTACTGTTTTGTAACGGTAATTCAGGTTCGAACTTATCCACTTTTGTATGTTTTCAATTATATAGAATGTGTTTTCACCACCAATTGTATCGAATGCGACTGAGAGGTCAAGCATTACCAGACTTCTGATTTCATTTTAGTCAAGATACTGCAGTGTGTCATCCTGAATTTTGAGAAGAGCATTTTCTGTAGAGTTTTGCTTACGATATGCGGACTGATGCTGCTCATGTCGATTGTTTGTGGTCAAATGGGTCTAGATGCGTTTGTCTACTACGTTTTCTTATACTTATATATGCATGTACTTTAGAGAGAAATGGCAGATTTCGCAAATATTTCGCTGATAAATCAAACGTCAACGCATTTCTGGATAGTGCGACAACCAAAGAGGGGTTTGTTTTTCTGTTTTAAAGCGACTCGCAACCAGATGGTGCATTTGCAAAATTAAGAGAAATACTCAAATATAACCAAAAGGGTAGCATTATCGTGCACCTGGCATTGGAAAAATATGACCAGTCTAAAAACAGCCTCTAGAAAAGTCTTCAAATCTTAGTTTTTTTAAATAATTTCCATCGTTTTTTCCAAAGCGTAGAAAGACGCTATAGAAATTGATCACGGGCTCAGACATAAACCCGAGCCGAATTATGTAGCTGTATGTACTCTCCATTGGTACACCCTGAAATACGTTAAATCGATCCCAGATATATGAATAGTTCCGTGGCCCAGTGGGTCAAGTGGTTTCCTTATTTTGCCTTATGTCCGCCCATGCCGGGTCCCGGGTTCAATTCCCACCAAAGCTCAATTCTTTTTTTTTGAAATGCATTTTTAAACAGAATTTCTTATCCTTAACTAATTTTTACCCGTTTATATAAGCGTTTGTCACATATTTACAAATTACTATTTTAATGCTTAATCTGGTGGCGAGTCTCTTTAATTCCCAGTCCCTTTTTTCTACCATCCTGGTCAAAGTTGTTACCTGTTATCAAAATCCGTCTATAGAGATATTTAATTGAATCAACCCTTCATTGCCGTAACGACATCAATTTGAAAGATTGTCGTTTGCTTTTATTTCTCAAATTTGGACTTCAGACATATTGGAATAAGTGTCGAACAGTTTGGATCCTGATCAGATGCTGTTTTATGTCTGGTCTGGACCCAATCTGTTGTTAAATACCTTTTGTACTCGGAAAATGCAGTGAAGAAGTTAACCCATTACCCCATAAATACACCTTTTAACCATTGAATTTATTTCTACACTGAAGAAAATAGTTCCAATTTATACTGTTATAAACATGTATCATTAGCAAAATGTTCTATATCCTAGGAGAAGGTAGCTTAAAGCAGGCTGAAAGTAAAGCAGAATGCGCCTTAAGGCGCATTCTGCTTTACTTCAACCTGTTTTAAGTGGTCACCTGTCCTCACAATTAGAAACAGGTTATGGGGTAATGGGTTAAGTGGTAGTACATGTACCTTGTGAACTAACTTCTTTTACAATCGTATGTAATTTCTTTGTTTGATTTGCAAACCCTTAAGGAACTACCTGGTTCTACAAGTGTTACATCCTCATTAACCACGTCTACTACAGATAGGCTAGTAGTGGTGTCTGATTTCTCACTTGTGATTAAGAATTTTCTCTAATTGTCTTATATATATTTTCTAACAATAAGTTTAAACCTCTCATGGAAACATAATCTCCAAACAACACACAGGTGTTTTATAAAAAAAAATGCAGTTATCTATTCATTACCAAGGACAATATACTGTGTCTCATAGACACTAATCATTTTAAATACCTCGACTGGTTGCCAGTATCAAAAATAACCTTTAGCACGTTTACAATATTTCAAAAGGCACTGCTCCTCTATGTCTTTGTGATTATTTTGTTCCTTTAAGCTCTATGCACAAGCGCTGTACAAGGTCAAACATGACAGCCATTCCCGTTCAAGAGGATTCGTTTTCTTTCACTGTTACTGATAATGGACGCTATGCAATTCCTAGAGTCAACAACTTTGGTAAGAAGTCATTTCTTTTCAGTAGTGTTCACTTGTGCAATGGTCTTTCTCAGAATTTAAGAGTGAGTAAATTTTCCACTCAATTTAGATTTGATGGCAAACAATTATTGTTAGCTAAAGAATAAGTTCTTTAATCGATTAGATTTTATTCATCTGCCTTCTGATATATCTGTGTTACAGTGGAGAATCTGTTATTCTATCCCGTTTAAACGCAAACGTACGCAAACGCAAAGCACTAAAACGTAGAAAAGAACAACTTTTGGACAATTCTGATAATTCTTGTTTATCTTGGTGGCAAACAGTTTGGAGCCTGACCAGACGCCGGGTTACCCGGCGTCTGATCTGGCTCCAAACTGTTTGCACTGCAAATAATAGTTTTAGCGTAAACTCGTTTATTGGGAAAGAATAACAGATTCTCCACTGTAATTAAGATAAGTTTGTTTCATTGTATCGTTATTCTTATGATTTGTTCTGATTCTCTGCTGTGTCGAGTCAATTTGTAAACATGTTCTAGTCATTCTAAAACTGACTAACTTTGAGCTTAACGCGGTGTCTGATTTTGGTATTTCGTGTAAACCCATTTCACAATAAAAACGCTATTTTACGTTTTTGATTTATTCATACACTGAAAAAAATAGTTTAAAACAGTCATGAATGTGTACTATAAGAAATAATTTCTATATCTTAACAAATTGTGGCTTAAATTAGGCTGACAGTAAAGCAGTTACTTCAGTCTGCTTTAAGTGAGCATATGTCTTTAAAACTAGAAACAGGCTATGGGGCAATGGGTTAAAACGAAACTTATCGTGACAGCAATAAAATGAAATGTAGAAACATACACACTTTTACTTATATTGCATTTAACCCTTTATCCCATAACCTTTTTCCTTTTTCTAGTGCCGAAGATAGATGACTGTTTTAAGTAGATTGAAAGTACTTTCAGTCAGCTTCAAGTTACCCACTTTCTTTCACTTACGAGTCATATACTTACCTCTGTCGTGGGCTAGGCAGTACCTTTGCCCAACTGTTCTTAAAAATGACTCTCTGTCTTTTACAAAAAATATACAAAAAAAACACATTTAAAAAATCCATTTTAATGCCCAGCAGTACATGTAGCTGAGATCTGACGCCACTTCGAACTGTTTGTTAAGATACTTAGTCGCCTACAAATTATGAACAAATTATTCGGGAGAATTTTACACCATCATCGCTTTATTGTCGTCTGCTTCAGTATTGTTGTCTGCAAGACACGTTTCAAAGTTAGATTTAAGGTTGTATGACTTAATAGATATCGATAAGAGTGTCAAACAGTGTGGGTCCTGATCAGACGCCGCGTAACGCGGCGTCTGATCAGGACCGAAACTGATTGCAAACCCGCTTCAAAGCGTCATTAAATGATTGGTGAATAGAGATTATTACACAGGCGACAAAGGCCGGAAAGTTATATTGGCCCAAGGTACATTGTAAGGACCAATATCACTATCCGGTTCCGATCGCCCGTGTAATGATGCATCATTACAAGGATACGCCTTTTTTAAACCTTTATATTTTTCCTCAACTCAAAAATAGTTCGACTTTATATCTTATCTGATAACAGTTTAAAGCAGACTGAAAGTAAAACAGAATGTTCCTTAATGAGCACTCTGCTTAACTTTGCAGCCTCTATTAAAACAACCACCTCCCAGCAAAACAATCGGCGCTAAATGACATGTTCTGTGTCGCAGTGCCGTAAAACTAATCTCGATCACTCACTTTCTTCAATATTGAAAACAGGCTCAGGAGGAAAGTATTTATAAAGGTATATCTTAATTCATTACGAAAGTAACGGAAATCGCCCTATATATCATTAACACATGTGTACACATGTAACAGCCGATATCGGACCGATGTAACAGCCGATATCGGGTCGATGTAAGAGCCGATATCGGGCCGATTTAGAAAGTGGTTGCACATCCGATATAGGCCTGATGTTCAAGCCGGTATCGGCCCGATTTAGAAAAAGTTATCGGCCCGATGTCGGGCCGATATAATATGCCGGCTGGGGTGCCTATAGCGTCTCGTAAAATTGACATAATTATGCAAACAGTGTAGCAACATGCCGATAGGAATTTCAATAATATGAAACAAATGAAAATGTAAAAGACCTACCATAAAAATGGACTCAACTAATATATAAGCATGGAAGAATAAACCGGGTTTAATTGGATTAATTTAAGCTGTAAATTGCTGTTTTTAACCACTTCACTGTATTGTCCCGAGTGGAATTATATTTGCAAATACGTTGGAGTCTGATCAGACGCGCCGTTACGCATGTTGACATGCCGTAGATATTACTTTCGTCAATATGCCTACATAACAGTGTAGAAAACGTTATTATTTCCCGTTTAAACGCAAACGAAACGCAAACGCAACACACTAAAATGGAAAAAATTATCATTTTTTGATAATTATAACTATTCATGTTAATTTGAGTAGCAAACAATTTGGAGCCTGAGCAGACGCCGGGTTACCCGGCGTCTGATGTGGCTCCAAACTGTCTGCAATGGAAATAATAGTTTAAGCGTAAACGCGTTTATTGGGAAAGAATAACGTTTTCTCCACTGTAACATATAAATTGAAGAACAAAATCAGACCATAATTATTAGAAGCTCTTGACGGCGTGACAATGACAACTTTCTTGGCGATAGGAGGAGGTTATGAACAGTAATGCTGGTAAATAAGAAATATACACAATATAAAACGAGTCAATAAGAATAAACAAGAGGATCATGGCCCACAATTCGTTCACCTGAGTTTATTGTACAGTCATGGGACATAATTATTCGTCACTCTGCCAAAAAGTTGCTTATTTCTATCAGTTTTTCTTAACTGTTTATTAGAATTAAAACTCTAGACAACATTCAGTGTAATTCTGCTTGGTTAAAAGAGTGGGAGCAAGGATCTGTTAAATGTTTCCTAGTCTCAAACTGACCAGGTGACTGTTTGGTTCTTGTTGCTAGGTAATTTTAGAATACACATGCAAAATGTGGACCATGCTCACATTATATAGTTGCCATGGTAGCAATAAATGAAAGTTACATTGTATGTAAAACTACACCAAATTTACGACCACCTTACATATGCGATGAAAAGTAAAACAAGAAAATGTCATTCCAAAGCCCTTTTACTTTATGCTAAGTCACACAGTTCTAAAATTCAATCGGTAAACTTGATTTCCCATAGACTCCCATGTTAATTTTATCATTTATCGCATGTTGGTAAACTTGAACATTAACAACTTCATTAATTTTCTTCAGTTTCCTTTTGAAAGTGCTCTGTTGTGTGGGAGATTACGTTTTCAAATAAAAATGTTCTTAAATTTTAATTATCAGTCCCACATGTTACCATGGTAACCGGTCAAAGTCCCATTGTGTTTTCAGACCATTTCTTAATGTCTGAAACGGTTAATAATAATGTTTGAACATTCTTATGGGCCAAACTGATCTATGAAATGATGAAGACGGACCCAAATCACTAAAAAGGCCGATTTAAAATCATAACAAACCGAAAATAGAACGTCTGTCATAAACATTACCACACGGCTTAGTATCACGTGATACAGCCGAATTCAACTTCACTGGGGGCAACCGTATCTACCTCAGTCAGTTAGACTATCACACCTTTTTGTCCGCTATCTAACTCAACTATTTTTTATCTGATCTTCCACAAACCTGCTGAAAATGTTCATTGATATAAAATCAAGGTTTCGTTTGATTGCTACTAAAATCGCATAAGGTCTTTTTGAGTTATTGCCTGTTTATTAATAAAAAATGACGGTTTCAGTCATTTTTGCACTCAAAAACAAACAGTTTTTATCGGATATTCACCAAACATGCTGAAAATATTTATTCATATAAAATTTAGGTATAGTTTGATTATTACTAAAATCGCATGTGGCATATCTGATTTTTGCCCTTTATGTATTAAAAAATGACTGTTTTCAGCAAGTTTTGCTCTCTAACACAAATACGTTTTATTGGATCTTCGGCAATCTTGCTGAAAATGTTTATTGATATAAAATCAAGCTTAAGTTTAATTACTACTAAAATCGCATAAGGTGTATCTGAGTTATTGCCTTTTTATTAATAAAAAATGACTGTTTCAGTCATTTTTGCACCCTAACGCATACAGTTTTTATCAAATATTCACTAAACTTGCTGAAAATATTTAATTATATAAGATTTAGGTCTAGTTTGATTATTACAAAAATCGCATGTGGCATGTCTGAGTTTTGGCCCTTTAAGTATTAAAAATGAATGTTTCAGCACTTTTTGCTTTCTAACACATACAGTTTATATCAGATATTCACCAAACTTGTTGAAAATGTTTACTAATTTAAAATCTAGGTCAGTCATCTTAACTACCAAAATCGCACAAGGCATGTTGGAGTTATTGCCCTTGAATGACTAAAAATTTCTTTTTTTAATTATTCAAGGGCAATAACTCAGACATGCCTCAGGCGATTTTGCTAGTTATTGAACCTGACCTAGATTCTATACTAATAAACATTTGTAGCAAGTTTAGTGAAGATCCCAAAAGAAGTGTTTGAGTTAGAGAGCGGACAAGGCTGAAACAGTCATTTTCAGCAAGCTCCAGGTATAGATTCTCCGTAAAAAATTTAATCGCTTACCCCTAGTGAATAATAATACACACGTTTTGACTGAACCTCATAGTGTTTAACCCTGTGCCTACTGGTCGTAATTTTACGGCGTTTACAAACTGTTTGAATCTAGAAAGACGCCGCGTAACGCGGCGTCTCATCTGGATCCAAACTGTTTGACACTCGTCTTAAGGTTTGTTTACTTAAAACAATGCATAAATCTAAACTGAACAAATTTTGCAGACGACAATGAACTTATCTAACATTTTCTCACTCATTTCAGCACCGAATGGTATGGTGTTACTACTGATTAAACCGTCTCTTCGGGACAATTTTAATGAGTATGACACCATTGGGTTTAAAAGCAGAAATAAAGAATTTTAGTTTTCGAAATACTTCCGTTATCTGGAGCCCTGTATTTACAGAGTTGTCCTTCTTTCCATTCACAAGGGAGGCTTTTTAATTTATGCTGCACCAAAATATTGTAAATAAAATTTAAAAAGCGAATTTCTTAGATAAAGCCGGTTTTTGTGAAAGAATCACGTCCCACGTAGTTCAAATGGGACCCAAAACAACCGTTTTATGCAGGTTTCTCAAAAACACAATGCGGCTTTAAGTGGAACAAGTCAACTTTTTTCATTTATGTTCTAATGTCGCCTAGCGACGGTTCCGAACAGCAGAGAAAACAATTGATACCTGAAAAGTTAACTCCCTTACTTTTAAACTGGCATACACCGTGGTGTCATTTTGAATTCCACAGTTTTGTCGCAGCATCAGTAATTTAGAAAATGTGTGGGAAAAATGTCAAAATTTCGTAGAGTGACGAATAATTATGTCCCATGACTGTACCTAAGCTGACTGGGCGCCCAAGGGCGGGGCCATTTTTGACCCGGGTCATAATTTGCACAATCTTAGCAGAGAACGATAAGGCAAAGCTACATGTCAAATATAAATTAACTGGGCCTTATGGTTTCAGACAAGAATGTTTTTAAAGGTTTTCCTATGACAAACTGATATGCCAAGGGGCGGAGCCATTTTTGACACACGGGTCATAATATGAACAATCTTCGTAGATGACCAAAAGGTGAAGCTATATGTGAAATATTAAACACCAGCCTGCTGGGCCATACAGTTTCAGAGAATTCATTTTTTAAAAGTTTTTCCTATACAAATCTATGTAAAACTTGCAAGCCCAAGGGTGGGGCCATTTTTAACCCGGGTCATAATTTGAACAATATTGGTAGAGAACCCTAAGGTAAAGCTACTCATCAAATATAAATGAACTTGATCTTATGGTTTCATAAAAGAAGATTTTTAAAGGTTTTCCTAAGAAAATCTGATAAGCCCAAGGACGGGGCCAGTTTTGCCCCGGGGGTCATACTTTGAATAACCTTGGTAGAAGACCATTAGGTTATGGTACATACCAAATATCAAAGGTCTGGGCCTTTCAGTTTCTGAGAAAAAGATTTTTAAAGCTTTTCTTATGCATTAAAAGTTGTCGATACGGTTATAAATGTTAGAAATACTGGCCCATAAGCAAGGGGAAAAACTCTAGTCAAAATCTTTGAATAACATATTGTCCCCCCTTGGTACTGATGCTTCTGACAAAGCTTGATTGAAATTGGGTCAGTGGTTTCAGAGATGATATTGTTTGTAAATTTGAACGTACGACGGACGACGGACACCGGACGACGGACGACGCACGGAATGCGCTCACAATAGCTCATCCTGAGCTCAGGTGAGCTAAAAACATGTTTGAGTTGTTTTATCTTTTATTATCTAGGCATAGCAATTCTTTGAACTCGTTCATCCCTGAATCTTCAAATAGAAAATTCCAGTTTCCAAAAAAATCTAGAACATTGTTGATTTATAGTTTGGTTTTACAATCATGACAGACGATGCAGATACAGTGGATAATCTGTTATTCTTTCCCGTTTAAACGCAAACGTACGCAAACGCAAAGCACTAAAACGTAGAAAAGAACAACTTTTGGACAATTCTGATAATTCTTGTTTATCTTGATGGCAAACAGCTTGGAGCCTGATCAGACGCCGGGTTACCCGGCGTCTGATCTGGCTCCAAACTGTTTGCACTGCAAATAATAGTTTTAGCGTAAACGCGTTTATTGGGACAGAAAAACACATTCTCCACTGTACATATCAGAGGGCTCCATCTAGGAACCCTAAATCCGGATCAGCACTGCGTATAGGGCAGGTGTACTGTTCAAAGGTACATTCTATAAAGAACGAGTATAGATTTCAAGACAGGTGATGACTTTAAACAGGTTGAAAGTACAGCAGAATGCGTCGTAGGCGCACTCTATTTTAAATTTCTCTCAACCTGCTTTAAGCTATCATCTACTAGGATATAGAAACTATTTCTTTTGATAAATATACAAACTTGGAATATGTTTTCAGTTGAGCAATAATTTAGTAATTAAAAGGCGAAAAACATGCGTGTTTTATGGCAATGGGTTTATATAAAGTCCGTCCTCTCAAAGGGCAAATGTGATCTTTCTGTTTTACATGACTAGATAAGAACTCTTAGTTTACAGTTGAAACGTTATTGTTGCCATGTCATCCACTTGTCTCCCCTTTTACTGCTGTCCTTGCCATTTGGCAATCGGAATTTATCATAGTATTTAATATGTCATCTGATAGCAAATGATTCCCTGGCTGGGTTTTGCGTTCAAGCCCTGGAAAAAAAAGAATAAATATCAGATATGGACATTTGGAATTTGCAAATAGTGCTTCACGAATCAGGCGTATCGTCCGAAACAAGTAGATTTCAAGCATAGACTATTTACAACAGTAGTATATAAATGTATACACATTGATAACAGCATTGGTATACATTGGTGAATGTCTAGAGTGTTATATTATATAAAGATATGTTGAATTCGTGTTACCCGTTTGTAATCCATATGGTATAGAGTAAATTTTGAGTGACAACGTGTACGCTGCATTTACTAAAACTGCATAAGCAAATTGTTTGGTTTACTTTAACAATAGTGCTGCCTTTTGTACGTCATAACTCATTTGTACATAGGATCTGAAATCGACTTTTCCATTTACTAATTAAGCGTATTTCATTTCTACATATTTCTTGTTGATTTCAACCATCTGGTTAAGGTCTTCACTGTTTGCATAGAACAAATGTACTCCTCACGGGTATAACTGTTGTGAATGACGAGTACATAGTAATGAATTCATATACGTGTATCTTTAATAAGTGCTCTGTTTTATGTAATTAAAAGCCAAATATAAACGTCACATGACGCTGTTAAAATCGGCTCTTCAAAACATTTGCAGTTCACGAAGGGTCAAATTGGCCATATAACGGAAAATTACAAACAATGTGAGTATGAAGAAAGTAGGTCGCTATGTACATATGAAAATGAAAATGACAATTTCAAATTCAAACCTTCAAACATTGTTACCATGGCAAGCAGTCATCCGATAGCATGAACAACGAAGAAAGTGCCTTAGGGAAGTATGTAGCTACATGTAAGGAAATACAATATTGACACGAACTAAATAAGTGTATATTTCAACGCAGGTGAGACACTTCCCTAGAACTTTATATTTAATTAACAAATAAAACAATTTTATGATCACGTGATACAGCTGCTGTGGTACCAAACAAGAAACTCATTTTCATTTTAGTGTAAGTTACTGAACGATTTGATATCAAATACTCTTTTTTTACTTAAAATTGACCCAAATATATTAAAGTATTGCTCTGTGTCGATGACGAAAAGAATGAAACTCCAATTGCGAAGACTGGAATAGATCTATGCTAGTACAAGAGGCAAGGGGAGTAACTCTCACAGTATTGGTGCAAGAGTTATGAATATGCAAGACACTTCCACTATCATTATATTTCCAAAAATAAAATTCAATTTCAAAAAGCGTCAGTATAACAGCAGTAATATTCAGGAAAAGGAATTGTGGAAAGGGGAATATTCTGCAAGAATTATGAACCTTGTGCAATACATTCTCAATTGTCAAACTATTTCAATAAAACAAATTCATCGTAAAAGTTTTAGTAGATCACGAATTATAATCAAAAATAAAAATGTGACGAACGGGCTGGCAAACGGACTGACAGACGACGGAAAAGTAATAAATATGTATGACTTCTGCCTACAACAGGTAGCCCAAAAGTGCATGGGTAAGATTCGTTCCAATACTATTGATGTTGGTAAGTAAGATTTCCAATATAACGAGTGTCAGTGTAATGAGAGTTGACTGTATGCAGAATTAACCCTTTTAACCCTGCAACTCTACTGTAGAGATTACTGGTTGCATATGAAAACAGTGTAGACCCTCATCAAATGGCTCCTATATGAGCCCTCTGATAAGCGCCTGTACTGTTTAATATTTTTATTGGTTAATGTTGTCATACAAAAACAAAAATGAAACAGTAGACTGGTTCAAAAGGCCTGTACTGAAAGAGTCCAAATTGATTACAAATACCCACAATACATATTTAAAACTGAAAGGGTAAACCAATTGAAAGCTTTTCTCTCTATTACGTGACGTTACAAAATAAATAAGTATTGTACTTAATTATGTATATACAATGTAACCACTATCTAAAGCTGCGATCACAAAAGGTTATATTTCTTCAAATTGGATAAGTTCAAGAAAATAAATAGTTTTCGTACTGGAGCAGACAATTCTTCGTTATTTTTGTTAAATAAAGAAATTCAGAAATTCATATATTTTTCTAATAATGCTAAATTGCTATTTGAATACATGTATACAAAGTGTTGTTCTCCGTAATTTAATGATTTAAAGTTGTGAAAAAGAGGTCATTAAACAGTGTTGAGTACAGTACAGAATTATTTTGGACGCGTACATTGCAATAATAATATATATTTGGCCTCGGCATTTGCCTCATAAAATCATGTATTATTACTGTATTGTTGACTAAAATGGAAAAATATATACATTTAAAGAAGTGAATTATTTGTTATTCAGTTGTTTAAAAAAATACCATTTTCAAACATTAGATAATTTATAAGATCTTTCTGGATACCGTCATTTAAAATGTCTTGTTGGTGTCTTTTTAATGAATGTTATAAACAACTTATTGCACGAGACTTATACTCATAAACTTAATTTATTTCAGAGAGCTATTTTCTAATCAAATTGCAGGTGTTGTTTTCTTTTAAACCAAAAATACATCTAAAAGACAAACCAAAAGATAAACTTAGCCTATAATTGCACACATCGTTTCTTAGACTAGTTCTCTTCTTTAAGCAAAGTTTCATAACACCTTTCACGAGAACTAAGCTCACGTGCGAACTACCTTTAGGGTACATATCATTGAGTATTATACTTGCTTTAAATGGTAAGTAAAGTGGTCGAAAGAAATACTTTTAATTCTTAAAATCTATAAAGGTGTAAAATAATATTCGCAATAAACTGCTTACTATAAGCCTGATTATACGTATCTGTTTAAAACGACATAAAATATATCCTAACAAATTACTGTTGTGCGTTTCTAACCATATACTTGTATTTCAACATGCGTATCGATGATATGATAATAAATGAACATCGACAAGTTTAACTCAATGCATTATGAATCTTTATGAATGTGAACTACTTAATCATACTAGATAAAAACAGTTACATAGAATACCAAACGCATACATAGTGTTTACACATGTTATGTTAAGTTGGTAACCCTTTCACTCTCAGTGGCGCCTTAATGCGCGTTTGCAAACAGATTGGATCCTGATCAGACGCTGCGTAACGCGGCGTCTGATCAGGACCCAAACTGTTTGCCACCAAAATAAACAAGAATTATCAGAATTGTCCAAAAGTTGTTATTTTCTACGTTTTAGTGCATTGCGTTTGCGTTTAAACGGGAAAGAATAACAGATTCTCCACTGTATTAAGTCGTACAACCTTAAATCTGACTTTGAATTGTGTTGCAGACAACAATACTGAAGCAGACGACAATAAAAGCGGTGAAGGGGTACACATCTCCCGAATAATTTAATCATGAAAAGGGTTAACACATGAAATGCTACACTGATCCTGATCAGACGCCAAAACAGTCTTTATCTGGACAATACGTCGTCCCCTCTCCTATCAAGCGTATCTTTATCTTTTTCATTGACAAAGGTTGAACATGAGCCAATGCATGATATTTATGTTTGAAATGCATGAACCTTTTTCATTAACCCGTTCGCTCTCAATGTCGCTTAAAGCGCTTTTGCAAACAGTTTGGATCCTGTTCAGACGCCGCGTAACGCATGAAAGACATGAACTGTTAACCTATTTTATGCTTGAATATTGTAGTGAACCCGTCGTGTGCTTGCTGGAATATATAAAAATAAATATACACATATTGGTCTCAAGACACAGCTGTGTTTGTTAAAAAAGCAGATCATTTTAGACAAAAAAGTACTGTTTGCGAATGTCTAATGGTGTGGACGATAGGATTTCGTGTTTTAAATGTATTTCACCAAGCACACAAAACTAGTGTTTTGGCAAAGAACTAATTTGAATTATGTATGGTGTGTTGGTGTTTCTTGAAACTATAGACTACATTTCTCAGCTGATTATAAAAAGGAATTGGAAGATTATAACTGTTGTGTTTTTGTCAGAAATAAATTAATGATCAATAGTCCACTGTTGTGCTCTTATAATTTAATCAATCCCATAAAGGCTCTCTCTTGTTATTTTAAATTACCGCTGTTCCTGATAATCCCATCTTTCAATGATGTTTCACTGTTGTTACTGCATTCCAACAGCCAATATGTCTCCATGAATTGCACCCTTCTTTCCTGTTGTTCCGAACAAATGGATAACAACCTTATGATGCCAGTAGCCATACTTTGGCATTCACCGCGTGCCTTAATAGTTATAGTAACACTAAGGCCTCCACAGTGGACGCTAACTTTTGGCCTTGAATCATTGAATATAAACCCTCATTTCGGCCGCCATTCTTCCATGAGTAGATGCATTCGGCAAGAGTTCCAGCGATTTGCGTACTTCAAACTCTCCATAAAATACGACTCTTTGTCAATGGGTTGATGTATGACGCCGGTGTTTAGCTCTCCATTGCTTTGCCATTTTTTGTATTGATGCTTGCCCTTATATTGCCACTTTGTACAGTGGAGAATCTGTTATTCTTTCCCAATAAACGCGTTTACGCTAAAACTATTATTTGCAGTGCAAACAGTTTGGAGCCAGATCAGACGCCGGGTAACCCGGCGTCTGATCAGGCTCCAAACTGTTTACCACCAAGATAAACAAGAATTATCAGAGTTGTCTAAAAGTTGTTCTTTTCTACGTTTTAGTGCTTTGCGTTTGCGTACGTTTGCGTTTAAACGGGGAAGAATAACAGATTCTCCACTGTACATGTAGTACATGCCATCGGTGCCTTTTACTCCGTCAGTTTGGTCCATTCCATGAATCCTAATTGTGGATATACGACACAAGGCTTTTGTTTTCTTTGATCAATAACATTCTGTTGACGTTTTACTATAAGTCATGGTTTGATATTGTAATGAAATAAATATATGATCCTGATGCATGAGTTCTAATTTCTTTGGCATCCGCATGTCCGTTAGTGCTTTGTTGGTATTTGAAATTTGGATGAAATAAGCCTCTAGCGATATCTTCTCCTTTGGTTGCTGTATCATTTTTCATTAACCCTTTCACTGACAAATTGTTCATGAGATGTTCACCTCTTCACCGTTTCATTGTCGTCTGCTTCAATTTTGTTGTCTGCAATATCAATTAATAGTTAAACTTAAAGCAGTATGACTGACAAAATATTCAATACTAGTGCCAAACAGTTTGGCTCCTGATCAGACGTCGCGTTTGGCGGCGTCTGATCAGGATACAAACTGTTTGCAAACGCGATTTAAAGCGTAATTTAGGAGCGGAAGGGCTAAATGTCCACACGTCCGAAAATGAGCCTAGTAATATTTTGATCTATGTAGCGTTTCCATTCGTCGATTTGCAGTATTCCTGTTGCTCTAGACGGTACATCGCATGCTTCAGGCTTCCTACTATTTTCTCCCCAGATTTGTACCTTTTTGATTTTGAGATAAATCTTGCATATTTCTATAGTCCTGTTTTCAGACACATAGGTACGCTTTTAATTCAAGGACACTAATTGGCGTACTTTGTAAATACATTTGTATACGAGTATCAAGAGAACTACAGTCGAACTTCGATATCTCGAACTCGGTTAAATTGAACATATCCGTATTTCAAAGTTAAAACGTGGCTTAGCCACGTTTTAACTTTGAAATATGGGTATGTTCAACTTAACTGAGCATGAAATAATGCAATTAATGTGTCGAACAATCGGATAATTCGAGTTAAGCGAGTTTGAGATATCGAAATGTATGTTTCTCATTGAATAACAATTTTCCTTATATGAAAAAGAAAGAAATATTATTTGCAAATTGGTTTCGTTTTAATATTCTCTTTTCTATATATTCAAATTGTTCTTAACCTTTATTGAGCAAAGCGAGACTTGGTTAACAATTGCAAACAATTTGTTACTCATATTCAACTTTCTACACCATTCCTTTAACTATACGCTTTAAAATTGGGATGTTCAGAGTACATTTGATATACTTTAAAAGGTACAGGCGTCTAGTTGGATATAGAACTGTTTCTCAATTAAAATTGATATTCTTGTTATCAACAGAATGTTATTAGCTATTGGGATGTTCAGAGTACATTTGATATACTTTAAAAGGTACAGGCGTCTAGTTGGATATAGAACTGTTTCTCAATTAAAAAAGATATTCTTGTTATCAACATAATGTTATTACATGTAGCTACATTTTATTCCATATCTTATTGGTTTCGTGTACAAGGGAAAGTATGACGTTTTCGTCACTGTAAATTAATCTCAGCAATTTCTTTTATAATGTTGAACCCTTACATGGACATACATGTAAGCTGCTTAAGTCGACTTTAGCAAGATCTGCTTGACACTCGTCTCAATGTTTCTTCAATCAAAATTTAAAAAAAAAATGAATCTGGACTTTTGACTTCAAATATTAGCGGACGATATTTTTTGTACGAAATGGTAAACCCTTATTATGCCAAGCGCAACTTGACTAACATTTGCAAACAGTTTGAATCCAGATCAGACACCGCGTCAAGCAGCGTCTAATCTGGGTCTAAAATGTTTGCCACTCATATCAAATTTTCTTCAGTTGCAAAAGCATGAAAAGTTGTTTCAGTCTCATCGGCGTCTTATCAGGATCCAGACTTTCTGCAAAGGTAGTCAATGTGGCACAAGTATATATCAGTCACTAGCTTTCAAGTATACTCAGCAAAAATAGAAACGTCCCACTTTTTGAAGGGACGACAGTTTCAGCATGATAAGGGTTAGATCAGGTGGCTAAAATGTGCAGTGAAATGGTTAAGGCAAGCAGTTTCCGCACAATGAAAAATCATACAAAGTCAATATATCTTTATTTGATGTATCTTGTGCGTAACATGAGTTTATCATTATTTTGTCTCATGCGTTGTAAATTGGAAGTTAATCTGTAAGCATACCATCGCGTGTGAAAGCATATTCGCCGGGGTTTTGCCGTGAAACATCATCCAAATGAATCGATATAGCACTTTTATGGTCAACTTGTGAAAGTCGATAAAAACGAATTACTAAATGTAGTTTTTGCACTTGTCTAGGCAGAAACAAAGACAATAATTTTGTTCGTTTTTTCTCTAATGTAGCAAAATGGTTATTTCTTTTACATGTACTATATTCGGTAGGTGATTTTGGTAATATTGATACACAATGGCTTAAAATGTATAATAAACCCCATTATATTATTTTCGCCCACAAAAAGTAGATACTAGCAAGCAGTGTATACCCTGATTATACGCACCAACTCATTAACCCATTTTTGTCCAGTGGATTCTTCCATGCTTATATATTGGATTAGACCATTTTTTCTAAGGGGTGCCAGGTCTGAATTTTCATTTTTGTATTGTTTTAAATTGAAATTCCTATCAGCAAACAGTCTACGTACAGCTCGTAAACTCGCAGTCCGTACCGTACCATGCTCGATCATCGTTCGGTGTAATCCTTCAGTTGAGGAGAATGGCCGATCACTCTCCAAAGGAACCGATACGGCTTACTAGCATAACAGTTGACCTTTCTGTTGTTAATCGTGTCTTCGTTTGCATTTGTGAACTGTTTGGGACAGACCAGGCCCTATATATATCGACATCTGACAGTGGAGAATCTGTTATTCTTTCCCAATAAACACGTTTACGCTAAAACTATTATTTGCTGTGCAAACAGTTTGGAGCCAGATCAGACGCCGGGTAACCCGGCGTCTGATCAGGCTCCAAACTGTTTGCCACCAAGATAAACAAGAATTATCAGAATTGTCCAAAAGTTGTTCTTTTCTACGTTTTAGTGTTTTGCGTTTGCGTACGTTTGCGTTTAAACGGGAAAGAATAACAGATTCTCCTCTGTATTAGAATGAAATCGAACTGTTTGAATTTATTTTTGAGATTTCTTCAAATGAAACAAAAAACATTGTGAGAAAAAAATGCACATATGACTATTTCGAAGCAGAGAATATGGCAAGATAGGCAAATATCTCATCAAGGGACTTCTTCGGTTGACTTCATTTACAGTCGAAACTCGATACTTCGAACTCACTTTAATCGATCGTGCCAGTATGTCATAAGTTGAATTTCGATAATTAGATCTCGCTACAGTCGAACATATCCATTTTATCGCGTTTCCACGTTTTAACTTTGAAATATGGATATGTTCAAACTAACGCGAGTTCGAATTATCGAGTTTCGACATTTATTTTCAAATGCATGTACAGCCACCACCCCTGCAGCAATTGCAGTGAAAGCCACCCTCTGAATTAACAGCTAAACACTTTAAATTTTCGAACGATAAAATAGCTTCGCAATTAAAACACCAGGGCGCAATAAAACCTTTTAAGCCGCCATGGCTATAATTGGTCTTTTACATAAATACGGTGAAAAATACAGTGCCGTCTGCAACAGTACACCTCTTCTATCATTTATGCTGCTAGACTGTTGTCTGCTTCAAAAGTGCTCTCTGAGCAGCTTTGAAAGTAAGATGAACGTTTCTTATTCTCAATTTAAACCTAACAGCGTAAAATCTTTCGTGAGCTTTTTACCGCTTCATTGTCATGTTTTCGTCTGATTTAATTTTGTCGTTTGCAATATCGTTTCAAAGTTAGAATTAACCCTTTACCTCATAGCCTGTTTTTAGTTTTGAAGACAGTTGACCACTTAAAGCAGGTTGAAAGAAAAGCAGAATGTGCCTTAAGGCACATTCTGCTTTACTTTCAGCCTGCTTTTAGCTAAAATCTGTTAGGCTTTACAAAATATTTGTAATGGTAATGGTTCATGAGGGTATAAACTGGAACTATTTTCTTCAGCGGAGGAATAAATTAAATACGCTAAAAGTCGCTTCTATGGGGGAAAGGGTTAAGGCAGTATGGCTGGCGAAATTTCGAAACGTGTGTCAAACAGTATGGGTCCTGCTCAGACGCTGCGTTAAGCGGCGTTTGATCAGGATCGAAACTATTTGCAAAGACGTCTTTTGGCGCCATTGAAAGTGAAAGGGTTAAAGAAGCACACTCACCTGCGTCGATGACCCATTTTAGACGCAGATAATCTTTGCGTCTAATCGGAATAATAAGAATAAATGCAAATGTCGGACAAGAAGGAATAAGCAGGGGGAAGGTCATTCCTGAGAGAGCTGATCCCGACTTTGCAGTTTGAAAACAGTTTAGATCCAGACTGTTTGACACTCGTACACGTATTTTCTTTTCGGATAACATAATTAAATTCAAAAAATGAAAGGTGAAAGAAGATGACATATTTTAAGCAGACGATATCGTAGCCGTGCAGGTCAAAAACATTTACGCAGACATCAGAACGCCTGCATGGTTTATACAGTAAAACTCTAAATAACGACCACTACATTATTATGTGTTTTTCTGACAGGTACAGTGTAACGACCACTACATTATTATGTGTTTCTGACAGGTGACTGTTTAAAGCAAAAGTGAAAGTAAAACAAAGAGCTCCTTTAGGAACTTTCTGTTTTACTGTCACATTGCTTTAAGCTGTCACCTGTTTTTTATACAATCAATTACAGTGGAGAATCTGTTATTCTTTCCCGTTTAAACGCAAACGTACGCAAACGCAAAGCACTAAAACGTAGAAAAGAACAACTTTTGGACAATTCTGATAATTCTTGTTTATCTTGGTGGCAAACAGTTTGGAGCCTGATCAGACGCCGGGTTACCCGGCGTCTGATCTGGCTCCAAACTGTTTGCACTGCAAATAATAGTTTTAGCGTAAACGCGTTTTTTGGGAAAGAATAACAGATTCTCCACGGTAACTCGAATACTTGTTTAGGTCGAATTTTTATGTATTTTTAGGAAAGAATAACACATTCTCCACTGTAGTCCTCATTTTAGGTGTCGTAATAGAGAGGTCTTCTATGAAAATATTTTATTTTAGCTGCAAGTCATTACAATCTGTTGTAAACAGTGACTCGACTATTGACCAATTTGAAGCCAGATCAGACAACTGATCTGGATCCAAATGTTTGTAACTGAAAGAAGCGGTGCTTGCCTTGATAAGGGACAACAATCACCTGTAGTACTCGATGTTGATTGAACAAATTGTCAAATTACATAGACCCGTCTCATGTTCAAAGATATCGCTCTTAATGCTAAACGGTATTTCTATAATAATAGTTTGAGTTACACGGTATCTGACATGGATACAGTGGAGAATACGTTATTCTTTCCCAATAAACGCATTTACGCTAAAACTATAATTTCAATTACAAACAGTTTGGAGCCAGATCAGACGCCGGGTAACCAGATCAGACGAAAAAGAATCTTCAAGAAAGAAACATACAGTACTTTTTTACATTTAACACACACACATCTGACACAAGAAACATCAATGGCTTGCACATCATTTGGATTTTGTAGCATTGTTTTAATCGTAAACAACCCTTTCTTATAGGTACAGTTGATAAGTCATTATTCTTGTCAAATAAACGCGTTTATGCCGATAATCATATTTCATTGCAAAACAGTTTGCAGCCTGTAGGAACTTTCTGTGTTTAAAGCAAGCTGACAATAAAACAGGAAGCTCCTGTATACGAGCTTTCTGTTTTACCGTCACCTTGCTTTAAGCTGTCACCTTTTTTTGCACAGTCAATGAGCCTTCGTTTTAGTGGTTGTACATGTAATAGAGAGGTTTTACTGTTTGCCAGTACTATGTGAAGTCTTGAAGATATGAAACTGTCGGTTCCGGTAGTATTCTAATATTCCTTATCTTGAGTTTGTCTTTGGGTCACGGATTCGAACAATTACCATGACAACGATATATCATTATATTAATTTTTTTACACCATAACGTTAACTTAACCAATGATTACATGTTTATATAACAACTTGTAATCAATTAGAAATACAAAATGTATAAACAGTGTAGACCCCGATCAAAGGGTTCATATAAAGGAGCCCTCTGTTGCAGAAATAGCCATAAATAGTCATAAATAGCCAAAACTTAATTGGAAACTGGAAGTTGTCCATTTTAAATTTCATTGAAGAAAGGGCTAATCCATTCACTACCATCATGTCATCTGTTTTAAACAAATAACATTTGCTTTCATCTGTCAAAATGAAGTTTTAGGTAAATTGGGCAAAGTAATATCGTACTTTGTGTCAATCGATTTGGATCCAAACTGTTTCCAAATAAGTTAACCATTGTACTCGAGGCAAGGCAGCGCATGGCTTAACCCTTTGAACCCTAGTCCCGCATATAGGCGTCCTTTTCAAACAGTGTACATGTGAATAGTACACTTGTCCTATGCAAACAGCGAATACCCAGATCAGATGGCTCCGAAAGGAGCCCTCTGATCAGGGTCTTCACTGTTTGTCATAATGCCAAATATTGACAAAAAACAACCCTTAAAAGTCAGAAATGGACTAGACTAAAATGGAAACTGGAATTGTCCATTTAAAGTTTTAGGGAGGAAAGAGTTAAGGCATATGCAGTGTAACCAAATATGCCATAGTGCCAA
The DNA here is from genome assembly GCA_922989275.2 of Gari tellinella. NCBI lineage: Eukaryota > Metazoa > Mollusca > Bivalvia > Cardiida > Psammobiidae > Gari > Gari tellinella. The sequence continues at coordinate 55,217,201 of OV277859.1, forward strand.
ACCTTGAAATACAAAAAAAAAAAGCCAAGACAAAATTTTCAAGGATGAGATTTATTGAGTAGACATGTCTTAATAGCACGGCACACAGTATATTGTTAACGTTGCCATGGCAATGAACGTTATATTCGTTGAAATGGGTTTCAAACACCCAGCTCATTAATACGCCAAAATTTCATTAGGACAGCAATTTTTTGCTGATCTCAGCAATTAACTATTCTCCATGCTTAACATACTTTATCTTGCACTGCAATCAGTTTGAGTCTAGATCAAGTCGCCCCGCCAGAACCCGAAGTGCGCGTAATCCACATCTATGTTTCTTATGAGAAAATGCATGGCTGCTAAATTTGAAATGACAAGAAAAGGCAGACAATGCTTTTGAAGCAGTCGATATTAAGACAGGATAAACGCTAAGAAGAGGAAAAGGCTGACAAAGGACAACAAAAGGACTATAAAGTGGCAGACAGAGGCTGAATAAGGCCCCTCGGAGATTTGACAATATCGATCGCAACTGAGTTTCACTTACACTCCAAATGTGCGGAGGCGAACCTCATTACAGTAGAGAAATGATTCTTTCCCAATAAACGCGTTTATGCTATAACTATTATTTCTATTGCAAACAGTTTGAAGCCGGCGTCTGATCAGGCTCCAAACTGTTTGCAATTAAGAATAACATGAATAGACAGAATTGTTTAAACGTTGCTCTTTTCTAGATAATTTTGAAAATGCGTTTGCGTTTCGTTTGCGTTAAACGGGAAAGAAAAACGTATTCTCCACTGTATCTGAAACAATTTGGCTTGATAAAGTCAACCAAACCTCAATTCAGTGTGGCAACAGTATAGTAGAATGTTTCACTTGCCAAGTATTTGTAAGAAACAGATATACCACTGTCAATCATCTTATATATAAAATCGGAAAAAATGTTTCTTGTAAGCCATGCAGGAACGGGATTTACGGAGTGGCAGTCTGTTTGCATAATAATGTCATTTGCATGTTAAAGGCTGATGGGGGACTAGGCCTGCGTGTTTAGTGAAAGAAATCAATACCCAACGTTACCGCCAGAGGTCGCCTCATCCTTCAAGTGCAAACTTTAGGTATGAAGAAATGATTAATTATTTAAGACAATGGGCTGAAACAATAGTTATCCACAGCAGAAAAAGATACATGAGGGAAGACGAGACTCGTTCCGTTGATAGATACGAACAATGTAATGAAATGTAAAAATGACCGTTTTGAAAATGTATACAAATTATTTCACAAAATTAATGGCAAATAGTTTCATATCTCATTACGTGTGTTTTGAATACGGTTAAGCTAAACATATCTTTATTGCAATGTTTAAACGTTTAAGCGTTGAAATACGATTATGTTTGACTTAAGCGAGATTGAATTAATCGAATTAAACTGTAGCATTACGGACTAGTTTGACTTAATCGATTTCGAGATACTTAGAAGTTAGTTTCTACTATACATTTACTTAGTTGCAATTGCATTTCATAGCAAGACAATGCAACGGAGTCTTGCTCCTCTAATTTGACCATTAAAGTGTGTTAATTAGTATACATGTAGGTGATTAGGCACGTGGATGCTTAAAGCAAGGTGAGAATAAAACAGGAAGCTCCTGCAGTGGAGAATCTGTTAAACGCGTTTACGCTAAAACTATTATTTGCAGTGCAAACGGTTTGGAGCCAGATCAGACGCCGGGTAATCCGGCGTCTGATCAGGCTCCAAACTGTTTTCCACCAAGATAAACAAGAATTATTAGAATTGTCCAAAAGTTGTTCTTTTCTACGTTTTAGTGCTTTGCGTTTGCGTACGTTTGCGTTTAAACGGGAAAGAATAACAGATTCTCCACTGTTTCAGGAACTTTTTGTTTTACGTTCACATTGCTTTAAGCTGTCACTTGTCCGTTATACAAACAATAAACCTTCTATTGACAGGTCATAATAAAGAAGTTTGGTCATAAAAGCGATTTTCAAATGAAGAAGTAGAGCAGATAGGTCTGTGTACAGTGAAGAATGCGGTCATTCTCTCGCCAATGAACGTGTTTGTGCTATAACCCTTAAAATCGTTTCAAAAATAAATGTTCTGCCTGTCCGCAAGGTTATAAAGAGTCTGAGTTGTGTCTGAATTCGTTTTCAAGCATTTGCTTGGTCAGATTTAGGCGAAATCTCAAAATCCGACCAATCAAATGCTTGAGAACGATCTCATACTCGACTCAAACGTTTTAAAGCCTTGGACAATGTAAGGAGTATGTCCAGACGCCGGGTTTCTGAGATAGGCTGATAGATAGTGAGAATGAAAGGAAAAGACAGGATACACACACAGAGGGGATATATACAGTGGATAATCTGTTATTCTTTCCCGTTTAAACGCAAACGTACGCAAACGCAAAGCACTAAAACGTAGAAAAGAACAATTTTTGGACAATTCTGATAATTCTTGTTTATCTTGGTGGCAAACAGTTTGGAGCCTGATCAGACGCCGGGTTACCCGGCGTCTGATCTGGCTCCAAACTGTTTGCACTGCAAATTATAGTTTTAGCGTAAACGCGTTTATTGGGAAAGAATAACAGATTCTCCACTGTACAGGAGGAGCATACAAAGAGAGGGAGAGATAGCAAAAGAGAGGACAGAGACGGAGAAAAAGAGAGCTAGTTGAATGGATGGATGTATTGTTGGATGGATGGATAGACGGGCGGATGGTGGGAATGGACTCTTTGGTTACTTAGCTGCTGGCCCTTAGATCTAAAGAATCGACACGGAGGGACGGACGGCTGCATGATTGATAAACAGTATGTGTTTTGTCTGGTGAAGATATTCACACTTTGCTAATAATATTGATGTTTCTTAGGCAGAAAGTAATGAAAATAGAAATGAGTTGTCAGCAGACATGAAAGCATTAACCCTTATCATGCTGAATTGTCGTCTGCTTCCAACAGTTCTACATCGTCTGCGAAACAAAATCAAAATCATATTTTATGCTTTATAACTGAAGAAAGTTTGACTATGTGTTCCAAACAGTTTTGATCCAGAACAGACGCCGCGTAAAGCGGCGTCTGTTCTGGATCAAAACTGTTTGCAAATAGTAGCCAGGTCGTGCTTAGCACGAGGAGTGTTAAGAGCCGCAACGATATTTAAAGACCATATTGTCTGTAATTTTGACTATTTGTTGTAACATGTACATGTAACAATGACTATCTAGATCTAGATAAGACGAGTAACTCGGCGTCTAAACTGGATGCAAACTATAGCACACAAGTGAAGAAAAACACACAGTGGAAAAACGTTATTCTTTCCCAATAAACACGTTTACGCTTAAAATATTATTTACGATGCAAACAGTTTGGAGACAGATAAGACGCCGGGTAACCCGGCGTCTGATCAGGCTCCAAACTGTTTGCAACCACGATAAGCATGACTTATCAGAATTGTCCAAAAGTTGTACTTTTCCACGTTTTAGTGCTTTGCGTTTGCGTATGGTTTGCGTTTAAACGTGAAAGAATAACATTTCCTCCACTGTAAATTTAATTTGTTAACCAGAATTAAATACATGTAGAAGCTTTATTCGAAACAAAACAGGCAGACGACAAGTTTGTAGCAGATGTTATTTTACCATCTTTTGGAAAATGTACAGCTATAGATTATCAATAAAGTTATAAATATACGGTTACGTAATATCATACCATCTAAACTCGATATTTTTTTTATCTAAATGAAGCAATGCAGGCAAATCATGAGTATTCTTTTTATGATACATGTACATCTCAGCCAGAAATTCGTGAGATAACGGTGTAATCCCTGAAGAGACGAGAACCTGGCATTTCAGTTATATACTATACAGTGGAGAAAACGTTATTCCTTCCCAAAAAAAACTTAAGACTAAAACTATAATGTCTATTGCAAACAATTTGGAGCCAGATCTGACGCCTAGTCACCCGGTAATTGAAATAACAGTTTTAGCTACTGTAACTAGCTAAATAGCTAACATCACGGCAAATATTTTAATAACTCGTATATTTACCAATTAACCCTTTCACTCTAAAGGACGCTTAATTAAAAGCGCGTTTGCAAACCATGTGGATCCCGCGTAACGCGGCGTCTGGTCAGGTCCAAACTGTTTGACACTCGTATCGATATGTTTTAAGATTTACTACATTGAATCTTACTTTGAAACAATCTTGCAAACGACAAAATTGAAACCGACGACAATGAAACGGTGAAGGGGTAAACATTTCACGAACAATTTGACGTTGAAAGGGTTAATGCATTTTGTCCACAAAAGTAGGTACATACAGTGGAGAAAACGTTATTCTTTCCCAATAAACGCGTTTACGCTTAAACTATTATTTCCAATTCAAACAGTTTGGAGCCAGATCAGACGCCGGGTTACCCGGCGTCTGATCAGGCTCCAAACTGTTTGCCAACAAGATAAACAAGACTTTTCAGAATTGTCCAAAAGTTGCACTTTTCTACGTTTTAGTGTTTTGCGTCTCGTTTCGTTTAAACGGGAAAGAATAACGTATTCTCCACTGTATCAATCAGTGTAGACCCTGGCGAGTCCCCGCAATTTGCGGCGTGTTATCAGGTGCTGCACTGTTTGCTCTCTCATCAGAAAAGATCTGCTTTATCGACTATCACTGCTTTGTCTTCAGACCACCCTTGCATATCTATAATTAAATCTTCCAGCAAGCATATAGGGAGAATTCATTGCAATATCCAGACATTAATGGGTTACATTACAGTGGAGAATCTGTTATTCTTTCCTGTTTAAACGCAAACGTACGCAAACGCAAAGCACTAAAACGTAGAAAAGAACATCTTTTGGACAATTCTGATAATTCTTGTTTATCTTGGGAGCCTTGTCAGCCGCCGGGTTACCCGGCGTCTGATCTGGCTCCAAACTGTTTGCACTGCAAATAATAGTTTTAGCGTAAACGCGTTTATTGGGAAAGAATAACAGATTCTCCACTGTAACCCCTTCACTACCATGACGTCATCAGTTTTAAACAATTGTCGTCTGCTTTTATTTCTAAAATTAAATATTTAGTTTTTTTGACTTGGGAAATATTGAAATGAGTGTAAAACAGTTTGTATCCTGATCAGACACCAAGTGGCGCGGCGTCTGATCAGGATCCAAACTGTTTCCAAATTAATAGTGTACTCGGGATAAGGCAGTGAAGGGGTTAAGCCACAGTTGATGCTTGTGGGTTGATCTGGTAAAATCGATCTGTATTCGCCGTTAATTTTAATTACATTTAGTTATTTAAAAAAAAAAATCATTAAACTGTGTCTAATACTAGTTAGTTGGATGCTTATATACGTTTGTTGTTTCAGGCAAGTATACGTTGAAAGCAGGTTTAAAGCAAAGTCAACAGCAACCGAAGTAGCTTTATGATTTACTTTCAGACTGCATTAAAAGTGATCATACTGCGTTTTACAACACCGGTGGTCGTATTGGCAGAATTCTACTAGACTGATCTACGTTTCCTGCACATGTCATTCAGTCACAGCTTCATTTGCATTTTTATGACGACCCGTTTCCTTCTCTGGCGGACATATTGTGAAGAAAGGGAGGTAACTCATTATATATGCGGAACAGGAAGTAATAATCATTGATCCATAGCACGTAAAGTGCGACTTGACTGGTAGAGCTAGACAGTTTGGCTGTAGATTCCGGGTAACCAGGCATCTGGTATGAATCCAGACAGTATCACTCATACACGACTGTAGTATTTCAATAAAACGGCATTGCAAATTTTGAATATGTTTTTCAGACGATAATTTTAAGCAGACTATAGTTGAGCATGATAAGTGAGATGCGCATGAGTCAAGAGCAGATCGTCTGACTGGCACACAAGCAGATTTCATTAACCCTTTCACCGACATACCCAAGATACAATATCATTTTCATACAGTTCGGATCCTGATCAGACGCCGCTTTACGCGGCGTCTGATCAGGATCCAAACTATTTGGTACTCATTAGATATCACTCTAGTCAATTTACCTCAAATTTGAAATTGATAAATGAAAGCAGACGACAATATTATTGTTTAAAGCAGATGACATCATGACATGGAAGGGATTTATACGTCGTAATGTCTGCTTCCATTCTGATCGACCTGGCTGCATCACGTTATGCCAAACGATGTATACCATTGATCTAAACACGGAATATGCGAGACAGCTACAGTGGAGAATCTGTTAATCTTTCCCGTTTAAACGCAAACGTACGCAAACGCAAAGCACTAAAACGTAGAAAAAACAACTTTTGGACAATTCTGATAATTCTTGTTTATCTTGGTGGCAAACAGTTTGGAGCCTGATCAGACACCGGCTCCAAACTGTTTGCACTGCAAATAATAGTTTTAGCGTAAACGCGTTTATTGGGAAAGAATAACACATTCTCCACTGTACAACCATTGCCTTTAAAGAACGTATTAGATCACGTAGATGTCTGCAAGAGCGTTGATACACAAAACAGTTATTTTCGTACATTAGATTTCAACTCAACAAGATAATACAAAGATACAAGCTTAAACAATGGCGTTAATATAGAAAAAAATCTTACCGTTGGAATGCTATACTCGTAGAGTGACGTGTTCTGGGAATCTTCACATGTTTCCATATTGACCAGTCTCGTTCGTTTAATCCCATGGAAAGCTCTCTGTCTCTGTCTTCGATGATGCCAGTGACAGCAATGAATAGTGAGCACTGTGCATTTCGAAAATGCTGTCTGCTTCTAGTCGTTTAATGATTTTTTTCAATACGACTAATGTTCAGCAGCCTCTCAATAAATACAGTAAAATCTCTCTATTGCGACCTCTTAAACGAAGGCTTATTGATTGTAGAAACCACATGTGACAGCTTAAAGCAAGATGACAGTAAAACAGAAATCTCCCGAAGGAGCTTTCTGTTTTACGGTCACCTTACTTAAGCAGTCATCTGTCGTAAACACCTAATAATCAACACACTTTAGTGGTCGTAATAGAAAGGTTTTACTGTATTTTGAACCATTAGAATATGACTGCTTAATGCAGGAAAAATGTTATACAGAAAGCTTCCACAGGACTTTTCTGCATTAAATTTTCCTTTATTAAGCAGCCGCTTTAATTTAAGACACATTTCAATTTTAAGCTATCCCTATTTTAGAAATGTTCGTATTTGACAGACCGGATCCGGATCAGACGTTACATGTAGCTGTCATGACGTCTGTTCTGTATCCTGACTGTTTCAGTATCCCGCTATATCATCTACCAGACAACACGACAGTATGGAATAAACGACGCTCCTCTCACAATGCAGGCTCATTAGGTTTCCTTCGGAAGTGGCGTACCAAGGGAGCTGAAACAGGAAAAACGCCAATACTCAAACGCACATGTCTTTAACCATTTTTTCTGTAGTAATTAAAATTTACGTTTTTAATCAAACTGTTTGGATCCAGATCAGGTATGTTGCTACACATGGCTTTAGCCGAAGCATAAGAAACAAGCTGTCGATCTTGAACATGATTTGAAAAGCATGGTGTATGGTTAAAGAGTTAGACAAAAGAATAATGGAATATTTTTCGGCAAGTTAAACATCGTTGTAGAGATGTAATTAGTATCTTAGAACGATAAAAGTAATACTAGAATCTAATGTATTTCTTATCCTGCTTACTGTATACTCCCATTTAAACGTCCCCAGGGGCAATGCTACAGTGGAGAATCTGTTATTCTTTCCCGTTTAAACGCAAACATACGCAAACGCAAAGCACTAAAACATAGAAAAGAACAACTTTTGGACAATTCTGATAATTATTGTTTATCTTGGTGGCAAATAGTTTGGAGCCTGATCAGACGCCGGGTTACCCGGCGTCTGATCTGGCTCCAAACTGTTTGCACTGCAAATAATAGTTTTAGCGTAAACGCGTTTATTGGGAAAGAATAACACATTCTCCACTGTAAATCCCAGAAAGCTTATTGCAGGCTAAGAGTAAAGCAGAATGCATCACTTTAACCCATTACCCCATAGCCTGTTTCTAGTTTTGAAAATAAGTGACTACTTAAATCAGGTTGAAAGTAAAGCAGAATGCGCCTTAAGCTACCATCTACTAGAATATGTATAAAATTGTTCTTATCATACATAGGCATAACTGTATAAATTGGAACCATTTTCTCCAGTGCATGAAAATAAATTAAAGGCGTAAAAATGTGTATTTATGCGGTACTGGGTTAAGCCTGCCTGAAGCAACCATTCTTAGTACTGCACACAGGCTATAGTGGATAAGGGCTACAGTGCAATAATTTCAGCGAAATTAAGTGCATTTGGAACATAGAGGGCATTTATTAAAAGGGGCGTTAAAACGAGGATATACGGTAAAATGCCATGATTTTAACCCTTCTCCTACTTAAAATTTCGTTTTTCACCGGTGTCATCTGCAATATAAATCTAAAGTCATTTTAGTTTAAACACAACTTAACACGAGTGACAAATAGTTTGGATCCTGATCAGACGTCGCGATTCGCGGCGCGTCTGATATGGATCTTAATGGAGTAACAGTTATATAAAATCACACGAATGGCTAACTTTTAACATACTACATGTATATTGCTATTGTCTGCGAAATATGTGTCCTGTAGTGCGTCTAAATGTTGATTGTATTACCATTTCTTTTAGAAAAAATACAAGTGTTAGTTAAGACCAAGATAGACACCGGTTTACCCGGTTACCAGGCAACGCATTTGGACCCAAACTACCGGTACTTGCAAGAGTTATCGCAAATTTGCCATAAAAATCTTAATGTGACGTATATCAGCCATTATCAGGTTTTCATAATCTGAAGAGGGGGACTTAACGTATAGTGGAATACATCATTCTTTCCTAATCAAAGCGTCTGGGCTAAAATAATACTTTCTATTGCAAGCAGTTTGGAGCCAAAACAGATGCCGGGTAACCCGGCATCTGATTTGGCTCCAAACGGTGTGCACCTCAGACTAAAACGAATCAAATATTTCAACAATCTGTTATTTTCTACATTTTATTACCTTTTGTATGCGTTTTGTTTCGTTTAAATGGGAAAGAATAACGTTTTGTCATCTGCACACTGGCAGTCTTTATTACCCCATACCCTGATTCTAGTTTTGAAGATAGGTGACCAAATAAGCAAGTTGAAAGCATTCTGCTTTACTTTCAGCGTGCTTTAAGCTACATGTATCATCTGTTAGATTTATAAAATGTTCCTAATGATATATTTCATGACTGTATAATTTGGAACTATTTTCTTCAGTGACTGAATAAATCAAAATTAATGCGCTGAAATGCGCTTTTATGGGAGAAAGGGTTAAACCAGGTGACAGCTCCCTGTAGAACAAAGCTATTTGCATGAAACATTGAGAGCCACTTTCTACATAAGTTCCATTCTGTGTAAAAAGTTCTTTGGAAATACGAGGTCTCTCAACATATACAGTGGAGAATGTGTTATTCTTTCCCAATAAACGCGTTTACACTAAAACTATTATTTGCAGTGCAAACAGTTTGATGCCAGATCAGACGCCGGGTAACCCGGCGTCTGATCAGGCTCCAAGCTGTTTGCCACCAAGATAAAGATGAATTATCAGAATTGTCAAAAAGTTGTTCTTTTCTACGTTTTAGTGTTTTGCGTTTGCGTACGTTTGCGTTTAAACGGGAAAGAATAACAGATTCTCCACTGTATACATAGTTTTACTCCCAATTAAACCGTTAATACATGTATCATATTAACAAGCAATTGTTTTAGATAGATATTGCCGTATATATGTATTTTCCTTAAAGCTCACTAGCTTTATGAAAAAACTAAATTCTTTGCTTGTGCGTTGATACTCAAATCCTAATTTGTACAATTTCCATTTGTTTATCCTTTAAAATGAAGTATCTGAATTAACAGTTAACACCAACAGTAATATGAGAATTCAACCAAATACGCGTTTTTCAGGGCTGCCATTTCTCCGAATTTTTCAGGAATCATCGGATTTTTATCCTGGCAGATGGTAGCTTAGAGCGGACTGAAAGTAAAGCTAAATACTTTCAACCTGCTTTAAGTAATTGCGCTTTAACAAATAGAAACTTTTGAAATCTTAGGATATTTCAAGATCAACATATGACATCCCTGGTTTTTGTTTCCTTCATTGTTAAAACTGTATAGTGTTCTACACACTGAATCGTGTATCAGATTTCCACATGTATGTCTTATTAGAATCTCCATCAACAATTAGAAAACAAAACAACAGTTCAAATCCCCAAGAGACACCAGAAAGTGTGAATATATATGTATGCTTAGTACTTGAGCAGTCTTATACATGTATACTACAATACTGAAGAGAATAATGAAGTAATGTACAGTGGATAATCTGTTCTTCGTTTCCGTTTAAACGCAAACGTACGCAAACGCAAAGCGCTAAAACGTAGAAAAGAACAACTTTTGGACAATTCTGATAATTCTTGCTTATCTTGGTGGCAAACAGTTTGGAGCCTGATGAGACGCCGGGTTACCCGGCGTCTGATCTGGCTCCAAACTGTTTGCACTGCAAATAATAGTTTTAGCGTAAACGCGTTTATTGAGAAAGAATAACAGATTCTCCACTGTACATGTATACTACAATACTGAAGAGAATAATGAAGTAAGTGGGTGTTGTGTGGGGTCTTCTGTTTACAGTAGACAAGACGTTTTTCTATTCCGTATAAACGAATGCAATCGCAAATGCGATGCCATGAAATTAAGAAAATGACTGTTTATTTTAAAATATTGGCAATTTATTTGAATCAGACCCCGGCTTACTTGACGTTTGATCTGACTGCAACGGACACACATGTGTTTATTTGAAAAGAATAGTGTATTCCCCTCTGTATGTAGCTCGGAATGAATTGATCTATTCGCGTCTGGATATTTTCAATGAGAGCTACCGTTGAAATCGCAGAAAAGAGTTGATTAGCAGAAATAGGGAAGTAATACTAATATAGTAACAATATTATACAGTGGAGAATCTGTCACCAAGATAAACAAGAATTATCAGAATTGTCAAAAAGTTGTTCTTTTCCACGTTTTAGTGCTTTGCGTTTGCGTACGTTTGCGTTTAAACGGGAAAGAATAACAGATTCTCCACGGTATATAGTGGAGTTGAGGTTAATATTTCCATGTAAAACGCAAACAAAACGCATATGAATCGCAAACGCGTTGCAATTAAATGTAGATAATGACATATGTTTGAAAAGTCTGACTTTTCACTATAATCTTAGCGGAAAACAGTTTCAGCTGACTTTTTTCTGACTCCAAAATGATTGCAATTGATACAAATGTTTTAGCATTAACGCGTATATTGGAGTTGTATAGTCTTTTTCACTGCAGATGTCATACAGAAGGAAAACAAATACATGTAGATCTATACCATCTACTAATGGCATAATTGAAAATTGAAAATTCTATACTGTTTTTAATTAAAAAAGTGATTTATTTTTTCAAGTCATCTAGATATCTATTTCAATAATTCTAAGAAATTTCACTAAGGGAAATTTTAGACGAATATCTGGCGATTAAATTTAATCATACGCGCATACAGTGGAGAACACGTTAATCTTTCCGATATAAACAAAACTAAACGAAAACGCACTACTAAAATTGTAGAAAATAACAGCGTCCGAAAAATATTTAAGATTCATTTTGAGCTGTAAACTCACTTGTAACTCGGTGTCTGAACACGGTCAAAAGTGCTTGCAATGAACAGTGGAGAATCTGTTATTCTTTCCCGTTTAAACGCAAACGTACGCAAACGCAAAATACTAAAACGTAGAAAAGAACAACTTTTGGACAATTCTGATAATTCTTGTTTATCTTGGTGGCAAACAGTTTGGAGCCTGATCAGACGCTGGGTTACCCGGCGTCTGATCTGGCTCCAAACTGTTTGCACTGCAAATAATAGTTTTAGCGTAAACGCGTTTATTGGGAAAGAATAACAGAGTCTCCATGTACCATTTAATTCTGCTGTGGATAAAGTGCTGTTTTCGTCCCTAGCTTCCGATCAATGACGTCATTAAGCGCATTTGCAAAAAGATTTTGATCCTGATCAGACGCCGCGTAACGCAGAATATTACAATCACATAATTATGTATATATACACTCATATTCAAATCAATTTCATACGTATACATGTTTTACTGTCATCTTGCTTTAAGCAGTCACCTGTCGTAAACACCTTATAATTAGCACACAATTTAGTGGTCGTAATAGAGAGATTTTACTGTACATACAGTGGAGAAACCGTTATTCTTTCCCGATAAACGCGTTTACGCTAAAACTGTTATTTCCATTGCAAACAGTTTGGAGCCAGATCAGACGCCGGGTAACCCGGCGTCTGATCAGGCTCCAAAGTGTTTGCCACCAAGATAAACATGAAATATCAGAATTGTCCAAAAGTTGTTCTTTCCTACGTTTTAGCGCTTTGCGTTTGCGTACGTTTTCGTTTAAACGGGAAAGAATAACAGATTCTCCACTGTATATTAAAGGCAACAAACCATCTCTGATTAGTCGTTGTAGGGGTATAGCAAGGATATACTTTAAAATGTCGTCAGACTCATTTTGTGAACAGACAAATCATAACCCTTCTCCAGCTATTTACTGGCTAATTTGTTTTCGAAACAGTTAACCCTTCCCCCCATAGAAGCGACTTTTAGCATATTTAATTTATTCCTCCGCTGAAGAAAATAGTTCCAGTTTATACCCTCATGAACAATTACCATTACAAATATTTTATATAGTCCTATAGCAGATTGTAGCTAAAAGCAGGCTGAAAGTAAAGCAGAATGTGCCTTAAGGCACATTCTGCTTTACTTTCAACCTGCTTTAAGGTCACCTGTCTTCAAAACTAGAAACAGGCTATGTGGTAAAGGGGTAAAGACAGCACAATTAACACCCGAAGGAGCTGTCTGAATATGGTCGGCACTGTTTTCTTTTAGGGTCTGTCTGACACGAGTCTGTATTAGCTTCTGGTGATCATTTTCCTTTATTCTATTAGCCAAAGTAATAGTTCAAATGATAAATGTTCGTAGTTTTACAGATGACTATTTCAGCCTGCTTTAAACTATGTACCATCTGATAGGATAAAGAAAATATTTTCGATGATACATATTCATGACTGTATCAATTGGAACTATTTTCTTCAGTGGGGGAATAAACCGAATGCGCTAAAAGGCGCTTCTATGGGGGAAAGGGTTACTACTCTCATTAAATGTAAGTCGAATGGTGCCATGACGCCTGGGTTTGATTCATGTTACATACGATCATTCGGAGGTGATCACTTAAATCAGGTTGAAAGTAAAGCAGAATGTGCCATAAGGCACATTATGCTTTACTTTCAGCCTGTTTTAGTCTATCATCTGCTAGAAAATAGGAAAACAATATTTTGATACATGTACATTTTCGTGACTGTATAAACTATTATTATTATTAAACTAGATTTATATAGCGCTCTTTTCACTCAGGAGTTGTGCGTTCAAAGGCGCAATATTATAGCTATGTTCGTCAGGTGAGGAATAAATTAAAGGCGTAAAAATGCGTATTTATGTGATAATGGGTAAAGAGAAACAAATAGAAGAGACAAAAAATGTTCTTGGCTATAATATCTAAACATGTGCACCACATAGCCTAATTTGCCCCTTAAAACAAGCCATAGATATTGCCATAGATATTGCACAATCAAACAATTTTTACAATAAAAAGTGCTATTTTAATCAATGTGTGTATCTTAATCAAGACATTTAGACTGTGCGTAGATCGACAATTCTTAAGAAAGATAACCAAGTATTCAGTAAATTGCTATTTTGTAAAGGTTATTTTCCTTTACCATACACACCAACTTAATTCAGTCAATTCAACCCATTGACGGTCTTATCCTGAGTACAATTGTTGTTTGTAATTGGTCATTAATGTATTCCCCACCACCGCACCATGCTTTTTTCTGGAGCACAATCGACACAAATGTGTACACTAACTGAATTCTTCACTGCCTGATATATATCACAGACTTATGAGACTATTCGTCATCCTGCATAACAATACATTAACAAACAAGCACGGGACACACTTTATGAGAATCCAAGTTGTAAAACGGAGTGTGAAAAAATGTTAATTACTGACAATAAATACTTATCATCAGAAAGAATCAGAAAGAATCAGTCATTACCCTATTTGTCAAAGTCTGGCTGTTGAGGCAATAATTTGCCAACCTTGTGGTATACATACATGTTTGCAATTATTGAATATAGGTTTGTATAACTCTTTCCTCACCATAGATAGTCGTATAGTCTATTCTACTTTAGTACGGATCTTGATCAGACGTCGACAACGTAGGTGTCTAATCAGGATCCAAACTGTTTCCAAGTTCCTCACATAACAAGATGCAAAGATTTTAGAATGTTCCGTAATCTGCAAATAATTAAACAGCAGACTAAGCACGTCTATATAACAAAAACAAACAAAATGAGTGTCAAACAGTATGATTCAGGATCCGACGCTGTGTTACTCAGTGCAAAATCTGAAATCTGACCAATCATGTACTTGAGAAAGATCTCAGACTCAAATGAAACGCTGAAAAAGCTTGGGCCCAGGTCCAAAGGTTATAAAGAAGTTGAGTTGAATCTGAAATCATTCTCAAGTATCTGATTGGCCAGATTTGAGCAAAAGCTCCAAATTGACCAATCAAATAATTGAGAACGATCTCAGACTCAACTCAAACGTTTATAACCTTGGTCTGGATTGAACTATATACTTATTCATCGTCAAAGTTTACTCCCTGCTTTAACATTTTCAACGCAAAATTTTAACGCGTTATTTAAACCTTTACCGCCCTTAACCCGTTACCTGATAGCCTATTTATAGTATAGAAGATAGGTGATTACTTAAAGCAGGTTGAAAGTAAAGCAGAATGCGCCTTAAGGCGCATTCTGCTTTACTTTCAGCCTGCTTTAAGCTATCATGTGCTAGAATATAGAAATATTCCATATGATATATATTCATGACTGATTAAAATTGGAACTATTTTCTTCAGCGGAGGAATAAATCATATTCGCTAAAAGGCGCTTCTATGGGGGGAAAGGGTTAAAGCGTCTGCTTGAGATTTGTTTTAACCCTTTCATTCTCAAATTCATCATGTCTTGAGATGATCACAGCCATATTGCCGTCTGTTTCAATAATTATTGTTGTCTACACTATCGTTTCAAAGTTACATTTAAGGTAGTATATGTATGACTGAAGAAATTTCAAAACGAGTGTCAAACAGTTTGGATCCTGATCAGACGCCGCGTCACGCGGCGTCTGATCAGGATCCAAATTGTTTGCAAACGCGCATTTGGGCGCCATTGATAGTGAAAGGGTTAAAGTTAGGATTAGAGCAAAATTACTGAATACATATTGGAATGATTGTCAAATAAGCTTTATCCTGATCCGACGCCGCGTGACTTAAGTCACCTAAGACAGTTTAAGTGATAAGGCACCAATAAATCACGAACGAGGCGACAAACTTGATTAAACCTTCTGACTCTCGTTAATTTGTATAATGGCAAAATTCTTCACTTTCTCATGAGCACAAGTCAAATCAAGTGCCATCACAATCCGCCAAAAACTCATTACAGAATGTCATCACCATAGAAACAGAATTTTGAAATAAGCACCAGGGCATAGAAAGACGATAGGTAAGCTTTATAATCTTCCAGAAAAAGTTCTAATATTTACGAAAGGAAATGGGGGATATTCAAAAGAAACATTTTTTTCTATGACTTGGAGTGCCAATAGCAAATTCAAGACGTATGACGACATTTTCAATTTTATCATTTCAAATAAAATGTAAGAAATGGTAATTCGTGAATCTCTTTACGAGCGCATTGTCGTTAAGAGAAAACTTTAGTAGTTTTGAGGGCTTTTCAAATTTAATATTGTATGAAACACAAATTACGACCACTGAAGCCAATGCTCAATTGTTGTGATCAAAGCAAGAGGCAGTTTGGTGTAGAAATCTTCTTCACAAGCAGGGGTTCTTTTAACCCATTTATGCTTTGGTATTGCAGTGAACTCTATATGTTTGCCGGAAGATTTCAGCATAGATACAGTACTGAACCTTATTAAATTAACAATTTTTGCGATTCGCTTGCAATTCGATGGCAATTCGCTTGCAATTCGATGACAATTCGCGTGCGATTCAAAATACTTTACCCTCGGGTAAGTTTTCTTGAATGGTGTATCTCACAAATGTTCGCAAATATGCCTTCGTTAATTTTTTCGATTCCATTTTTGTCACAACCGCTTCGAAAAATTCGCGTAAAAATATTCAAAGTAGGATTTGATTTTTGAAGCGCCCGATTCGATGGCAATTCGATGGCAATTCGCTTGCGATTATCAATTTAATTTAATAAGGTTCAGTACTGTACATGTATAAAATGGTGATCGAAAGACACAGTAGTGTTTGTCCGTTAAGCAGATTAGTTTATATGATAAGGAAAAAAAAAATGGGACGCCACAAATTATAGCTTTAAGATTCCATCTGATAGAATATGGAAACTGTTTCTTATATTACATATTCCTGACAGATTAAATTGGAGCTACATGTATGTATATTGATTTACTTTTAAAAGTATGAAAATGTCGCTATTGATAAATAAGCATGTACATGATCACTGGTCTATAGGAAGTTAAAGAAGGAAAAAGAAATGTCCGTCGAATTGGTCGCCTTTTAACCCATTTACGCCAAATTGGATCGTTCATGCTTATATATTGGATTAGCGTGTATTTGATCTTAAGGGTGCCTGGTCTGAATTTTCATTTTTGTTCTGTTTTATATTGAAATTCCTAACAGCATAATGCGTCTGATCAGAGGTTGTACTGGTTTCCTATATATGTCCAATACATGTATATGGGTTCGTTGGGCTAACGGTCTAAACGGTATCATTATTTGAAGAAAAAAACCCAGATTGAGATTTATTAAGAGTATTAATCTATTGGATATGTATTATGGGATAGATCGATCATCACGAAAACCCAAACAAATACATATTTCCATAAAATCAACAGTACAGTGGAGAATCTGTTATTCTTTCCCAATAAACGCGTTTACGCTAAAACGTTTATTTGCAGTGCAAACAGTTTAGAGCCAGATCAGACGCCGGGTAACCCGGCGTCTGACCAGGCTCCAAACTGTTTGCCACCAAGATAAACATGAAATATTAGAATTGTCCAAAAGTTGTTATTTTCTGCGTTTTAGCGCTTTGCGTTTGCGTACGTTTGCGTTTAAACGGGAAAGAATAACAGATTCTCCACTGTAGCTGTAGAAACGTTTAATTCAACCACGATATCTCGAGCTTGCTGAAGTAAAACATACCCGAATAGCTACTGTTTAATGTAATCGGTTTGATCTCGCTTAAATTGATCATACGCGTATTTCAAAGTTAAAACCAGACACAGCCACGTTGTAACTTTAAACTGCGGGTATGTTTGACTCAGACGTATTCGAGATATTGAAGTTCAATTGTATTGTATTTGCATTTTCATCAATGTGTACATCTTGTCTGATTTTCTAATACGTTTACATTCAATTAGTTTATTAACACCCAGCTATTAAACCTTTATAATGTTGATTGTTTCAAATTGACTACAGAAAGGTTTGAAGAAATCCAGTTTTTGCTGTTCTAATTGCTGGTTCCAGAAAGATTTGATTTGATTTGTTTTGATTTTACGTCGCTTTCAACAGTATTTCAGTCATATCGCGACGTCCAGCTAATTATAGGTGGAGGAAGACCCCAGAAGTCGTTTATGCACTGTTTCAGGCACAAACGGCAACTGGGTAGAACCACCGACCTTCCGCAAGCCAGCTGGAAGGCTTCCCCACATGAAAAATCCGAACGACCCTACTGGGATGGTGGTTCCAGAAAGAACCTTCAAACTTCAAACAAACAGTGCAAAGCCTGATCAAAATTAATCTTAAAGACTTTCTGACCATCAGGGTCTACACTTTTTGTAAATGATCATCTACATGGCTATGTAAACATAATATAATTATATTATATTATAATATACATGTATTGGTTTCCCGAACGTTGTTTCAGAGAAATTTGTTTTTGAGAAATTTCTATACAGAAATATAAAGAAAACTTGCCCCACCCACTGGCGGCCATGATTTTTAAGATATCAAAATCATTTAAAGAAATCTGGTAGAGGGTCACCCATGAATCATTTGTGTAAAATTATTTTCAATTTGGACCAGCAGTTTCACAGGAGAAGATTTTAAAGTTTTAACTATACAGTATCATAAAAAAAACATGCCCCACCCACTGACGGCTATGTTTTTTTTAGATATCAAACTTATTTTAGGAAATCTGGTAGAGGGTCATGCATGGATCATTTGTGTAAAATTATTTTCAATTTGGACCAGCAGTTTCACAGAAGAAGATTTTTAAAGTTTTAACTATACAGTATATCATAAGGAAAACGTGCCCCACCCACTGGTGGTCATGTTTTTTAAGATATCAAAATTATTTTAAGAAATCTAGTAGAGAGTTACCAATGGATCATTTGTGTAAAATTATTTTCAATTTGGACCAGCAGTTTCACAGAAGAAGATTTTTAAAGTTTTAACTATACAGTATCATAAGGAAAACGTGCCCCACCCACTGGCGGCCATGTTTTTTAGGATATCAAAATTATTTTAAGAAATCTGGTAGAGAGTCACGCATGGATCATTTGTGTACAATTATTTTCAATTTGGACCAGCAGTTTCACAGGTGAAGATTTTTAAAGTTTTTGCTATACAGTATAATAAGGAAAACGTGTCCCACCCACTGGCGGCCATGTTTTTAAGATATCAAAATTATTTTAAGAAATCTGGTAGAAGGTCACCCATGGATCATTTGTGTGAAATTATTTTCAAATTGGATCAGAGGTTCCAGACAAGAAGATTTATAGCCATATAAGGAAAATCTGCCCCACCCACTAGCGGCCATGTTTTTTAAGATAGGAACATTATTTTATAAAAAACCTGATAGAGAGTCACCATTGGCACATTTGGGTAAAATTATTTTCAATTCGGACCAGTAGTTTTTGACAAGAAGATTTTTAAAGTTTTTTCAATTGGTTGCCATTGCAACCACAATTTCAATTTGATGACCTATATTTCAAGAAATCTGAGAGAGTACCCTACAAGGAACAATCCTATGAAATTTTTCATGAAATTGACCCAGTAGTTTCCAAGAAGAAGATCTTTAAAGAAAAAATTGACGACACACGACGACGGACGACGACGACGACGACGGACGACGACGGACACAGGGCGATCACAATAGCTCACCTTGGCACTTCGTGCCAGGTGAGCTAAAAAGAAGACGCGAAACCTCCTGAATGATATAGTTGCTTTAATTTCCCCCTGCTTTGAGTAGTCACCTTGCTTAAGCAATGGAACTAAACCTGTGTTTCAGTTTCTTAACTAGTTTCAAAACCTATTAAATCAACAAAGGTGTACAGTGGAGAATCTGTTATTCTTTCCCGTTTAAACGCAAACGTATGCAAACGCAAAGCACTAAAACGTAGAAAAGAACAACTTTTGGACAATTCTGATAACTCTTGTTTATCTTGGTGGCAAACAGTTTAGAGCCTGATCAGACGCCGGGTTACCCGGCGTCTGATCTGGCTCCAAACTGTTTGCACTGCAAATAATAATTTTAGCGTAAACGCGTTTATTGGGAAAGAATAACAGATTCTCCACTGTATCAGAACTTAAGGCAGGTTCAACCTGTTTTAAGCTACCATCTGCTAGGCTTTTGAATATGCTTTTTGGTAAATCTTTATAAGTATATAAAATTGAACTGTTTCCTCTAACGGAGAATAAATTAAATGCGCTAAAAGTTGCTTCTATGAGGGAAAAGACTCAGAGATTCCAATTTATCGAGTTTCGGCGGTACTACCACAATATTTTTGATTTTGTTTATATATCTAATTACCGTGAAGCCCAAAACTGTATTCTACTACAGTTCTATCACGTGGTTTCTGCAATGCTGACATTATGGTTCCATGTTTATTATCCGGAATATTTGGCTTTCGATACCCAAGGGGATTTTTACGAGAACAAATCTAATCCAATCCTTGAGGTTTTTATTTCTGGGGCCAGAATTTTCCACTTTTCTAATGCATTTCCATTTCCCGATTTTGTGTTCGCTCCAGAGTACACTTTTCATTATCTAACGAACCGCATAAATGGATAAACAAAAAGCGACAAAACCAGATTAAAGTACGAGGAAATTAGAGATTATATCAGATATCTAATAGAATTGGATGCTTTCCTATATGCTTGCCGACAATGGTTGTCTTGATTGATTTTCATTGTGAAGACTGTTAATCTTAAGCCAGTGAACACAAAGGTTGCCAACCGCAATGGCATCCTAATGAATAATTGAGCAAGACCCTACTTAACAAGTCTGTGAAATGTAAACATCTTGGTGACAAACCTTTAGTTTGGATCCGGATCAAAGACCAATTCTGCGTCTGTTCTGAGCAAATAATTTTATGACAAAAGGTTGGAAAAGCAATTTAAAGATTGTTGAAGGAAGGAGAGATCCCTCACATCTCGGTTAAGACGGATTGTTAATTAAGTTTGGGAGTGTGTGACGCTTCCATCATTTATCTGCCATATTCTACCAAGAAACATGGCCACCTTGATGGCCTGATGGAATAACGCCGAGCCTAAAACTCTGAAGAAAGGAATCAATGGCTTAGTGAATAGCCGAACACACAACATAAAAGATGTTATACTTTCCCATAAAAGGCCCTTAAGATAAAACATTTTTTTCCATTGACAACATTTTTTAGCCTGATTCGGGTTACCATATAGATCTAACCTATTTATTCCAAGTGAATTCTTCCATGTTTATATATTGGATTAGTTATTTTGTTACACATTAGGCCATAGACAACAGGGACTAGCAATTTTATGTCAGACAGAATTTTATTAATCCATTAACCCATATCTTGTTTTTAGTTTTTAATATAGATGACTACTTAAAGCAGGTTGAAAGTAAAGCAGAATGCGCCTTAAAGCGCATTCTGCTTTACTTTCAGCCTGCTTTAAGCTACGATCTACTAGAAAATAAAAAAAATTCTTATCACACATATTCATAACTCTGTAAAATGGAACAGTTTTCTTCATTCTAGGAATGCATTAAAGTCGTTAAAATGCGTGTTTATGGGGTAATAGCTTAACAAAGCTTTATTGGTACGTTGAACCCATGTTTGCATGGATATTGAAATAAACTCTCCTTATGTGCTTGCAGGAAGCTTTCATCATAGTCACTCAAAGGTGGTCTAAATATACTGCAATGTTTGTCGATGCGGCAGTATATTTCATATTAAAAAACAAACAGTACTGACTGTTTAGACCCTAATGAGACGACGAAAAATTGGCTTCTCATCACGGTTTACAATGTTTGCTAATATCTAGTTTGCGAATTATAGGACAATCCAATTTAACCCATTAGCCCATATCCTTTTTCTGGTTTTGAAGATAGGCGACCACTTAAAGCAGGTTGAAAGTAAAGCAGAATGCGCCCTAAGGCGCATTCTGCTTTAATTTTACCATCAGCTAGAATATAGAAAATAATTCTCATGGTATATAATTGTATTCATAACTGTATAAAATGGAGTTATAATTTTCAATGCAGGAATAAATCAAATGCGTAAAAATGTGTATTTATGGGATAATGGGTTAGGCGGGTTTATTTTCCTGTTTGGGACATCTCCATTGGACCACCAGAGTGTAACTCGGATATCAGGCAATAAAATAACCAAGCACGCACGTTACAACGAATAAAGACATTCTGTCTGAACTACTTCTGTTTCATTAACGCTTAATATGCTGAGCTATCGTCTGCTTTGAAATTGTCGTCTGCCAAAAGGTTTCAACTTCAAAACACAGTGCGAGTGCCAAAGTTTGTTGCTACAATGAGGCCGTATTTCTCAACGTAAGATCTGTATCGAAACCATGGCAAATGGGAGATTATTTGTGCACTGAATCAATAAGGGTTTACAAATGAAATTTAATCATTGATTCGAGGTTAGATCATAGTCTCTGATATTCGGCGCTGACAGAAATGAAACAATGGATTTATTGATTGTTGTTTTATGGCCGATGGGTCATTGTTAGATTTTGTGTCTTTTATAGGAGATAGCAGTTACATGTAGTTACATTGTGCAGTCACGAATGACTGACTCCAACTTGAATGTCACAATTAGTTGTACAGTTTCTGTTTCTCTTGGGCGACGAATGTTCAATTCTAAAAGCAGGCGGCGGTTTAATGCAGGAAAAGTAATAACGAAAACTTCTTTATCGGGCGACGTTGAAATCACTGAATACCAAAAGTCTGTGGATGGAGTAAAAAATTAGCACCCATTCCCGTGGCCTATTTCTATTACTGAAGACAGGTGACCATTTAAAACAGGTTGAAAGTAAGCGACTGTGTTACATGTACAGTGGAGAATCTGTTATTCTTTCCCAATAAACGCGTTTACGCTAAAACTATTATTTGCAGTGCAAACAGTTTGGAGCCAGATCAGACGCCGGGTAACCCGGCGTCTGATCAGGCTCCAAACTGTTTGCCACCAAGATAAACAAGAATTATCAGAAATGTCCAAAAGTTGTTCTTTTCTACGTTTTAGTGCTTTGCGTCTGCGTACGTTTTCGTTTAAACGGGAAAGAATAATAGATTCTCCACTGTAGTTAATATTTTCCTTTTACAAAAAAAATCTAAGCAATTATTCATATGCAGCTATGTAGGCATTCAAACAGACATGTAGCAGTGTCGCAATGTATAGAATGAACGAAATACATGTACAGTATTACCTATACATGTACGAAAACCGGACTCCGCTAAACCTGAAAACCGGAAATTCCTCTGTCGAAACCAAATATTACTCATTAACAAGACGGAAAATAAAACTTTTGATAAATAGGAAGTAAAAGGCTGTATGCGAGTGCAGGTCTGCATGCTTCGAATCAACTTATGATACATTGGAGAAAACGTTATTCTTTCCCAATAAACGTGTTTCCGCTAAAACTATTATTTCCATTGCTAACAGTTTGGAGCCAAATCAGACGCCGGTGTCTGATCAGGCTCCAAACTGTTTGCCATTCAGATTATCATGAATGGTCAGAACTGTGGAAAAGTTGTCTTTTTTACGTTTTATTGCAATACGTTTGCGTTGCGTTTAATCTGGAAAAAATAACGTTTTCAGTTGCAAGGTGATGAGGAGCCGAGAAACTTTAAAAAAAGTTTGGCACTCTGATTAATATCTTCTGAAAGAAAATGCAGATACATGTAGATAACTCAGAGAATTATTGCAGGCGACATATACTCTATATTTCGCAGACGAAAATCATATAGCGTGATAAAGGCAAACCTTATTTGCCCGCCAATAGTTCAAACTTTTATAATGTTTCCTACAATGGAGAATACGCTATTCTCTTCCGTTTAAACTCAAAACGAAGCGCAAACGCAATGCAATAAAGAGAATAAGAGGCAACGTTTTAGTTTAGTAAACTGCTTTAACTATGAGGTAATGCCTTGGACGACATACACTATTCGTATCATTAATACATGTAATAAAACATAAAATAATGTGATAAACATTCGTCTGGTACCAACTAAATTACCATACGGAAAAACCAGATATTCAAGAAATATTCTCAATGACCAGACTGATTTTATACTTTTCGCGCATCGATTTCGCGCATTGAACAGTTCGTCATAGAGTTAAAACTGTCTCTATTGTACATGTATTAGGAAATGCCAGAAAAAACCTACAACAAAACATTCAAATTTAAGGAAATACATTTAAGATAGAGCAATGGGTAATAATTCTGACTGGTCATGCTATTCTGAGTGAGAACTGTCTGCAATGGAAATGAATGATTTAGCATACACGCGTTTATTGGGAAATTATAATGTCTTCTGCACTGTACATGTACAGTGGAGAATCTGTTATTCTTTCCCAATAAACGCGTTTACGCTAAAACGTTTATTTGCAGTGCAAACAGTTTGGAGCCAGATCAGACGCCGGGTAACCCGGCGTCTGATCAGGCTCCAAACTGTTTGCCACCAAGATAAACAAGAATTATCAGAATTGTCCAAAAGTTGTTTCTTTTCTACGTTTTAGTGCTTTGCGTTTGCGTACGTTTGCGTTTAAACGGGAAAGAATAACAGTTTCTCCACTGTACCTACCAGCCTTACTTTCCTTTCATCTTTACCTTCTGCATGCTATTTAGTTATCGTCTGCAAAAAATGATGTTTGCTACAATGCTCAGAACTTATTTATTTTGCATTTTCTTTCGGAAAATTCGGCGTTCCATCTGAATCCAAACAATTCGCAACTATTGCCGCAAGTTAGTCAAAGGGTATAGAGCATTCTTTCAAAACTATACACTGTAAACTTAAACAGTAACCTTTTATGTTTATGTAAAAACTATGTAAATCATTTCTGCATACTTTGCCTCAGAATTTATATATTTTTTTAAAACATTGTTTCTTCATTTATTTATAAAATACTTTCAGACTACTCGGCGTCTAATTTGGATCAAAACTGTTTACCATTATCACCATTTCGTCACCAGTGTGCATAAAGTCTGGCCACACTTAGGGCCATCAATTTACCAGCACTTTGTGCATTTGGCAGGCAGCGTTACTCTGTTGTATTTCAAGAGCATCAGTAGCGGCTTCTGTACAGTCACTACCAAGGGTCTAATTTCGTTTCCATTAATTAACTCTTTGAGCACCGTATATCAATCGCCAGCTTCGAAATCTGTATTTGCTACTTGTACTACTATAACGTTACCAGATGGATCTATATATTTCAATAAAAACCCGATCAACGTGGCAAACAATTTTGGTTAACATCTGTTTATTCATAAGAAATACTTTTTATTTAGGCTTTATTATAAATTATAAAAATTTCAAATGAATTTGCGTATTCCCAACTAATGACCTCTCTATTGATATGTATGTTTTCTATTTGTATAAATGTTAATGCTGTCCACGGTAGTGGACCTTATACAGATATATTTCAATAAAGTTTCAAGTTTCAAAGTTTCAAAGGTTCTGGGTCAGAGGTCAAGGTACCAGGCGTCTGATCTTGGTGCAAACTGTTTCAAAAAGCCAGTTAATATCGCTGTAAACGATCTAAGAGTAAACGGGGTCCAATGTTTTAAAGCTTTTGAGTTGAGGTTGAGATCGTTCTTAAGCATTTGATTGTTCAGATTTGAGCCTAGGCTCAAATCTGACCAATCAATGTTTGAGAACGACTTCAGTAGTTATTTTATCTTTGAGCCAGACGCCAGTTTTAAAACTGAAGAAAGACAAGGCATGGTGGTTGTTTTTGTAGCGCCAAATACAAAGTAACTTCACAGGGATGGGGTTGTCTGATGGCCTGGACTAATTACATGTAAATAATAAAGACAAGTTTATAAACTCACTTGCCCGACCGGACAACTTAATTGAAAGCCTGCTTTTATTTCTTAAATTTGATTGTTAGGCATTTTGACTGAAGAAATATTAAAATGAATGTCAAACAGTGTGGATCCTGATCAGATGTCTTATTACGCAGCACCTGCTCAGAATATAAACTGATTGCAAAAACTATTGTACTCGGGGTAAGGCAGTGAAGGGGTTAAACTTATCAGCTAAATAACCTGAAAAAAGAACAGTAAATGAAAAAAATTAACCTACAGTTTTTTCCAAATAAACGCGTTTACGCTAAACCTATTATTTGCAGTGCAAACAATTTGGAGCAAGATCAGACGCCGGGTACCCGGCGTCTGATCAGGCTCCAAACTGTTTGCCACCAAGATAAACAAGAATTATCAGAATTGTCCAAAAGTTGTTCTTTTCTACGTTTGAGTGCTTTGCGTTTGCGTACGTTTGCGTTTAAACGGGAAAGAATAACAGATTCTCCACTGTACTAGGAAAGTCTTTATTCATAATTATTACTTTAGCAGCTACATGTATTTCATTTAGGGTTTTACTCCATAAAAGGTGCAGACCAACGTCAAATGGGTCATATAAAAAACAGCGCAGATCCTGATCAGACAGCTCCTAAAAGAGCTGTCAGACCAAGGTCTGCACTGTTTTCAAAAAGCGTCAATATACGGTTATAGGAGGAGCATTGCTCTCTATAGGAAGAAAAGATGGAAAGGAAATATAGATTTAGTGAGGTTGACTAAAGGAACTACAGCGTTACCTCTCTACAACGACATCCAATGGGAGACAAAAATATGTGCGTTGTTCGGAGGGAGTCGTTATAGGGAGGGAAATTGGCTTACATTTGCAAACAGCTTGAATCCAGATCAGACGCCGCGTAACGCGGCGTCTGATCTGGATTCAAGCTGTTTGTCACTCGTAATTAAGTTTTTTCTGTGAAAATGTCCATTATGTAACTTTGAGAAAAACAGCAGACGACAGTTTTAATCAGACGACATTGCAGCCGTGAATAGGTTGGACATAATTTGTCCTGTTTAGTGAACAGTGGCAAGTGTCGTTGTAAGGAGGGAGTCGTTGTTTGGAGGGCCGTTATAGGGAGGGAACACTGTACTGCATACAGGACCTACGGAATTCAAGGACTAGTCACTTCTACAGTGGATACAAAGTTATTATTTCCCGTTTAAACGGAAATGGAACGCAAACGCATTGCAGTAAAATGTGGAAAGTTTTTTTTTGACAATTCTAAATGCTCATTTAATCTGAATGGCAAACAGTTTGGAGCCTGACCAGACGTCGGGTTACCCTGCGTCTGATCTGGCTCCAAACTTTTTTGCAATTTTAATAAACGTTTTAGCGTAAACGCGTTTACTTGGACTGAATAATGTTTTCTCCTCTGTAACTGTGCAAACATCACCGAGAGCTTACTAAATGGAGTTTAAAAAAGCCAAACCAATCGTCGATAACAAGTAGGCATATTAGTGTTTTCTTCTGACCTGTCGGAGTTATTTTTAGATTGGAACATTCTAAAACTTTCAAAGGGATGAGTTTTCTCTACATACGGTTAATGGTATGTTTAGCTGTAATTTTTGTGCGCAATGCACAGTAGAGGATACCTTATTCTTTCCCGTTTAAACGCAAACGCAATGCACTAAACTGTGGAAATTTACTTTAAGAAATTTTAATTATATTTTTAATCTGAGTAGCAAACAGGTTGGAGCCTGATCAGACGCCAGGTAACCCGGCGTCTGATCTGGCTCCAACCTGTTTGCAATGGAAATAATAGTTTTAGTATATAAATGCGTTTGTTGGGAAAGAATAAAATATCAGTAAAGTTAGCGCAAGGGTCTCGTGCTGCACGAGGATCATGTTATTTCAAGTTGGAAAGTGTACGACTATATAGATCCGATGTTACCCTGTTATCTATTTACCATTATGATCTATTCTGTTCTAAAAATAACTCCGACAGGTCAGAAAAATCGTACAATACTAATGTAGATTCCACACTAATGCAAATGGTGAAAAGGTAACTACAGTAAAACCTCTCTATTACGACCACTAAAAAGAAGGTTAATTCCTTGTATGAAAGACAGGTGACAGCTTAAAGCAAGTTGACAGTAAAACAGAAAGCTGTCAAATTGCTTTAAAAAGTCACTCTATCTTAAACACCTAGTTATTAACACAATTTTGATTTTTTTATGTTATTATAGAGAGGTTTACTGTAAGTTAACTTTGCAGCTGTAAACATCGAATAATTTAAAAAAATAAATATTTTATACATGTACTTTGAAATACATTTACTTGTAGGCTTTGTTAAAGCGGGATTGGTCCATCGACATTCAATTGTGTATAATCAGAATGCAGGTATAGATTTTATCCAAATGCTGGTAGAATTTAGCAGACCTTGTATTAAGCGAACTCTATATAGAATAATTGACGTTGGAAGAAAATTGTTATAGATACGTGGTTGTTTAATAAAGAAAACTATAACACAGAAAGTTTCTATTGGAGTTTGTATTAAGCAAAATCTATATTTTAGACTAAACATGCGTTTCTGATTGTGTACGATCAGAAACGCATGTTTATTCTAAAATATAGACTTTTCTTAATCATCCGCGTTTAGTTTTTTCTTATTCGCCGATACTAATCGCGTCGTTCAACAAAAGCTGTAATGTCATTTAATGAGTTTTATACTTTTCTTAACTTGAAACAAACCTCATCATACCAACAGCCTCCTTAGCTGTTCATGAATATGGCAGTACCCTCATTATTACTTCCATAAATGAATAAGGGCTACAGTTATGATTAGGGTATTACAGTGGAAAAGTCGCTATTCTTTCCAAAATAAAGGGCGTTTATGAATAAAAAACCCACCTTATTTCCATTGCAAATCGTTTGGTATTACGGCGGAAAAGACGCTATTCTTTCCTACATGTAATAAAGGCGGTTATGAATAAAAGAAAGCATATGTCCATCGCAAATCGGTTGGTGCCAGATCAGACGCCGGGAAACCCGGCGTCTGATCAGGCTCCAAACTGTACGCCACTCAAACGAAAATGAATAGCCAGAAATGTAAAACAGCTGTATTGATTTTGTTTTTATATTTTAGTACATTGCGTTTAGTTTCGTTTAAATTAGAAATAATAACGTCTTTTCCGCGGTACCTCCATAAAAGAATAAGGATTAATATTATGATCAGGGTATTATTTGAATAAACAGACAATAACATTGATCATTCGCGGATCCAGAGGTTCGTTTTAACCCTTTACCCAATTGACGCGCATTTTAGCGTACTCAATTTATTCCTCCGCTGAAGAAAATAGTTCCAATTTATACAGTCATGAATATGAATCATAAGGAATATTTTCTTTGTTCTAGCAAGTGGCAGCTTAAAGCAGGTTGAAAGTAAAGCAGAATGTGCATCAAGGCGCATTCTGCTTTGCTTTCAATCTGCTTTAAGTGGATATACCTTTTTCAAAACTAAAAACTGGCTATTGGGTAAAGGGTTACAATGTAAAGAGGGTCCTACGGAAAATATTTAACATACAGTAGAGAACTAGGTATTCTTTTCAAATACATGTAAACACGCTCATGCTGAAATAATTATTTCAACTGGAAACAGTTTGGAGCCAAATCAGACGCCGGGTAACGCGGCGTCTGATCAGACTCCCTTTTTAAGATATCCAATGGCAGTCGGATTCTCCTGGATACGCGCATGAGGGTTACAGTTATAATCACTGATCAGGGTATTATATGAATGAACAGTCAATAACCTAACGAATCATTGAACAGATGTCTGACTGGGCCACCGGTCGGAAGAAAGGATGGGGAGCAAACAAAGAACGGACTGCCGAAAAACGACCGAAAGGGTGAATAATGAATGAAAAGGTTACCAGATTAGCACACGAACATTGAATTAATGTATTGATGAAATGACAAAAAGGGTTAATTATCGAACAGTGTATCGAACAATTACTTTTCCATGTATTATAAGGGAAGGTTTGCAAGAAATATTCGAGAAGAAGAAAACTTTTCATGAAAGTATAAGACAGGGCTGCCATTTCTCCGGATTTTTCCTAAATCTCCGGATTTTTTTCCTGTACATGGTAGCTTAAAGCAGGCTTAAAGTAAAGCAGAATGCGCCTTAATGCGCATTCTGCTTTACTTACAGTCTGCTTTAAGTAGTCGCATGCCAACAATACAAGAAACATGCTATGAGGTAAAGGTATGATTCGAAAATCGCACTTGAAAAATGCAAGTTTGAAAATCTTAGGATTTTTCATGTCAACTTATGGAAGCCCTGATAAGATGTTCGCTCGTATATGGGGTTATTTGATTAACCCGTTACCCATGACCTGTTTCTAGTTTTGAAGACAAGTGACCATTTAAAACAGGTTGAAAGTACATACAAAGCAGAAAACGATATAAGATGCATACTGCTTTACTTTCAGCGTAAAAAGGTAAATATGGAGTAATGGGTTGAAGAACATACAGTGGAGAAAACGTTATTCTTTCCAAATAAACGCGCTTACGCTTAAACTATTATTTCCGATCCAAACAGTTTGGAGCCAGATCAGACGCCGGGTTGTACTTTTCTACATTTAAGTGCTTTGCGTTTAAGTTTCGTTTGCGTTTAATCGGGAAAGAATGACGTTTTCTCCACTGTAATAGTTACAGAAATAAAACGGGAATTGAAAGAAAGAGCGAACAAAAACATGAGTCAAGACGATTAAAAGTTGAAGGATGATCCCAGATGAAAGAGAAAGCGTATAAACCTGCTTTTCGGCCACTTCCTCCTGTACTTTGCCAGTAAACATTTCTCAAAATTTATTAGAATAGCACATTCGCTGCAATTCAAATGAGTAGTCACATCATATTGAATAATGGAGAGAAACCAACTTAAAATAATTCTCTATCTGCAGCTATAATGTACACTGATATTCAAACCGATCGACACATGCCTTGAAACGATTTAAATCAAAATGTAACTGTATAAAGTCGAACCTCGACCAGTTTAATTCATTTAACCCAATACCCCATAACTATGCATTTTTACACCTTTAATTTATTAATCCATAGAAGAAAATAGTTCCAATTGATATGAAATATGAATCAGAAGAAAAAAATCTTTATTCTAGCAGAAAGAAGCTAAAAGCAGGCTGAAAGTAAAGAAGAGTACGCATTAAGGCGCATTTTACTTTACTTTCAACCTTCTTTAAGTGGTCACCTGACTTCAAAACACGGAACAGGTTATGGTGTAATGGGTTAAGTCAAACGTACCATTATTTCGAAGTTTAAACGTGGCTAAGTTCAGCATACGCGAATAGAAGTTACATGTATCGATACTCGACCAGAGAAATACGGATTTGTTCGACATAACCCCCCCCCCCCCCCTTCGTAAAAGAGCATTTTAGCGCATTCAATTCATTTATCCAGTGAAGAAAATAATTTCCAATTAATACAGACATGAGCATGTACCATGAAAATATTTTATATACTCTAAAATATGGTACCTTAAAGCAGACTGAAAGTAGAGCAGATTGTGCCTAAGGCAGTCCCCTGTTCCGGCCCAAAGCATTCATGTTTTTATCCACTAATATATCAGCATTGACATAAAAAAAAAGCTTTAAAGATAAGCGACTGCTAGATACAGGACACCAGTGATTATTAAACGACTGTCAATCCAATATATTTTATATATCTGCTAAACCTCTCTAAATCGGAAACCTCTCTTAACCCATTTCACCGCGTGGATTCATCTATACTTATACATTTAATTTAGGGTGCCTGGTCTAAATTTCATTTTCGTTTTGATTTATTATCAAACTCCTTTTTGCAAACAGTGTAGACTCTGATCAGACGCCGCATTTATGCGGCGCCTGATCAGTGTCTGCACTGTTTGCCTTTGTCCCATATACGGGATCGTGGCCATAACAGGAGTAATTGAACGTTTCCGGAAATGGTTTGGTTTTTAGAGGTTTGCCTGTACGTGTATTTTGATATGAAATCGCTTGCTTCAAAATTGTTGGAGGCCAACGACTTCAATTCATGAATGATGCCACAATACTAAAGGCCTGGTATGGATCTAAACAGTTTGTAAACATGCGTAGAAAGGCGGATATCTGGATTGTTAATAGTTTAGTTTATATTTCAGAGATAGGCCCTACCTCCTTTTACATGGTGTAGATACTTTAAATAAACAAGATTAAGCACAAATCAAGGTAGAATAAACACTACCAAACGTACTAATAATAAAGTAACAGATATCAAATAAAAAGACAAACAATGAAAATAAATAAATTAAAATGAATTAATATATGAATGAATGAATGAATGAATGATAAATACTATGAATGATAAACTTAATGATTATAATGATAATCATTGTTATAATTCCAATACGAAGAGACATAACAGTAATGATGATGATGATATTGACGGCAATGAAAAAAAAAGTAATAGCAACAATGATAATACTCATAGTAAATGTAATGTTTGCATTACAGTCTAGTCTAAATACTACTACTGTTATTATAAAAAAAATATCACAACTACTAATGATGATGGTGTTAATAATTATAATGATAATCATACTGCTTCTACTACTACTAATGATATTTATAATAATAAAAATAATAATGATATTAATTAAAATAATAACCATCATAATACTCATAATAAATCTAATATGTATATCATCAAGTCTAGAAGAATCACAAATGTACATCTAAATGCAAAGAGTAAACGGCATAGACATTACCAATGCTGATATTTGCATGTGCACATATTCTATATCAATACCAAATGTCCAGTCATATTGCTTTGATCATGATCGAATGTGTTTGAAACTGGTATCGATTTGTCATTATCGCCAAATGTCTAAATACGTAACTATTAAATAATAAAGACGACCACCTTTAAGTTGGCTATACTTTTGAAGTGAATGTTTTATTATTAATACAGTGGAGTCTTTTATTCTTTCCAAATAAACGCATTGATGCTAAAGGAAGTAGTTCTATTTTATAATATACAATGGAGAATCTGTTATTCTTTCCCAATAAACGCGTTTACGCTAAAACTATTATTTGCATTGCAAACAGTTTGGAGCCAGATCAGACGCCGGGTAACCCGGCGTCTGATCAGGCTCCAAACTGTTTGCCACCAAGATAATCAAGAATTATCAGAATTGTCCAAAAGTTGCTCTTTTCTACGTTTTAGTGCTTTGCGTTTGCGTACGTTTGCGTTTAAACGGGAAAGAATAACAGATTCTCCACTGTAATGCGGAGCCAGATCCATCGATGCGTTATCATTCGTCGAACCAGGCTCCAAAATGTTTGTCACTCAGATTAATAGATTCGCTAGAAATTGAAAACAAACTCAAAATCCAATACTTTCTACATTCTATTAAAATGCGTTTTAACAGAAAAGAATGGCGTCTTCCCATCTGTATAAGTCAAACAATTCTGAAATACCCAACAGAGATTTTGACCAGGAGCTTCGCTATTCTGTTTCATAATTATGTAAGAAATATAATATATAATTCCGTGTTCAAATATCGCATTTATGTGTGACCATCTTAAGACGAATATTGCATACACTCCTGATCACATGTGTGACATATAAGTAAACCTAGTATTGAGTAATAACTAAACATTAGGCCTATAGTAGTCTTAAGTATATGCGGATGATAAATGAACAGCCATTCAGAATGTCTTTAGTTTTGACTAAGAAAAGAGACTGAATTGTTATGTGTCTGCTCGTGACGTAGACAGAGTAACAGCCCATATTAGAGTGTTTGAAGTTGATATTGGTTTCGTGCGAATATCAAAGCACACTGTTTCTGTAAAGAAAACGCAAATTAAGTTGTCTGAAGAAAGGAGAGCGGGGTGAACAATACCGGCAGACATAATTTCAAATGCCCCGAAAGTAATAGAATGCGCCGTTACAATAGAAGCGCGCGAGACAATAGGACAGGGTTCACGCGCGCCGCACACGCTCGCCACTCGGAGCGGTCGTCTGTTTCGCATAACATCTGGCGAAAATCAGTCACGTGATCGCACTGAGTGATATCAGAAAACGCAATCCCATCACAGATGGAAGGAATGCATTATACATGAACGGGACAAATGCTCTGTAATGTATTTAATGGCTGGGGTGCTGATAAATCGATAATTTACAGTTAGGTTTGTTCGCTACCGAAGTCCCTGGTATGGTCGGAGTGTTCTGTCATTTAACATAAAACTCCATGAAGGGAAATGCTTACCGTTGAGAATTACTCTGACGGAATCCATTTCTCGTCTCATTCCCGATCTATCGATCCTGTCTTCTTTTATTTCCCTGGGACGGAATTTCCACACGGAACTTCCTGTGGACAGATTTCAAGACGAGGCGTAGAGAGTGTTCCTTCAGAGAACCAGATAAGGGGGGTATTTCAAAAATTAAAATCTTTAGTTCTGCTTTAAACCCTATGGTGTCACAACTCGTTAGAATCGTCTCGAAGAGACGATTCTAATGAGTAGTAACACCATATGATTTGGTTCTAAAAATGAGTGAGATAATGTTGAATTTGTTCAATTTACTCCCTCTTATCTGGAGCTCTGTTCCTTGTAGGTGGTATCGGTGTTATAATTGTAATGGCAGACCTAGGTGTGAAAAAAGCCCATTAGTACCATATTTTTTGTAAGTCCTAGACACAGAAGGTCAAAGAAGTTGAATAAATTTTCATATTTAATGAGGGAAATTTTCCTCTCGGTGCGCTGTCTTACGTCTGCTAATACTTTCTTCACAGACGTGTAAATTTAGACAGATTAACCATTCTCCTGCCAGGTGCCACTTGACTACTATTTGCAAATAGTTTGGATCCAGATCAGACGTCAAAGAACTTGGCATAGGGTCATCATTCACATATATCGTTAGGTCTTGAAAGTGAACTTTATAAGAAAACAATTGTGAATACATTTGCAGACGACATATTTAACGACGAAAGGGTAAACGGTTAAAAAATTAGTCATGCCATAATAATTTGTGCACTAGTAAATGTAACCAGTCTGGTTAAACACTGTCAAACCTCGAAAACTCAAACTCGCGTAAGTCGAACATCTCCGTCTTTGAGAAGTAAAACACGTTTTAACAATATTTCATGTATATTTGACCATAGCGAGATGGAATTATTGAAATTTGACTAAAGAAATACGGGTTAGCTCGACTTATGTAGTTTCAAGTAATCCAGACTTGTCAGTCGTAAAATACCATAATGCTCAATCTGTTTAGTTTAAAGATGTGATTCCTTCCTTTAGACAAAACATTTACTTTGACACATTCTTATACTTATAAATAAATATATATACTGATGTATTTATCCTTGAGTTTAACATGTATATTTTAGTTAATTTTTACTTTAAAACTCATACAATATCAGCTTTTAACCTAATTTCTGATCAGCTATAAACCACGAGTTCAGAATGTATATAAGTTAGTTATATTGAGAAAAAAATGCTTGACACGCAAATGGTAACAATGAAGATAAAGAAAATGAAAAATGCTGCCGAAATTGATTTTAACCATTTTTATGCACTCAAATCAGATTATGAAAATAATAAAAATTACTTGTACCCATTTGTAGTGAATTTTTCTTCTTTTAAGCCCCTTTTTACCCTCGTTTTAAACAGACATATTAATATGATACATACAAAACAAAGCAACTCCTGTGTTATAATAATAAAATGAATACATGTCACATTATGAAAATAATCATTTTGAAAAAAAAGCATAAATTGTATATGTTTAGTGATATTGGGAAATATCCTATCAGAATTACAAAAGAAATAAATAAAATATTTTATATAAAAATTGAAAATTTATGATGTTAGATAAACGTACTTACTTGGATTTTATTGTCACCATCTGATTGAAACCCTTTCCTGATATATCTGAAACACATTGCCTTTGGAAACACCACTTCACAGTGCGCATATTTCAATATTAAAAATAATTGTTATATTTGTAAGTACCACGATCCTAACTCATTCACTTTAGTATCTTACTAAATTTGGTTACCAAATTAGTCACGTGACGATTAAGTTTGCACCATGACCAAGTCATTTAAACAAAAGCAGAGAGGTTTATAGTAACAAAAACTACTATTACAGAGCCAAACAAAACCTCTATTTCCTGTGCCCTAGTGCTCCAGAAGACTTTCCGTATAAGGCAACCGGAGCTCCTAGGGAAGCAGCATTATGCGGAGGTATCTGACCTTTCTTTCGAAACTTTCAACCAATCAGAACTCGCGAGGAATCCGATACCGGCAATTTACGGCTTTCTTTCGCATGCCAAAATATTCATAAGAAACACTACCGAGGAAGAGCCAAACGCGGTGCGGAACTTTCAGCAATCCGATATGAAGCCGTCGTCGCTCCAAGACTAATTTGCATTTGTTACATTTGCATAATTCCAAGCTCAGCTCCGACAAAATGTGTTAAATAAAAACTATGGCATCAAATACAAAATCTCATAGACAAATAGGCTAACGCAAATACTTTGCTAAGCGACCATAAACTGGAATGTCTATTGAAAAAGGTTGGAGCTTATTGCAGAACAAAGTAATGCAGAACGCTCCTTTTGGAGCGTTCTGCATTTCTTTGTCTTGCAATAAGCATCAGCCTGTCTTCTGGAGTATCCAGTATTATTCATTAAATGGTCTCAGAGCACAGACTGGGCGTTAAGCGCACGTAACGTGTACCCAATGCACCATTGTCCTTAACGATCGAATGCTAGAGACTTTGTCCGAAGTGACACGAGACAATAGTTTTAATGGTGATCAAAGGCACAGATGACCAATATTGATAAAACGGTCGTCCAATTAATGTTTGATTGGATTAAGACATTCTCGAACGAAAATCGTTATTTTGGGTTAGTTCAAGGGGTCATATGAGAGCACATTGGCCTGCGAACGAATTTTATATTAGCAATGATGAAAAAGTGGGTGAGAAACGGCATATTGGCGATTTATACGAATTGACTAAATATTTCGAGAATATCTTTGGTCAACTTACGCCTAGAGAAGACGATTCAATTCTACGATCTACAGGAATTAACGTTAGAATAGTTTATTATTTCCATTTTATTCTAATTTCACCTGAAAGTTTTATTTTAAAAAAAATGTGAGAAACGAACTGTAAAGTATATAAAAAGCATCAAACGCCTCGGGTTTTCTTTGGTAGTAATACGTTCGCAAATGTATCGTGGTTAAGGTATTCTGATGTTGGGGTTTAACGGTAAATGTTTTTTTTCAGAATGGAAGCTCGCCGACTCCAAGATAAGGCCTAACGCTAGCCTAAATGTATCTACAGTGGATAATCTGTTATTCTTTCCCGTTTAAACGCAAACGTACGCAAACGCAAAGCGCTAAAACGTAGAAAAGTACAAATTTTATTTCAGCATAAACGAACGTTTTCGTAAAGACCAACGTCATCTCTACTGTAACTTTACAGAAATATATTACAGTGGAGAATCTGTTATTCATTCCCAATAAACGCCTTTACGCTAAAACTATTATTTGCAGTGCAAACAGTTTGGAGCCAGATCAGACGCCGGGTAATCCGGCGTCTGATCAGGCTCCAAACTGTTTACCACCAAGATAAACAAGAATGATCAGAATTGTCCAAAAGTTGTTCTTTTCTACGTTTTAGTGCTTTGCGTTTGCGTACGTTTGCGTTTAAACGGGAAAGAATAACGTTTTCTCCAATGTAATAGACATTTTGCAAACTGTCGAGACCCTATTGCGGCGTCTCATCAGGGTGTACACTGTTTGCTAATATCGACTTTTTTAATACGAGATATATTAATAGGTTAATGTTTAACATGTACGAACATTGATAACACTTTACTGTTTCATTTATAATGCTCACGTAAAAGTCAGGGCTCCAGATAAGGGGATTATTTCAAAAGCTCATTTTTTTATTTCCGAATTAAACCGTATGGTGTCACTACTCTTCGAGACGATTCTAATGAGTAGTAACACAATATGATTTGGGGCTGAAATGAGCTTATGAGTGAGAAAATGTTGGATTTATTCAGTTTACTCTCTTATCTGGAGTCCTGTAGGCTTTGCATGCCTGACCTTAGATTCAGGGTGAAAGACGGAAAGCCCAGCATTTGACAGGAACCGGTAATGTCCTCTTGACGCCATGATAGGATTCGGATATAGACACTTCCGAGCGTGGATATTTAGGGAGAAAATTGCAATCAACTCCCAATTTATGTCACTGTTAGATGTATAGATGGTAACGAACACATGAAACCGAAATAATGCACACATGCGGAATGGAGGAATGTTTTTCCATAATGGCGTATTGCTAGTGTTCAAAATGCTCGACGGTTACTGGGCGTAACATTTTGGTATTCTAAAGTTTAAACTATATTTTTTTTACATCGATTACAGAACGAGGTATTATATTTTTATACAGTGGAGAATCTGTTATTCTTTCCCAATAAACGCGTTTACGCTAAAACTATTATTTGCTGTGCAAACAGTTTGGAGCCAGATCAGACGCCGGATAACCCGGCGTCTGATCAGGCTCCAAACTGTTTGCCACCAAGATAAACAAGAATTATCAGAATTGTCCAAAAGTTGTTCTTTTCTACGTTTTAGTGCGTTGCGTTTGCGTACGTTTGCGTTTAAACGGGAAAGAATAACGTTTTCTCCACTGTACACGTCTTTTTTATTGAATGGTGGCGTATATGGTCACGTCTGTGATAGGAAACAGTACCCTCTCACATACTGCCCCGACCCGGGATCGCCATCGGGACCGCATTGGTGAGAAGACGGGCCCGTTTCGTAAAACTTCGTACGACAAATGTTGTCGTTAGTCAGATTATAAAAGTCTCTATTATTTGTTTCTCCATCTAACCCTGTCTTGTGACATCTCATTGGAATCGTCTTTTCTTGTGACATATGTTTGGAATCGTCCTGAAATATCCAAAGAGATGTCACAAGACAGAATTAGATAGCGAAATCAGAAATTAAATACAAGTATCCTTTTTTGACAATATTTGCACATCTTCAAGAACTTAAACTTATGGACAGTGTGTGCAAGTATAATCAAAATGCATTAAAAACTGTAGTTGCTAGATAGTAAAAACTGTTAAATATGGCATTTTCGACTCATTAAGGGCAGATAATTCTAGACTAATTTCTCCGTTTTCAACAATAATTAAACTCATTTGAAAACTAATATCCATACATAGTTTGATAAAGTTTTTATCAAAATCCATGCATATTTATAGATACTAGTATGTGAACAATATCAAAATAAAGCATTTTCTAGCATTTCTAAGTATAAACAAAATCTGTTGAATACTGTAGTTACATGTACTAGAGTGTAAAAACTGTTAAATATGGCATTTTCACACATAAAGGGCAGATAACTAAAAATACCCAACAATTGAACAGGAAATAATTTTTCACGGTGCTCTCATGATAACAAATAACTTTACCAAGTTTCATCCAAATCTGTTGATCGGTTTCAGAGATACAGTTGCGGACGGAATCCGTGACGGACGGTCGGACAGCGGAAGGACGGACAGCCGGACAGACAGACCTAAAACAGTAACCCTCTGCCTTTCGGCAGGGGATAATTTGTTATCACCATTTGTTTTATTTAAGTAATTGGGGTATTTAGAAAAGAAAGAGTGATTCCGATGACATATACATGAATGTCTTAACGTAAATGAGTTTTTATATAAATGGTCACTTACCTTCGTGTGTTCTCTGTTAATCAAGCTGGTCAATTAAAATCTAATTATCATGGAGGTCTATTCAAAGTATAATTACATCATGCAATGATATCAAACAATGACGTCATGTAATCAAATACAATGGTATATCCCTGTATCTCTGAGTTTAGAATTTTGATCACGGAAATTTATTTTTTGTCATAAATACAAACTTTGGAAATTTAAAAATGGGTTGATAATTGGTCAAGGCTGCTTGCTATAATCATTAGTGTTCTTTATGTTGTGTTTAATACTGTGAAGAATCTGTTATTCTTTCCCGTTTAAACGCAAACGTACGCAAACGCAAAACACTAAAACGTAGAAAAGAACAACTTTTGGACAATTCTGATAATTCATTTTTGTCTTGGAGGCAAACAGTTTGGAGCCTGATCAGACGCCGGGTTACCCGGCGTCTGATCTGGCTCCAAACTGTTTGTAATTGAAATAATAGTTTTAGCGTAAACGCGTTTATTGGGAAAGAATAACAGTTTTCTCCACTGTAACTAGAATACCCAATATCCCAACAATATGTGCGTAAATAACGGCAACGGATATCTTTTCGGCTTGTATAACAAAATGACCACACTTCACCTTCGGCAGTTATAGATCGACAACATTGAAAAGCAGTCAGCGACTCTATCACCTGGATAGCATAGCAAGTTCATATACTTCCAAATAGATATATATTTGCAGCTGTAGCAAAGCTATTTCTATTATTTGAACATACACATAACGGAGATCTTTTAGAAACCTAAAAGTCCGGAGACCACTGCTTCTTCAATGGTATTGTTACAATCTCTAGTTTCTTGGTGTATCAGGCTTGAAACAAAGTAACTTCACATATAAATGCAAAAATTTTAGCCTTTATTTAGATGGTTACCATGTGATTTTATTATCAGAAAATGCTTTACAAAACTAGAATTAGAGACGGGGACAGTTACGGAAATTTTCTCAGATTAAAAATCGAATATTTTTCTTACATTGTGCTATAAATTGACAAAAATCTATTCAAGTATCTTAAGTAATGTAACGCTACCATAAAATACTCATAATCGAAATCTGGAAGGTAACACATTTCTTACATATGCAGGAACATGCAGTTTTCCTACTTATTGAGAATCAGTGACATGTATATTTTAAAGGTTAGATTTACGACCGTTTTTGTCGTACGAAGTTTTATGAAACGGGCCCCAGATGCGCTAACCACTTCGATATACAGACATCCGGTATTCGAGTTAACGTTCATTCATTCCTTAGTGTATGGATATAATTTTGATTTATTACACACACTAATTATTGAAGCCGATTATAATTATGGTAGAAAAAGTCTGTGTATGCATGTATGTTAAGTGCTCCCTCCCTACAACAGCCCTCGAAACAACGATTCCCTCCTTACAACTATGCTTGCCACTGTTCCCCAAAAGACAAAAACTCTATCACTGGTGCATTACTAGTAACGTCTGCTAAAATTCGTCGTCTGTTGTATTTTCTCAAAGTTACAATTTGGGACATTTTGACAGAAAAAGCATAATGACGTATGAAAAACAGTATGAATCCAAATCGATTTGGATTAAAACGTTTGCAAATGTAAGCCAAGTCAAACTCAGCACTCCAAGTGTACTAATTTTCGCTCCTTATTACA
Source organism: Gari tellinella (assembly GCA_922989275.2). Classification (NCBI taxonomy): domain Eukaryota; kingdom Metazoa; phylum Mollusca; class Bivalvia; order Cardiida; family Psammobiidae; genus Gari; species Gari tellinella. Next base: position 55,258,119 of record OV277859.1, read on the forward strand.
ACTCCCTCCGAACACCAACACCAACATTCTGATGTTGTTGTAGAGAGTACACTCAAAACTTGATAACTCCAACTCTCATGGGTCGAACTAACCGGCATTTCTTCAGTTGAAATTTGACCATTTCATGATCAAATATATAGAGGATAACTGTTTTTTTTCAGTGTAAGATCAAAATTTAATCCATTGAGTGAACATCAGACGTTATATTTTCACGAGTGGCTTCGCCACTCGTGAAAATATAACAGTCTGATGTTCACGAAATGGATTAAATTCCGATCTTACACTGAAAAAATACAGTTATTCTATTTATTTATGCTTTTAAGCCACTTTTTAAACGAAATTGTTTGACAATTGAAAGCGCAAGTACATGTTTTATCCCGTGTTGAGCCCAAAGTGTTATGTCGAACACATGTGCGTGACAGTTGGCGGTACAATGACGTCACCTATTTATTGATTTAACGTCAACGAAATTACGTCGGTACTTCCGATCTTGGATTCGTGTTCTTCCGTTGCGTGGTTCTCGACAAAACGGACTGCGGAATTGAACGGTAAGACACGATTGACTACGATTCTTGGGGAGCCCTACGGGGAAAACCCATAAAAGAAGCACGAGCGTCGATAATCCCACTGCTTGAAGCAGTGGATTACCAAGTGATAATCCACTGCTTTTTCCCGGTAATCCACCGAAAAGCATAAATAAATCGTGATATATTTTACCCCTTCACCGCCATAATGTCTTCTGCCTCAATATTGTTGTCTGTTACTGTAATATCGTTTCAAAGTTAGATTTAAGGCAGAGTGACTGAAGAAATTTCAGAACGAGTGTCAAACAGTTTGGATCCTGATCAGACGCCGTGTTACGCGGCGTCTGATCAGGATACAAACTGTTTGCAAACGCGCATTTTGGCGTCATTGATAATGAAAGGTTAATAAGATTTTCTCTCTTAAGTCGAACATATCCGTATTTCAAGGTTAAAACGTGACTATGCCACGTTTTTAATATAAAAAAACCCGGGTAAGTTCAACTTCAGCGAGCACAAAATATCGAGTTTTGATTGAATATAAGTTCACTATGGTTTAACAAAGAGACAAATAAAATCTTAGTCGGTCACATTTAAAATTCTCTTTGGCAGTAAGTTCTTTACAGACAAAAATGTCAAAAACAGTCAGAGTATCAAAGCCATAAAAACACTGTTACTCGCGACTGTTTTCGTGGGCCGGGGGAATTGTCCATGGACAAATAATTATTTTACGCATGAAGATGAAACATTTTGTTTTATTTCCCTGCTGCTTTACTCTTTCCTCCCTGAAACTTTAAATGGTCATTTCCAGTTTCCATTTAAGTCTAGTCGATTTCTGACTTTTAAGGGTTGTTTTTGTCAATATTTGGCATTATGACAAACAGTGAGGACCCTGATCAGAGGGCTCCTAAGGAGCCCTCTGATCTGGGTCTTCACTGTTTGCATAGGGCAGGTGTACTATTTACATGTTCACTGTTTGCAAAGGACGCATTACTCCATAGATACGCCTATTTTATTCGTCCTTATTTCATCATCCACTGAAGAAAAAAAGTTCCATTTAAACAGTTATGAATGTAACATAAGAATTAGTTTCTATTTTCTAGCAGATGGTAGCTTAAGACAGACCGAAGCAGAATGCACATTGAGCGTATTCTGCTTTACTTTTAACCTGTTTTAAGTGACCACCTGTAGTCAAAATTAGAAACAGGCTTTGGGGTAAAGGGTGAACCTATTATGCACTGTTTGCATAGTACAAGTGTACTAATCACAAGAAAACTGTTTGTAAATGACGCTTACACGTTTATGCATAAACGAAAGATAAATGTGTAGTACTGATACAGTGGAGAATGTGTATTCTTTCCCAATAAACGCGTTTACGCTAAAACTATTATTTCCAGTGCAAACAGTTTGGAGCCAAATCAGACGCCGGATAACCCGGCTTCTGATCAGGCCCCAAACTGTTTGCCACCATGATAAACATGAAATATCAGAATTGTCCAAAAGTTGTTTTTTTCTACGTCTTAGTGCTTTGCGTTTGTGTACGTTTGCGTTTAAACGGGAAAGAATAACAGATTCTCCACTGTATACAGTGCTCCCTCCGCACAACTACCCTCCGAACAACGATTCCCTCCTGATGACAATGCTTGCCACTGTTCCCAAAACAAAACAGGTATGTTTAACGCTTTCACTGCTGCAATATTGTAGGCTACTGTTTTTCCCCAAAGTAACGTAGATCTATTGGATGTTTTGACAGAAGAAACGAGTGAAACGAGTACAGACGAGTGACAAACAGTTTGAACCTAGATCAGACGCCGCGCTACGCGGCGTCTGATTTGGGTTTAAACTGTTTGCAAATGTTTGTAAAGTCATGCTCAACAGTCTTAGGGTATTAATATTCCCTCCCTATAACAACTCTCTCCGAGCAACACACGCACTCTTGGTTTCCCATGGGGCGTCGCTGTAGAGAGGAGGAAGTTACATACAGTGTAGAAAACGTGATTCTTTCCCAATAAACGCATTTACGCTAAAACTATTATTTACGATGCCAAAATTATGGAGCCAGATCAGACACCGGGTTACCCGGTGTCTGATCAGGCTCGAAACTGTTTGCCACCAAGATAATCATGACCTATCAGAATTGTCCAAAAGTTGTACTTTTCTACATCCAGTGCTTTGCGTTTCGTTTGCGTTTAAACGGGAAAGAATAGCGTTTTCTCCACTGTTTGTATGATGCTGATTTCAGCTACCATATAATTATATATATGACAAGTGTACTGTGCACGTGTACACTGTTTGTAAATGACGCGTTTACGTGTCACTAGGAATTTCATTGTCGTTTCATTGTCGTCTACTTCAATTTCGTTGTTTGGATGATCGTTTCAAATTAAGATTTCAACGTAGTATATTTACATTCGCCCTATCTCTTTCCATTGTAAAAATCAGTGTTCCTTTCTTATAGACACTCAAACCTTAGGAGGCGGAGCTTAGGGTTAAGTCGATGCGCATTAATCTTCACTACTCTAAAATTAGAAATCCACGTTGTATTTGACCTAGATTGAATCTAGTTTATTTCCCAATCTTATTTTAAACACTAAATACCAATGTATATATTATATAGATTTTACATTCATATTGATATAAATTATTTACACTCATTGTGAAAAAAAATGCAGTAAGAAGCGCTCCGAAACTTTGTCCGTCTCCTACGAATTTATTTTTATCACAACAATGATGCTCGAGATAAGATTCTCACTCGTTTTATGAATTCTGAGTGTGTAACTGGTCTACAGTCGCTCCGTTGTTTGCGTTTACAAGTATATCAATTAGCGGTCACTAATTTGTGACGCTGGGCGTTGGCGAATTTTTATGAGAATCTAAAATATGTAATATAATTTTGATATTTACGATAAAACAGGCTTTAGTTTTGCGAATTTATCGGAAATTAGTGCAGTAGATTTGAACAATTTTTAGTTATAAAATATATGGAAAATGAACTAGATCTACATTAAGTGTACATTTAAGAAAGCTATTACTGCTGATGCTGGAAACAAACATTAAGGGGGGTAATAAATGCTGCGCCACTACACAAACTACATTTTCCAGTGGCAGATTTGAGTGTCTGTCGGACTCGAAAAAAATAATAAAAGAAAAAACCCAAGAAGACGACACAATTTGCAGTCTACATTAGGTTCTAGATAGATCTAAATAATGTTAGTCACTTAGGTCGGCGCCATGAATATGACCAATTTATATGCGTGCGGGTGCCGTGAAACCCCAACTCAATCAAACCAATTAGGCAGTATGATTGTTTGGGAAGGGGGGGGGGGGGTGAGATGAAACGGACTTTAGAAACCTTCTCTTAGTACTGAACAGGATACAAAAGGAGCTCGAATACGATGTACATGTATACAGATATATCATGCATCAATCTCAATCAGGTCAGATGTGGCTAGATTTATAAACAGGATTAACTCTATATTGAGTTATCCTATCATGGTGATGACACCGACATTGGTTACTTTAGTTTTGGGTTGAGGTGCAAGGATAAGCATGAATATTCCACTGCTGAAGTAACCACCGGTTGTTTGACATGCCCGGAATCAAGATCTAATACAAACGGAATATTACTATACTTTGCATATCTTATGCACCGGATCACTCGAGTTGTGTGTGTAAAGGCTATATCCAACGAGACCGAAGGTCGAGTTGGATATACTCTTTACACACACAACGAGAGTGATCCGGTGCATAAGGTATGCAAAGTATAGCAATGTTCCTTTTATTATATACCTCATATAATAATAATAAAAATAAAAAACGATAGAAATGTTTCGACCTATTTTCTATGCCCCTGTAGTGTGTAAAGTAGTTCCGAACTTCCGACTACACAGTAAACGTTCTTTTCCCATTACACAAGGTACATGAGTAATACGGAATTTTCAATCCGTCAAGGTGTATTTGTTCCATAAAATACGGAAATATTTCGGGCAGAACATTGGTAGGTATATAATAAATGCATATATTAACCCGGATTCAAGATACATACTAGATCTACTTAAAGAAAATTCATGACCTACTTTCGGTGGTAACACCAAACCAGGTATAAAAGCATGCAACCCTGTGCTAGTTGTGTTGTTACTGTTATCTTGTCTATGGATATACTCATCCAAGCGTCTCATGTGAGGCCCGTACCTTGAATTTGTTAGTTTGGTTAGTAAAACCCATTGAAAAAATCCTTGAGTCAGGTCCTCTCTAGACAACTTGAGATTAGTGACTAAGCTAAGCACACTTTACTTCTCTAAGCACACTTTACTCCTCTAGTTACTTTCACGCCAACTGAGGACAAGGGGGCAGGGGGGTAGTCCATCAAAGACTGAGGAAATAGAAGCTGGTTATTTTATTTTGTGAAGCGGGAACTCGAATCGGTAGTCCCTGTGTCCGTAACCACTGGAATATGATTCTGACATAGTCAATTCAATTCAATTCAATTCAATGTTTTATTTCCTCCATACAGGAGATATGTATAACATTACAATACAATCAACACAAAAATGGCAAAATTCATTACAGATGAGATATACATGTATGACAAATCAATATTTACAACATGAAGGTACAGTACTCCCTCTCTTTAGCAACATCCGTGTAGGAAGTACATTAATGTCCACGTTGTTGTTTATTGCAGGATATGCGCAATGAAGAAAGCTCATTAAGAGGCTTTCTACATTGTGTGTTTCCTTCATTAGGCTGGCACCTGTCTTTAGCGGCCAGAGTCGGCAATGTTGGAGTGTTATTAAAGAGAGGTTCTACTGTATAGTCTAAATGTATCATGTCCCATCTTCTTCATACTAAGTTAATGCAGGACATATATATAATCTATTTATAAGGATAAACTGTTGCTAACTTTGATAGAAGTTGTTTCCGTCATTTTAATCAGTACAATCATCGATATCAGTTGAAACAAAGGAAAAAACAGCATAAATCATTAAAGGGAGGTAAATGCCGAACGAGATTCTACGTAAGTTATGCGAACTTTTAACTGAATTGACATGTACTCTTTTAGGTTTAATTCGATTAAGAATAGGTATTTTCCGATTCGATTTTTAATTTATATCCTTTATGATTCTTTTTCGTGATTATATCAGCACACAATGGGAGGACTATTTCCTTTCCATAATGTGGTAGCTAAAAGTAATTTGGTTAGATCTATAGTTATATTTATAGAACATTCTATTTTAAGAAAATACAACGGACAGAAAGTTACGGAAAAATCAAATTTAAACCTTTTAAATTCTTAAAACCTGTTTGGTGACAGGATAAATAGAATAACCTGTCAGTGGCGGATATTGCCACTGACAGGTTATTCTCTATATCCGCGCAGTATAGATCTAGCTATGTTATTTGGTTACAGAGGGCGGAGTTATCTTCGTTAAAGCTGTTCTTTCAAATTTATTTCTTCGACGTACTTTACCCCTTTTCAAAATCATTTCTCCTTTAAAAACCAAATGTCTGAATTTTTTTCATAACAAATATAAAGATAAAATAATGTAAATATAAGAAATGAACAAATTTTTTTCGGTCTTCAAGCCAAATAAATGACAGAAAATTATCGGCAAATTTACCATGAATCGCGATTCATGGTAAATTTGCCGATAATTTTCTGTCGTTCATTTGGCTTGAACACCGACAAAAATCAATTTTTTTCTTAAATGACTTAAAACATATCGATACGAGTCTCAAACAGTCTGGATTCTGATCAGACGCCGCGTTACGCGTCGTCTGATCAGGATTCAAACTGTTTGCAAACGCACTTTTAAGCGTCATTGAGAGTGAAAGGATGAAATCTGACCTATCAAAAGATGGAGAAGGATTTTAGAGAACCATCTCAGACTCATCTAAAAACTTTTATAAGCACGGGTCTGTTTTTCTTACTATGGAGGAGTGATGTTCGATGTTGATTTTATTATACTGACGAAGATAAAATGTATAAAACAGATTATTCCTCTCCGCATTTAATAGGTAATATACATGCACCTTAAATCTTGAAGGCATCAATTCATGGGACAGAGTAAACTTGGATGCCTTACCCCGAATACAGTAGTTAGTTGAATAAGTTACTAGATATTTGTTCTCATCCATCACGGGAAGTTAACGTTTATATACCTTAGTATTGCAATCACCTCTACTTGTGTTATTGCTGACATGTTTAATTTCAGATATACAAGGATGGTCTAAAGAAACTGCGGTATTTATCCATATAGCAGAGCGTTTCGTATGAATTAGCAAACAGTACATGTGCTGCATGTAATAAAACGTCACAGATCTCATCTGTATCTACAAAATATTGGAATATCTACTGTTGTGGATGATTGTTGTCAAATTCCTTTGGATTGATATGAAAAATATATCACGAGAATGGGTTGTTATCTGGTTAAAAAACGAGTCCGCAGGACGAGTTTTTAACCAGTTACAAATGTAACAACCCATTCGAGTGATATATTTTTCATATCCATCCAAAAGGAATTGATTATTCTATTTTTATATATATTTTCATGATAGTTTTTACAGAGAAAACCCACAAAATTAGTTGTTTACGCGCGACGTCATAAATATATTGTTCGAAACGTCACAAAAATGATATCGTCACTGCAAAAGTGATATCATCACTAGTGATGATATCAAATGTGACGCATATGGAATTTATCTAACTTAGAATCTCTATAAATCATCGATAGGTTTACGATATTAAATATAGTTAATTTAAGTAAATTTCATGTCAAGCAAACAGTTCAAAATAGAGCTTCAGCTTTGCCGTCGTTCTCTTTGAAGCTGTTACATGTACCTGTCTATATCATCAGCATTTAGCTTTTAAACTGTATATAGTAAAACCCCTCTAAACCGAAACCTCTAATCTACAAGAATTGTCGAATTGTTTTATGAATTACCGAAAAAAACGGACAAAACGTTGGTCCCGTTTCCATCCTTTCTTTATTTTAATCCATTAAACCATAAATATGCCTTTTTACGCCTTTCATTTATTCGTTCACTGAAGAAAATACATTAATGAATATGTATCATCAGAAATAGTTCTATATTCTAGCAGATAATAGCTTAAATCAGGTAGAAAGTGAAGCAGAATGCGCCTTAAGGCGCATTCTGCTTTATTTTCAACCTGCTTTAAGTGATCAGCTGTCTTCCATACTAGAAACAAGATATGGGTCAAAACCCCTCTAAACCGGAAACCCATCTAAACCGGAAATTTATGTTGTCCTCACAAATGTTCGGTTTAGAGGGGTTTCACTGTATACACGATACAGTGAAGAAGACATTTTATTTATGCTTTTCGGAGGATTACCACGAAATAGCAGTGGATTATCACTTGATAATTTCACTGCTTTAAGCAGCGGGATTATCGCCACGCGCGCTTTTATTATGAATTTTCCCCGTAGGGCTCCCCAAGAATCGTAGTCAATCGTGTCTTATCGTTAAATTCCGACAGTCCGATTTGTCGCGAACCACTCAACGGAAGAACACGAATCCAAAATCGGGAGCAACGACGTAATTCGGATGACGTCAAATCAATAATTCAGTGACGTCATCGTACGGGAAACTGTTTTGAAAATGTGTTCGATATCAAGTTGGGGCTCAACACGGGGTTAATCATGTACTTTCGCTTTCACAATTGTCAAACAGTTTCGTTTAAAAAGTAGCTTAAAGCATAAATAAATAGAATAATTGTATTTTTTCAGTATAAGATCGAATTTAATCCATTTCGTGAACATCAGACTGTTATATTTTCACTCGTAGCTTCGCCACTCGTGAAAATATAACGTCTGATGTTCACTCAATGGATTAAATTTCTATCTTATACTGAAAAAAATTTATCCTCTATATATTCTTTTCCAACAAACCCGTTTACGCAAAAACTACCATTCCCCTTACAAGCAATTTGAAACCTGATCAGACGCCGTTCTGGCTCCAAACTATTTGTCCCTCATATTACAGTAAATGGGTAGAAATTTAAGAAAACATAATTTTCTACATTTCAGTCAGCTATATTATATACATTTGCGTTTCATTTGTGTTTAACCTTTTCACTCTCAATGGCGCTTAAAAGCGCGTTTTAAAACAGTTTGAATCCTGATCAGACGCCGCGTAACGCGGCGTCTGATTAGGATCCATACTGTTTAACACTCGTTTTGAAATTCTTCTGTTAAACTACCTTATTTGTTTTACTTTGAAAGGACATTGCAGACAACAAAATTGAAGCCGACGACAATGAAACGGTGAAGGGGTAAAAAAACTCAAGAAAAAATTGACAGTAAAAGGGTTAAACGGGACAGAATAGCTTCTTCTCCGCTCTACTCAGTCTACAAAGGCTACAAATCATTCGACGGTAACATATTGGTTCATCGATCTGCAGATTAGTGATTATATATCACATAAAACAGTCGAGTTCCGAATCAAAACCATTCATATTTTATGTTTTTATTGGATAAGACAAATGTGCCCAGCGTCCCAAACATAACACCCTGTAATCTAAACGGAGTCCCGAGACAAATAAAAACTTTGATTAATGGCGTCCTAAATCACACGGAACGACAACAGAACAGATTGAGAACGTTTTTCAGATCCCTGTTATTCGTATGCAGGAAACAAACAAATATGGAGTACAATAAAAACCTCTCTAATACAGAAATCTTTATTCTTTCTCGTTTAAACGGAAACGCAAACGCATTGCTGTAAAGTGTGAAAAAAGGCAACTTTTTGACAATTCTGAATGCTCAATTTAATCTGAATGGCAAACAGTTTGGAGCCTGATCAGACGCCGGGTTACCCGGCGTCTGATATGGCTCCAAATTGTTTGCAATGTAAATAAACGTTTTAGCGTAAACGCGTTTACTGGGAAGAATAACGTTTTCTCCACTGTACGACGTCTTTATTGTATAAATTATATCGTGTTAACGACAGGTGACTGCTTAAAACAAGGTGACGGTTAAACAGAAAGCTGCTTTAGGAACTTTCTGCTTTACTGTCACCTCGTTTTAAACACTTATATGCCTTTTGTACATGTACCACCAATTAGCCTTCGTTTTAGTGGCCGTAATAGGGCTGTTTTACTGTACTTTTAATAGATATGCCTTGTGTTTGTTTACAGTGGAGAAGACGTTATTCTTTCCCAGTAATCGCGTTTATGCTACAATTATCTTCTTTTGTAACCCGGCGCCTGATCAGGCTCCAAACTGTTGGTCACTCCTAGTGAAATAGATCGTCAAAGTTTTAAGAACTTGTCGGTTACTACATTGTACAGTGGAGAATCTGTTATTCTTCCCCGTTTAAACGCAAACGTACGCAAACGCAAAGCACTAAAACGTAGAAAAGAACAACTTTTGGACAATTCTGATAATTCTTGTTTATCTTGGTGGCAAACATTTTGGATCCTGATCTGGCTCCAAACTGTTTGCACTGCAAATAACAGTTTTAGCGTAAACGCGTTTATTGGGAAAGCATAACAGATTCTCCACTGTACTACTATTTGATTGCGTTTGCGTTTAGAATCTTATAAACAGGTAAGTTTAATGACGTCTCCACTGAAGCAGTTAATTTCCGTGTGTCTGTAGAACGTTTGCAATAAATGCATATCTCTTAGCTTGTGATTAATAGCTGTGTGCATTTGACATTTCAAACAATTCACATAAATCTTTGAGTAGCTCTAACAAGAGTCCCATGTAAAAGAAAGACCACTATAGTCTATAGACTTCAGTAAACTCGTGCTTCAGTGCTCCCTCCCTACAGCGGCCCTCTCAACAACGACTCCCTTCTTACAACGACCCTTGCAGCAGTTTCCTAAACAGGACAATAATGTCCAACGCTTTTACTACTGCAATATCGTCCGCTTCAAATTGTCGTCTGCTGTTTTTCTCAGTTTCATATTGGACATTTTGATAGAAAACAACTTAATGGCGAATGACAAACAGCTTGAATCCAGATCAGACGCCGCGTTAAACGATCTGGATTTAAGCTGTTTGCATATGTAAACAAATTTCCCTCGCTATAACGACTCCCTCCGAACAACGAACACACTTTTTGTCTCCAATTGGGTTTCGTTGTAGAGAGGGAGCGCTGTAAAACCAATCGCTAAGAAGACATTACTTTTTCCCGTTTAAACGCAAAACGAAACGTTTAACATTCAAATGAAGGAAAAAACATGTTTTGACAAATCTGACTAGTTTATTTCAGTGGCAAAAGCAGTTTGAGCCTGATCAGACGCCGAACTGTTAGCACTGCAAATAATAGTTTTAGGGCAAACGAGATTATTGGAGAAAATCATCTTGTTTTCTCCATTGTTACCTATTAATATATTTCGTCAACAATAGTAGTCATCACCAGACACTGTATATTTATCACTTTCACATTTGTAAATAATAATTTATGATACAGCGCCTTCTCATAATTACCATTCTTGATGGAGAGAAGTATCAAGAAGAAAAAGAAGAGTATGTGTTGACCCAGTAGCGTGTTCAATTACCACTGTTTGAGGTTTAGGTTAGCATTTTGTGCCCATGCGCAGCGTGCAGAGTATAGTAGAGAAAAAGTATTCTTTCCAAATAACCGCGTTTACGCTTAAACTATCATTTTCATTCAAAACAGTTTTGAGCCTACCCCTTCCCCCTTCTTACTGTACTTACTTTAAAATAACGAAGACCATAGTTTTTACAACCATCACCTGGGCGTACCCCGAAATCTTCGAAAGCAATATTATCCACTAGCTTCCGACATTTCGTCCAATTATTGAAGTAAACAATTGTATATATAATATGATTCGCATTCTAGAAAAAATATAGATGGTCAAGAGTATTTGCATAATCATTGTGGATTGACATTGTATTTTATCCTTAATAATTAGAAACCATGAAATGAAGCTGATAATGATAGATAGGTCGACGCATATTTAAGTTTTCTACCTATTGATATCAATCACAATATCATTTCTCGACACAGATTTTGTTAATCCGGGTAAATGAGAAAACTTATACATGTACTCATTGCAAAACGTATATAGTAAGAACAAGGCAACGCATTACAATTCAATAAAGTTGAAAAAAGTAGAAGGATAAAGAATAAAACGACCGAATACTAATAATCAAACATTAAAAATATACAGTTTGCAATCGTTTGATATTTATTTAAGCGTTTCAATGATTCAGTAAATATTTTCAAAATTATTATGAGTTTGGATATAAAGTACATGCGATTTAATACAAGCATTACTGTTAAGTAAAGAAAATATGTCTCTTTTGTGGGACCAATTAACCTTTCAGCTGGTGTTGTTTGAATGCGCCTCTGGCATTTGCCTTTTTCGCAAAGAAATTGGCTGTGTTCTTCTTTCCCCTGTATGTCTACCATTCGCAAGCAACAGAAGAATTCTGAAAGTTTCTTTTACCATAAATGACAGTTTTGATCCTGATCGTTTGCCTCTCAACTTGGCTATTGAACAGAATCCAAGCTGTTAACAATAATATTCACGACGTAAATCAATACTTCATGATTTTAAATCCAAAGAATCGGATTCCCATGATGGTATTTTGAGTATACTATGATCCCGCCCCTCTTCTCTCGTCTGCAACCTTGTTACAATTGTTTGTCGTTGAAAGTTTTTATTGAAGAATTATTTATATGAGTGCGACGTCTGACGGTTTGTAATATCGACTTATTCCTTATCGTGCTTCGCACTGCTTGGCTAATATTTGCAAACCATTTGGACACAAGTGCGTCTGATCTGGATCAAAGCTATTTGCCACAGTCATGCTAACATTTCCTCAAATATAAAAAGGATAAACATTCATAATTGTTTTCATAGACGAAATATTTGATGCAGACAACAATTCAGCGTTTATTAGATTTAAGTCTCTTATGGTGGTGAAAGGGTTACATGTCATCTCTACTGATAGAAGCCCCTTTTTTGTAGCAGATGGTCATTTTTATCTATTACAAAGTAGGCCTATGCTAGTCTTGATTTGGATTTGGATTTGTTATGATTTTACGTCGCTTTAATATCATTTCAGTGCTATCGCGAAGTCCAGCTAATTACAGGTGAGTGAATCCCCCTGAAGCCCTGTTTCAGGCACAAATCGGCTCCGACATTCCACAAGCTATCTGGAAGTCTTTCCCACATACAAAAATCTGAATGGGATTCGAACCCACACCGGTGAGGAGCATAGCGGTTGTAAGTCACAGTGACTATAACCACTAGGCCACGGAGACACAGACTTACCTAGAAACCGTCTTTGAAACAGCAGCCTAATACATTTCTTACTTAATCGGAAACAGAATCCGAATCGGAAAAAAGGTAAACCGTTGGTAGTACAGGCTCAATTGGAGGGGGGCGTCTCAAAAATATTTTGTTATTTACTTTAGGCCAAGCAAAAAAATATATATGTATTAAGGTATGCACCAGAAAGCCTTTATTGTAAAATGCAGATGCAGAAATGAACAAACTCAAGAATACAATGCGTTACTCACTGTCACTTAAAATATTAAGATCACGTTTTATCTTTGGAAGTTTTTTTTTCATGAAATTATTATACAGTTCATGAGTTTCCCTCACTAGATCACAAAGCCGACGTCGTCGTCTAGGTGGAACGTCCTCCTCGTCTGATGACAGAGCGGCTGCTGCAGCATCTCGACGATTGCCTTGTGCAGGTCCTTGTCTGACAGCGGTTTGTGCAGGTCCTTGTCTGACAGCGGTTTGTGCAGGTCCTTGTCTGACAGCAGCTTGTGTTGAGCATATTTTGCCAATCTTAGGACATTCAGAGCATTAAACTGTCTTTGGAGACACCCCGACCTAATTTGCCAGATGTGGTAGATGTGTGTGCTGCTCTTGTATGCAGGCACAAGCGCATTGGACTCATTTTTAGATATAATTTAACTTTAAACCACAAATTGGCTATTAAACAAAAATAATTCATTTTGCATATTTCACTGACCCCCTCCCCCCCCCCCCCCCCCCACACACAACCCCCTTGTCGGAGAGTGCACCGTAATGTGCCCATAATCAGTTACTTAAACTTAGCACGTGCCCTACAACTTCGAAAATATTTGTCTTCAGCATACAATCTGATCTTCACTTTTTGACTTGATCAAGTGCCAGGTTAAACAAAATGTATCTAGATCAGTCACCGAGATACCGATTTATTTACCCCCCCCCCCCCCCCCCCCCGATTAATCTGAGTTTCATGTGTTGTATGTACTGCCACATTAAGAAAGGGGATGTTCGTGGGCTTGTTAGGTAAGATTGATAGCAGAAAGTTGAAACTATTTTTGAACCGCCCCCTGTAATTTAGCCTGTACTACCAAAGTTTTACCCTTATTCCGATTCGGATTCCGTTTCCGATTAAGTAAGAAATGTCTAATAGAAGAGATGGCGCTATTCTTTGCCAATTAACGCATTCATTCCAAAACCCTAAGTCCTCTGCACGCATTTTGGAGACAGATCAGCCTCCAGAAAGGGTTACTTTTCAGATTAAAGTTAACGTTATTGTTGTTTTCTACATTTTATTGCGTTTTGCGTTCTTTTCGTTCAAACGAGAAATACTTATTTCTTTCTACTGTACAGTCGTCCTCGTTAAACAATGGAGTTATATACCGTGGATAACAATTCGCCGGAGAGTTTTATCCGCATAATCCCCCAAAGGAGCTATATTGGAGAAAACGTTATTATTTCCAAGTAAACGCGTTTACGCTAAAACTATTATTTCCACCTCAAACAGTTTAGAGCTAGATCAGAGGCCGGGTAACCCGGCGTCTGATCAGGCTCCAAACTGTTTGCCACTCAGATTATCATGAATAGTCAGAACTGTCGAAAAGTTGTCTTTTTCTATGTTTTATTGCAATCCGTTTGCGTTTAAACGGGAAAGAAAAACATTTTCTCCATTGTACATTCATAGGCTTCTCTGGAAAAGAAATTCTCTAAAGAGCTATTTTCTAGCGGAACCGTAGTCCTTGTAGCAATTACAGTGGATAAGATGACATTTTCCTAGTGGATGCGAGTGTGCTTAAGCCTTTATATCCACTTCAAAAAGTTCAGAGCCAGATCAGACGCCGGGTAACCCGGCGTCTGATCAGGCTCTAGACTTTTTGCCACTCATTGTAAAACTAATCGTTAACACTTTCAAAGAGCTTGTCATTGTTTAAATTGCGTTTGTGTAGTATAACTGGGCGTTTAACGTCCTAACATTATTGTTGTCAGTATATTTTCAATTAAATAATCCATATGTCGATTAATTTCCATATACAAAGCTACACACACTATGAAATATATCATCCGAACCATTACATTGGGTAACAAAATCCGAAAATGTTTCTCAGGAAAGGGACTCGTGTTAAACAGATTCTTTAAGATAACCGCGCAGACGCTAATACGACAGCCTCTTTATAAGTTAGCTGATTAACGTACAGTACAACTTCTCTATTAAGACCACTAAAATTAAGTTTAATTGACTGCATTTATCACTTAAATACAGGTGACAGCTTAAAGCAAGGTAAACGTAAAACAGAAAGCTTCCGAGGAGCTTTCTGTTTTATACTCACCTTGCTTTCAGCAACCAGCTGCCTTAAACATGTGCTGCTGAACACAATGTAATAGAGAAAATTTACTCAGCGACATCAAAAGGTCATTGGCGAATTAAATAGGCAACGTTGACGTTACGTTAAAATTGGATAATTAAGAAACCAAAACACGGAGTTTAGTTGATTGGTCAATGCACCCTGAAATCCCCTGCCAAATTTGTGTCAGAATTTAGTTCTTATACGGGTAGAGAAGACGTTATTTTTGTTCCATTTTTAATGATACTATAAACTCAAGAACAATACAATAATATTATTATTTTTCTAGTAAGTTTGGTCGGATCATTTTACCATGAGTATCCAAATGTGTTGGAGCCTGATCAGACGCCGTGATACCATACTGTTTGTAATGGACATACTTTTTTTTTTATAAACGCATTTGTAGGAAAACACTAAAATCTTCTCCATTATATAACTATTATAATTAGAGGTACGGTCAATTGGATAAACAGCTGACATCCTGGCCAAGTTACACATCGTCATTGCATGACTCTTGATGCGTTGCAAATGCTACATGTAGTTTGCAAAGCATTCTACAAAAAGAAATGGCCAGGTCGGCAAGAAAGCAGCTTACAGTGGAGAAAACGTTATTCTTTCCCAAATAAACGCGTTTACGCTAAAACTATTATTTGCAGTGCAAACAGTTTGGAGCCAGAGCAGACGCCGGGTAACCCGGCGTCTGATCAGGCTCCAAACTGTTTGCCACCAAGATAAACAAGACTTATCATAATTGTCCAAAAGTTGTTCTTTTCTACGTTTTAGTGCTTTGCGTTTGCGTACGTTTGCGTTTAAACGGGAAAGAATAACAGATTCTCCACTGTAAAGCCATAACATTACACTTTTAGTTTAAACATTTTTTATTTCCAAAGTAATTTACAAACATTCATTCTTAACTTAACATAGAAATAAAGTTAAGAATGAATGTTTGTAAATTACTTTGGAAATAAAATATGTTTAAACTAAAAGTGTAATGTTACTTTTGACGCAGTAAATACAGAAATGTTCACTGTCAGCCTAAATTTACATTTGTATAGCAAAAAACAAGCTTTATTCATCCATCCTATAGATGATTTCTGTATTACCCTTGTTCCCCCGAGATCTTCCTACATGTACATGTACCTTGTGGCTGTACTGGGACTTAATTGTCATAGGAAATGTTTCTGTTTATTAGACCGAGATTACCCCCTCTTCCAAGAACTAAAAGAAAGATAGGTCGGTGCTGTCTATCCCTTGCGCTAAGCAAGTTGTGTACTTCGAAACGAATGAGATTAGCCGAAATCATCTTCCTGATATCATCATCATCTCATCGCATAATCCCTCATCATTAATCTTCGCTATATGATTGTTTGAGTGTCACAGTGCTGTAAAATCAAACTCATCCATACTTTGTCCAACATTTAACTGTCGCCTGTCGTCAAACACTATTAACCCTTTCATGGTTAAAATATTCGTGAGATTTTTACGTCGTTTTGAAATTCATTCAGTTACACTGCCTTAAATTTAACTTTTAAACGATATTGCAGACAACAATATTGAAGCAGACGACAATATGGCGGTGAAGGGGTAAAAATCTTACGTAAAATTTGATCATGAAAGGGTTAATAAAATATGACAATCTCAATAAATTACTTTAACATACAATATTTGGAGATTGGCGATATTTCATAGCATCGAGACCTGCATCCCTGCGTTCATTACCGCGAACTCTACAGAACCTCTCGCCACGGTCCGTTCGCCTCAAGGCGCACAAAGGAGGAGTGACCATGGAGAACGACAAAAGTCTGCAATGTTGAAGGCACATGGACATGTGGGCGCCCTTAGGAGAGCGGGTCGTGGCGAGAGGTTCTGTTGAGTTCGCGGTATTGAACGCAGGGCTGATTTTCTTTGCTTTGATAAACCGCAGACCATGTATCTGTCATAAATTTAGTCGATTGCTTGCTTTTAAATGCGGTCCCAGACACTTTTATTTAGATGAGTGACTCCTAAATTCTGGTATAAGAAATGGAAATTTTATAGAAAATTTCTGGTCATGCCTAAAACGAAATTATTTACTATGGCGTGGAAATGAAATAATGATATGTTGTGAAAGCATTTATGTCTGAAGACTTTTATCATAAAATATAACAGGAGACAATACATGTATACGAGGGTAGTTCAAAAAAATTTGATACTGGATCAATAACTTCATTATTATAGGTGCAAAATGCATGTATGATATATCATTTTAAAGATCTATTCTTTGCCGTGACGGTGATATCATGCACGATAAGATCGCATTACTCGATCAGCCCTAACATGAACCTAAATGACCCCTCCTCGAGGACACTGGACCTTTTTTGTGTATATTTGAGCTAATTTTCTAAACACTATTTGGTACTATAATTATTATTACGGCTTTACTATTTTGAATAATTTTATGAAATTTTCTGTAAAATACAATAAGACAATAATGCAAACACTACACAGTTTTAAATTTTATTATTACATAAAATATAAAAAATAGAGCTAATTCTAAACACGTACTGAAAATATAATACAACAATTATCTCCTGTTACATGTATGTATAAAAGTAGTTAAGTAAACTACTAACTCTTTTTTATAATTAAACCAGGATATAATTTAAGCCATTGAAAAATGGTTTCATGTTTTAAAATCAAAATGTAGATATACTGATCTAGAACATTTTCATAGCTTTCGAAAAACCATGTCCAGTTTCGTCATTAGCAAATTAGAAATGTTGATTTTGAAAAAATGAGATTTTAGACAGTTAACCCTTTCAATAGAAATAAACTTTTATTTACATTAAAGTTTAGAGATAAACTGATTTATTTCCAAAACAAAGCTGGAAATTGCACTCTTTAAGAAGTTATTACGTCAAAAAGTAATGTCCGAAAAGTGCTATGTTCCAGTGTCCTCGAGTAGGGTCATTTAGGTTCATGTTGTGACTCATCGAGTTATGTGATCTTATCGTGTATGATACCATCGTGTAGACGAAGACTTGTTCTTTAAAATGATATATAACACGTGCATTTTGCACTCATTATATTGAAGTTATTGATCCAGTATCAAAACTATTTGAACACCCCTCGTAACATGAGACAAGCTATTATATGTTCCTTTACATTCCACTGTGATTAACCTATTAACCATTACCCCATAACCTTTTTCAAGTTTTGAAAACAGATGACCACTTAAAGCAGGTTGAAAGTAAAGCAGAATGCGCCTTAAGGCGCGTTCTGCTTTACGTTCAGCATGCTTTAAGCTATCATCTGCTTGGATAAAAAAAAATTATTTTCTCTAATATTACATAATCATAACTTAATAAATTGGAACTAATTTCTTCTGTGTAGGAATAAATTGAATGTGTAAAAAGGCGTATTTATGGGGTAATGGGTTAATACATATCGTTCGGCAGCGTATACATTTGTAAACAGTGTAGACCATGATGAGTTGCAGCATATTGCGCTGTTGCGAGGTCTGCACTTTCTCTTTGTTATACAACTTGGGACCTTTTCATAAAACTTCGAACGACAAAAACGGCCGTTAGTCAAATTTTTAGAATACATTTAATTACTTATTTCCCTATCTAATCCTGTCTCGTGACGATACGATTCCAAAGAGATGTCACAAGACAGGATTAGATGGAGAAATAAATAATAATTGAGACTTTTATAATCTGACTAACGACAATATTTGTCGTATGAAACGGAACCCTGATCTGCTATATGTAGAAACACTGCAGTGTCATTAGATCACCCTTGTGTATACAGTGGATAATCTGTTATTCTTTCCCGTTTAAACGCAAACGTACACAAACGCAAAGCACTTAAACGTAGAAAAGAACAACTTTTGGACAATTCTGATAATTCTTGTTTATCTTGGTGGCAAACAGTTTGGAGCCTGATCAGACGCCGGGTTACCCGGCGTCTGATCTGGCTCCAAACTGTTTGCACTGCAAATAATAGTTTTAGCGTAAACGCGTTTATTTGGAAAGAATAACAGATTCTCCACTGTACATGTACATGTTTAGTATGCAACATTCCAGCAAACACGCAGACAGAGTTCATTGAACTATCCAGGCATAAATGGGATGCTATTTTGTGATAACGGTCGTAATACAGTGTTCCCTCCCTACAACGGCCCTCCCAACATCGACTCCTCCTTACAACGACCCTAGCCACAGTTCCTTAAATAGAGCCATTGTGTCTAACACTTTCACTGCTGCATTGTCGTATTCTTAAAAGCGTCGTCTCCCGTTTTTTCTCAAAGTTACATATAAGTGGACATTTTGATAGAATAAATATAATGACGAGTGACAAACAGCTTGAATCCAGATCAGACGCCGCGTTGCGCGGCGTCTGATCTGCATTCAAGCTGTTTTCAAATGTAAGCCAAGTCTTAAGTGTCCCTCCCTATAACGACTCCCTCTGAACAATACACGCAATCTGTGTCTCCCATTGGGTGTCGTTGTAGAGAGGGAGCACTGTAGTATGGTTTCTGATGAGAAGCTAAGTAAATTGCGGATTCATTTGAATCAAATTGGTTTGTCTGGCTGGTTATCTATTTGAAAGGATATGTAATGAGAATAAGCAAGAGCACCTTAGATTTATACAAAAGACATCTGTTAGTTTTAATTGATACAATTTAACAAAGTAACTAAGGCTAACTTACATTCAGAAAAGGAAGACTACAATTATGAATCAGTTTAGAAGACACTGGGCTTTCAAAACATCCAACAGTGAAAACCTAGAATACACGCCCTGGTTCTTATGCGGCGGCTGATCATTTCATTAATTTACCCCCCCCCCCCACTTAAACCTGTTTCTTTATTGTAAGAATATGTTCTCTATTTAAAACTATGTGAAATTATTCGGGGGAAATAATGTCAATAAAACGTTCTTATTAAATTCTCTTATTTGGTATTGAAATGATAAATAATTTGCCTGCTGGTTGCAAGTGAAATGTTTCTTTTCAAACCGTTTCGAGCCAGATCAGATGCCGCGTAATGCAGCGTCTGATCTGGAATTTAACAAATTTGCAGACGGCAGTTTTCAATTCAGACGATATAACAGGAGGAAAAGGGTTACAATGGAGAAACGTTATTTCCCAAAAAAACGCGTTTACACTAAAACTGTTATTTCCACTGCAAACAGTTTGGGGCCAGATCAGACGCCGAGTAACTCGGCGTCTGATCAGGCTCCAAACTGTTTGCTACTCATATTAAAATAGATAGTTGGAAAGTTGAAAATAAAATGCCATTTTCTACAGTTTAGTGTTTTGCGTTTGCCTTTTCGAATTGCTTTAACCCTTTACCCCATAGCCTGTTTCTTGTTTTGAAGACAGGTGACAACCTGAAGCAGGCTGAGAGTAAAGCAGAATGCGCCTGCTTTAAGCTACAATCTGCTAGGGTATAGAAAATTCTATTTTTTCTCTTGGTAAATGTTTATGACTGTATAAATTGGAACTATTTTCATCAGTGGAGGAATGATACAGTGGAAAATCTGTTATTCTTTCCCGTTTAAACGCAAACGTACGCAAACGCAAAGCACTAAAACGTAGAAAAGAACAACGTTTGGACAATTCTGATAACTCTTGTTTATCTTGGTGGCAAACAGTTTGGCGCCTGATCAGACGCCCAGTTACACGGCGTCTGATCTGGCTCCAAACTGTTTGCACTGCAAATAATAGTTTTAGCGTAAACGCGTTTATTGGGAAAGAATAACAGATTCTCCACTGTATACACGCGCTAAAAGGCGCTTCTTTGGGGAAAAGGGTTCAATTTTACTTTGAAGTAATGGCTCAGGCAACATTTTCTTTTGAAAACAAACGATATAATGGCAATGAAGCGTTTAATGCAAACTGTATAGGCCAGTTCTTTTTCACCTGGCAGGGCGAAGCTAACCTTTGGCAAAGATAAACTTATTTGCATTTGATTTTAGGAAGGATAGGTATAGTTTCGTATTGAAATTTTTTTTCCGATAATTTCAATAAGGAAAAACATATGGGCGCGCAGCCATATCCACGTAAAAAACTTCCTCTCTACAACAACACCCAATGGGAAACAAGAATTGCGTGTGTTGTTCGGAGGGAGTTGTTATAGAGAGGGAAATTAAGACTTGGCTTACATTTGCAAACAGCTTGAACCGAGACCAGACGCCGCGTAACGCGGCGTCTGATCTGGATTCAAACTGTTTGTCACTCGTCATTATATTCCTTCTTTCAAAATTTCCGCTAATATGTAACGTTGAGGAAAAAACGGCATACGACAATGGTAGATTCCGATTATAAACGAACGTGCTGCCGTCCCTAAAGTTGAAATGCAATGGTCCTCATCGAAACTCCACCCTGCCAGGTAAAAAAAATCGGCCTGTACCAATATGAACGTTAACTCTTATCAAACTAGTGTCTGCTTTACCAAATGAACCCATTTGCGCCCAATGGATTATTCCATGCTTATGTACAGTGGCTAATCTGTTATTCTTTCCCGTTTAAACGCAAATTCTTGTTTATCTTGGTGGCAAACAGTTTGGAGCCTGATCAGACGCCGGGTTACCCGGCGTCTGATCTGGCTCCAAACTGTTTGCACTGCAAATAATAGTTTTAGCGTAAACGCGTTTATTGGGAAAGTATAACAGATTCTCCCGCCTCTACAGCTTGTTTAGAATAATTGACAACTTTTTGAAAACTCTTACGATATACTTTTATCTTAGTGACAAAGGTTACATATAGAAGAAAGCTACGGAAAGAACTTTCAGCACTGTTTTCGGCTCGTTCTGGGATGTCGTATGTCTTAAAATCCTCTAATCATGCTTTATTATGTGCACATGGGAGAGTTTTTATTGTTTCAAATTATATTGTGTAGACAACTAAAAGCACATTTATTGATAATAATAATAAAAATATAAATATCAAATAAATTCTTCCCTCTACAGCTTGTTTATAAAATTTGAGACATATGGTTGCTTTAGAGTTTTGTGCTTTACATTTCACAGTGATTTTCAGCCTGTTTTAAGCATCCATTTGTTAGGATGCAAAAACCTATTGTTTTCACTTATTCAACAGGGCATTGTAAATGCATGTGAAGGAATATCTATGTGGGTTAAGAGTACCGCAAAACCACTGCCCGCAAGCACGAACTGACGGAAATGAAGCATGTTAATTGGCCAGGATCATTAAGTTGGTGACAGAAGTAAATACATATGCGTACATGTACTAGGATGAAATACTGACTAATAGTGGTACAGTAAAACCTCGCTATTACGGCCACTAAAACGAAGGAGATTTCTGTTTAACCATTGGCTTGTTTAAAACATCATTCATGACCTTATCCCGGGTTCAATGCTTATTTGCAAATAGTAAGGGTCCAGGGGCCCGTTTCCTAAAACTTCGTACGACAAAATTGGTTGTAAGTCAAAACTTTAAAATACATTTAATTGCTGATGTCTCCATCTAATCCTGTCGTGTGACGTCTCTTTGGAATCGTCTTTCCAAAACAGGATTAGATGGAGAAATGAATAATAACTGAAACTTTTATAATATGACTTACGACAACATTTGTCGTGCGAAGTTTTATGAAATGGGTCCCTATCAAAAGCCGCGAAACCCAGCAGCTGGTCATTATCCAAACAGGTTGACTCTAAAAGCGACATAACTTTAGTCAATCAACAAGATTTTTGACGTTTCTGACCATTTGTTTTTAACCTGAGAGGCAAACAGTTTGGAGCCTGACCTGAATCCAAACTGTTTGCAATGTAAATTATGATTTTAGCATAAACATGTTTATTGGGAAAGAATAACGTCTTCTCCATTATACATGCAATAACAAGATGTGCTTTAACCTATTGAATGCTATAATGAAGAATGCTAGCCCTTTTGAAAAGGTGTACTTGTGAAGAGTACATCTGTCCTAAGCAAACAAGAACTATCTGACCAGGGACTGCACAGTATGTCATGTTTAAATACAATGCTCCCTCTCTACAACGACACACGATTGGAGATAAAAAGCGTGTGCTTTGTTCGGAGGGAGTCGTGATAGGGATGGACATTGGTTTACATTTGCAAACAGCTTGAATCCAGATCAGAGGCAGCGTAACGCCGCGCCTGATCTGGATTCAAGGTGTTTGTCACTCGTCATTAAGTTATTTTGCGATTTTTGTCAAAATGTCCACTTATATGTAACTTTCAGAAAAACAGCAGACGACGACTTTAAGAAGACAATATTAAAAGTGGTAAAAGCGTTAGACATAATAGTATAATAGGCCTGTTTTGGGAACTGCGGCAATGGTCGTTGTACGAAGGGGGTCGTTGTTGGGAGGGCCGTTGTAGGCAGGGCACACTGTATATAGCTAAAACCAACCCTTCGTAGTCAAACATGGACTAGACTGTTCTGAAAACTGAGTTGTCCATTTGAAGTTTCAGGGATGCAGGAGTTAAAACATGCCTCATTCTGGTTAGTTTTACCGAAAATTTCAAATAAAACAGATTCATCTACAAAAAGTCCCCTGGTGGTTAAACAGGCGTAACTGGTTGGATCAATATCTCGTTTCCATGGAAATGATTTGCCCAGACGATATAATCAGAAAAGAACAAATTTTAAACCATTTTCGGGACAAATCGATTTCTGTTTGGGACGAAACGATTCTGAATACATTTTCTGTGCATAATATCTTTGCAAGAAATATATTTATCTAGGATACGAGCATGAACATTTCATTTAGTCATTTTACGTTCTTTATTAAACCTTTCCATCCCATAATTATTATCTAGAAGAAATATGTAAATATACTTAAACAACTCGGGAAACGACAGGATGGACAGTTTAACCCCTTTCATCATCAAATACATCGTGATATCTTTTACCCCTTCACCGCCATATTGTCGTCTGCTTCAATATCGCTGTCTGCAATATCGTTTGAAAGTTAAATTTAAGGCAGAATGACTTAAGAAATTTCATAACGAGTGTCAAACAGGTTGGAATTTGATCAGACGCCGCGTTACGCAAACGCGCTTTTTGGCGTCATTGATAGTTGAAGGGTTAAAATCTATACAGTGGAAAATACGCCCAAATCTGCCAATAAACGCGTTTATGCTACATGTAAAAGCCATATGCCCTATTGCAGGCAGCTTGGAGCTGGATCAGACGCAAAGGTATCCCGGTGTCTGATCAGACTCAAATTGTTTGCCATTCATCTTAAAACTTATCAACTAAATATTTGCTTTCATTTTGTTTACAATGTATTTCATTCAAACGGGCTTCTCTACTGTTCAATAAACGGGCTACACAAAAAAGTTTAACCTAGGAAAGACAAGATATTGATCTCACTTACTATACCAGAATATCTAATGCAGAGAATCTTATTAACGCCAATAATTCTCTTCAATGATCAATTCCGGTGAAAGTACAATAATACTGATGCATAGCGTCTACAGTGGAGAATCTGTAACCCGACGTCTGATCAGGCTCCAAACTGTTTGCCACCAAGATAAATATGAATTCTCAGAAATGTCCAAAAGTTGTTCTTTTCTACGTTTTAGTGCTTTGCGTTTGCGTACGTTTGCGTTTAAACGGGAAAGAATAACAGATTCTCCACTGTACCCTAACATCGGCTAGATTTCTGTAGTACATGTACATTGTTCCCTCCCTACAACGGCCCTCCCAACAACGACTCCCTCCTTACAACTACCCTTGCCGCAGTTCCCTAAACGGACATTTATGTCTAACGATTTTACTGCTGCAATACCGTCAGCTTAAGATTGTATCTGTTGTTTTTTCTCAAAGTTACATATAAATGGAGATTTTGATAGAATAAATATAATGACGAGTGACAAACAACTTGAATCCAGATCTGACGCCTCGTTACGCGGCGTCTGATCTGGATTCAAGCTGATTGCAAATGTAAACTAAGTCTTAATTTTCCCTCTCTATAACCCATTAGGTGTCGTTGTAGAGAGGGAGCGCTGTATACAGTGGAGACTCTGTTATTCTTTCCCGTTTAAACGCAAACGTACGCAAACGCAAAGCACTAAAACGTAGAAAAGAACAACGTTTGGACAATTCTGATAATTCTTGTTTATCTTGGTGGCAAACAGTTTGGAGCCTGATCAGACGCCGGGTTACCCGGCGTCTGATCTGGCTCCAAACTGTTTGCACTGCAAATAATAGTTTTAGCGTAAACGCGTTTATTCACGCATTCTCCACTGTACGAGTAAGATTCGCCACTGTATATACATGAGGTAGCTTAACACAGGACTTAAGTTATGCAGCAGTGCTACATGTACAGTAAGCAATAAATATCTCACCGTCATATTTTACCTCCTGCCTAACCAATATATCGCCTTTATATCGTCTTTTAAAAATAATGCTTTCTTTAATATTATTTATAAGTAAACTTTTCAGCAGTTTGGCCGTAGGAAATATTAACCTTAGTTAATCAAACAATATGTATCCTGATCAGACGTTGTGTAACGCGGCATTTGATTAGGATCCAAACTGTTTGCAAACTCGATTGTTGTAGCCTCTCGCAGTTAACGTAGGGCTCACTAGCCGATATCTTCAGATATCTCTATTGACTTGTATCTATAAGGAATCAATAATTAATTTCATTAAGTTCATAATTCGAATTAGGCCTGGTACCAATTGGAACAAATTTTAATCATTTGCCTTTTCAATGTTCCCGATACTTTTACTGCATGCGCTATACAATAAAAATCACCACAAAAGGAGAAATAGTGCAGCAAAAAACGCAACTTAAAGAGGCTCGCAACCGGATTTAGCATTAAAAATAGTAATTTGTAAATATATGTCAAATGCTTATATAAATGGGGAAGATTTAGTTTAGGATAATAAATTCTGTTAAAAAATGCATTTCAAAAAAGAAAGAAAGAAGAAGCTCTGGTGGGATTCGAACCCGTGACCCTCCATGCGGAGACAAACATGAAAAAATGAGGAAACGCCTTTACCCCCGCGGCTACCAGCGCTCTCTATATATATGGTAGCGAATTAACGTACTTCACTGGTAGCGATTGATGGTCCTTTATTCGGCTCGGGTTTATATCTGAGCCCGTGTAGAGAAGCAACAACAACAACTATACCGTCAGCTGACGCTATAGAAAAAACGATGGAAAATATCTAAAAAACTAAGATTCGGTGACGATTCTTGAGACTTTTTTTGGACTGATCATATTTTTTTAATGTCAGAAGCCAAATAATGCCACAAATTTGCTTTTATTTGAGTATTTAATTTTATTTTGACAAGTACACCATCCGGTTGCGAGTCCCTTTAAAAGACGCAGTACATTTAATTCATTGAGTCCTAGTGATGCATATATGCGTCCTTTACCAAAAGTGTTACTGTTAAGAGTACATTGGTCTAACGCAAACAGCGAAGTCCATGATTAGAGGGCTCCTGTAGGAGCCCTCTAATCAGGGACTTCGCTGTTTGTCATTTTGCAATATATTATAAAAAACAACAACCCTAAATTGTCTAAATGGACCAGCCTTTATTATAAACTGGAATTGTCCATTGAAAGATTCAGGGGATAATGAGGTAACCCGGCGTCTGATCAGACTCCAAACTGTTTGCCACCAAGATAAAGATGAATTATCAGAATTGTCAAAAAGTTGCACTTTTCTACGTTTTAGTGTTTTGCGTTTGCGTACGTTTGCGTTTAAACGGGGAAGAATAACAGATTCTCAACTGTACATCGTTCCCTCCCTACGACGGTCCTCCCAACAACGACTCCCTCCCTACAACAACGCTTGCCGCAGTTCCATAAACAAGACAATTATGTCTTACGCTTTTATTGCTGCAATATCTTCTGCTTAAAACTGTCGTCTGCTGTTTTTCTCAAAGTGACATAATGGACATTTTGACAGAAAATAAATAAATGAAGAGTGACAAACAGCTTGGACCCAGATCAGAGGCCGCGTTACGTGGCGTCTGATCTGGAGTCAAACTAATTTGAAAATGTAAGACAATTTTCCTCTCTAAAACGACTCCCTCTGAAGAACGCACATAATCTTTGTCTCCCACTTGGTGTCGTTGAAGAGAGGGAGCACTGTATTTAGTTTACAGTGGAGAATCTGTTATTCTTTCCCGTTCAAACGCAAACGTACGCAAACGCAAAGCACTAAAACGTAGAAAGAACAACTTTTGGACAATTCTGATAATTCTTGTTTATCTTGGTGGCAAACAGTTTGGAGCCTGATCAGACGCCGGGTTACCCGGCGTCTGATCTGGCTCCAAACTGTTTGCACTGCAAATAATATTTTAAGCGGAAATGCGTTTATTGGGAAAGAATAACGTTTTCTCTACTGTACAAACATTACATTTCTTGTATGACAAAGGCATGTTATTGTTGAGAAGACGTTTGATTCCCAATAAAAGCATATACGCCAAAATTATAATTGCCGTTAGCAAACAGATTGGAGTCAGATCAGGTATTGTCTGACCAGGCTCATAATTGTTTGCCACCGACATTAAAATAAATAGCAACACTATCCAAAACGGTAGTTTTCTACATTTTAAGGCACTGCATTTTTGTTTGCGTTTAGACGTGAAAGACAACGTTTTTTCCACTGAACCAATGTTATGTAGGGTTTCGCTCGAGAGATATTACTCTAACAATCAATATAAGACTGGAGTAGGACAACTTTGAGACACTTAACTCTGTTTTTTAAACGATTAGAAACTATTTAGCCGGTAACATTTCATATCATATTAATAACATAATATTTGCCTTAAATGCTATCTTAAGGTTGTTAAATTCTATCATTGTTTATTAATATATTTTGCTTTGCAATTTTTGTTAGTTATTTGAATCTATAATAGATCCTAAAGCAAGCAGAAAGTACGTTAAATGGTATGACGTCTTTTGACGTCGTTAACGACATATGACATCATAACCATTATTTGTTTATTTGTATATCTCTGAAGAAGGCCACAGGCCGAAACATGTAAGGAAATTTAATAAACTAATGTTCATTTCATGGAGTTTTTCTCTGATACAAATTCATTATTATCATTGCTTAATAAAATCCTTGTTTGCTTAATAAATATGACACATCATCATTGAATACGGTGATTGTTTGCTAAATAAAATTATGCCATAACCGCACACAATATTAACCCATTCCCCCATAACCCGTTTCTAGTTACATGTATTAAAGTAGGACTGCTTAAAGGAGGTTGAAAGTAAAGCAGAATGCGCCTTAAGGCGCATTCCGCTTTACTTTCATCCTTCTTTAATTTACCATATACTAGAATATAGAAGATACTTCTTTTGATACATGTTCAAGAGAATATACATTTGAACCATTTTCTTCAGTAGAGGAATAAATTACAGGCGTAAAAAGGCGTATTTATGGGGTAATGGTTTAAATGACTATCAAACTACGAATCTGCTACTGCAGTTGAGAATACACTATTCTTTCCCAATAATCGTAATCGTGTTGAGACCTTATATCCATTGCGAACAGTACGGGGCAAGATCAGACACCTAGTAACATTGTGTCTGGTCAGACACAAAATGATTTCTACGAGGCGTGTTCAAATAGTTTTGATACTGGATCAATAACTTCAATATAATGAGAGCAAAATGCATGTGTGATATATCATTTTAAAGAGCAATACTTTGTCTACACGATGGTATAATGCACGATAAGATCACATAACTCGATGAGTCACAACATGAACCAAAATGACCCCTACTCGAGGACACTGGCACATAGCACTTTTCAGACATTTACTTTTTGACGTAATAACTTCTTCAAGAGTACAACTTCCAGATTCGTTTTGGAAATATATCAGTTTATGTCTAAATTTTAATTACTTTCTATTGAAAGGGTTAACTGTCTAAAATCTCATTTTTTTCAAAATCAACATTTCGTATTTTGCTAATGACGAAAGTGGACATGTTTTTTCGAACGCTATGAAACTGTTCTAGATCAGTATATCTACGTTTTGATTTTAAAACATGAAACCATTTTTCAATGACTTCAATTATAGCCTGGTTTAATAATAAAAAAAGAGTTTGTAGTTTCTCTAACTACTTTTATACATAACAGGAGATCAAAATTTTATTATATTTTCAGTACGTGTTTAAAATTAGCTCTATTTTTTATATTTTATGTAATAATAACATTTAAAACTGTGTAGTGTTTGCATAATTGTCTAATGGTATTTGAAAGAAAATTTCACAAACTTATTCAAAATAATAAAGCCGTAATAATAATAATAGTATCAAATTGTGTTTAGAAAATTAACTCAAATATACACAAGAAAGGTCCAGTGTCCTCGAGGAGGGGTCATTTAGGTTCATGTTGGGGCTGATCGAGTAATGCGATCTTATCGTGCATGATATCACCGTGTTGGCAAATAATGGGTCTTTAAAATGATATATCATACGTGCATTTTTCACGTATAATAATGAAGTTATTGATCCAGTATCAGAACTTTTTGAACTACCCTCGTATATCTATAAGAGTAAATCGTCAGAGTTCTCAAAGAGCTATCATTTTGTACTATACATGTTTCTACAATACGTTTATTTTCGGAAAGACAAACGTCTTTCATTGTATTTCATGATCTTATTTATTAAGATTTGATGCATCTTGACTGAAGAAACTCCAAATTAATCGACGTTTAATCTGGATGAAATATTTTCAGGTAGTACTGGATTGGATCAATTTAATTACTTGCAGCTTACTAATGATGCTTTTATTTAAATCAAAGTAATAACAAACAGTTGTATAAAAGATACAAATAATTACATAACTATTCTGTACGTATTACATGAAGATGATTTTGCCTTAATACACATTACACCCTAGCGGCGAGTATACTCGTGAATATCCAACAGTGTATGTTTGGTGAATACATTTATCTTATGCAAACAGTGCATATCCTGATTAGATGGCTCTTGTAGATGTCTAATGGTAGAATGATTGAACAACACATTTTCATTTCGATTTATATAGGTACATATTGTCAAAATGTACTAGTTTTGCAAGTAGTTTAGTTTAAAAATATTCATTGGATACAATAATATGCATGCAGGGGAATGAGCAATACCTTTTTGTTTGCAACATAATATACTCAAACACAATGAAAACGCACCACCCGTAAAATGTAAGTTAATTTGTTTATTTGAAAGGGCTTTTGAAATTTCCTTTTTAATAAGACAATGCTGAAACATGTTACACTCATTATATAATGCCCGCTCTTCAGATATTAACAAATCAGTGGCATGGCAACTATAATGAGTACAATGAATGCTATGTGAAAGTGCTGTTCAAAATGTTTGATGGACAACATGCCTGTGTTTATTACTTGTAGGTTTCTTTACGGCATAGGATGTTACAAATTTCATTTAAAGCAGGTGGAAATGAAAACAGAAAGCGCCATAAAGCCTGCTTCAAGCTACAATCTGCCAGAATATAGAAAATTTTGATTTTGGTACATGTTCATGACATTGTAAATTAGAACTACTTTCGTCTGTGAAGGAATAAATTAAATGTGCTCAAAGGCGCTTTTATTAGGGTTAAGAAGATATTTTGTTTATTTGTTGCACTATGAAGAAGCAAAGGCGTTGCTTTACAGATGAGAGTACCTAATGCAGTCCTAATTAAGGTGTTTGTGTTATAACAATTACATTTTTTTCCACAGTGCAGCCAGCTTGGAACCAGAACCGACGCCGGATAATCAAGCCACAAACCATTTGCCACCCAGATTGAAATAAATCGGGAACATTCACCAATAGATGTTATTTTCTGATTGTGTCGCATTGTACGTTCGATAAGTTTTGTGTAAACGATTTTGTTTAAACGGGAAAGAATACTAGAATTCATTCAGTTTTCATGAAAAATTTCTTCGCGAAGGTCAGAAACGCACACAGGGAAGATACTTTGTCCGGTCTTTGTCTGGATTTCTGATTCCGAGGGTAATAATATTAATATTCCATATGCATTGAAAAATGTTGTTTTCATTAAACTTGAGTTAAAATTTTATCTAAATGCTATAAATAGCCTCATGGCAACCTTGAGCCAAGTATCCAGTGTAAATACAAGTCCGTGCCAAAACCAACTGGAAGTATGGTAAATACTACTACATAATGCCGATAACTTTTCGTTTTTGTGGCATTTGATCTATATCAGAGGGAGTAATTTGCTATAACTAGACACAGGAATGACGTAGATGTGGCGCCTGTTGCTATTAGATACACATCCCACACTTATTATTGATATTCCGAAACCCTAAATAGAAAATGTGATGATTTGAAAGAAAACAATGCTAAAGAAATAATTAACGGCTGTTCAGGTACTTAGTACTTTCGAAATGTTTTTTGTTTAGCCGCTTACACGATGTAATTTTTCTATATAAATGCCATCCATCATAAATACATGTATACGAATAAATACGAAAGAAGACTCAAGCAGGAAACGCAACACAAACAATACACCCATCTCTAAAGCAGAACACACACACAGCCATACAATAACAAACACACACACACAACCACACACACACACACACACACGCAATACCATTCCTTCATCTACACACTAAATAGAAAACAACACGCAAGACAAACATAAAGCTAAGTGAATATAGGAGCCCGCCTTTGTACGGTCAGTAGCAATCAATAATCAATTATAAATTAATTAACTATTAACAACCACTGGGGGGTTAAACCTGGGTTTACGACCGAAGGTTTAAAAACAGATGACTTCGTGTCCTCTAACTTTTACGCAACGGAGCATTTAGTCTTACATACATATCGATATACATGTATACCCAGTTATTGGGAGATTTGCAGGTAATCAAATGACAAGCAATATGTTGATCAGTAACTCATGGATGAAGACATCTTTTTCTCTATTAGCCAAACTTATTAAATTACAAACATCAACTTGTCTTCCACCCATGCAACACTATTCCCTATCACTTGATTAACCTAATAACCACAATATCATAACTCAGGTTAAATATGTTTAATATGCAAAGATTACAAATGAAAATACACAATTACAAGGTTTTGGCTGTTATATGGCATGGTTCCCGCTTCTATCTTGTTAATCCACTTAATTAACAGGGCGCCGGACAAAATTCTGCCACAAAAGGCTTGAACTTCTGCCACAAAAAGCTTGAACTTCTGCCACAAAAGGCTTAAAATTATGCCACAAAAGGCTTACACTTCTGCCACTAAAGGCTTCAAATTCTGCTTTAAATGTAATTACAAACTCCGGAAATTTCATCATCTCGAACTGCCTGACCCTGGGTACTTCAGGGACCAAGCCACGATCTTCAACGACGAAAACCCTGGGGTTTTGTATACAATGTCATACCTAGTTATATTGATCAAGCGTGACCTGCCTTATTATGGATGACACCAACCAATGCAGAAATGCAGAACAATTTTCAAATAATGAACAAGATATTTTACAACCCAGGGGTAAACACTTATCAATGTAAATGTTATTTCTTTCATCCATTACTCCTAGTCATGCGGTGATATAGACAAAAGGCGGAAGGCAGACTTAATGTCACGCTTTGCCATCTCTGCTCCTACTCCAAGCTTAAATATCATATCAGCTACAGTATCCAAAGATGTATAATTGACCGAGCCCAAATCATCACTAATACCATCATTTACACTGCAGCCTTCTGGGTGTGACAAATGTGTAATTAGTCTAAAACTACTGTCAGATTTAGGCACCAAACCTACAGGGGATATCTTAAGTTTTTCTATTGGTGGATCGCGAAAAGGACCTGCAAATCTACCTGATTTGACCTCCTTCATAAACTTTTCATGCAAAATTTCAGGATTTAAACGGGCAGATTTTAAATTGCGAGCCATTGCTGACGACCTCTGCCCCACAAAACCTAATCGAAAACCATTTAAGAACCCAT
The DNA here is from genome assembly GCA_922989275.2 of Gari tellinella. Lineage (NCBI taxonomy): Eukaryota > Metazoa > Mollusca > Bivalvia > Cardiida > Psammobiidae > Gari > Gari tellinella. Next base: position 55,291,175 of record OV277859.1, read on the forward strand.
CCCTTAATATTGAAGCATCCTCAAAATTCGGGTATAATGACAAATATTTGCATAACAATAGCACATTAATAGGGGATGTGCCCAACCCCAAACCGAAGTTACTACATTCTTGGTGACGAGAACCTTGCACTCTGGGCTGGTCTTTCCCACCTGCGACCCTGGGAAACAGGGGCCCTTGCTGGACCAGACCCCCTAACTCCCTGTGAGGAACCCCTTGTTGACATGCACCACCTAGAAGAGTGAGAGCCATGACAAATTAAGCAAGCAAGCCTGAAAACACATTTCACCTTTTAGCACTGCCTGTAATTGAAATCATAACATTCCATAACTCCAGCGAATGCTGTAGCAGGTTCCTTTAGGTTAGATGGGGCTCCCACATACAGAAGCCAAAGCTCGTAATCAATCTTGAAAAAAGAAATACCAGCGGGGTCAGCAGCCAGTCGTAACCTGAACTGCTGATCGTAAGCCCTCCAGCCTAAACCCTGGTGACGACTGGCTGCTGTTCTTAAAACGTTCAAATACTTCAGTAACTCTTGAGCCCTATGTGGATGAGCCACCAGAAATAAAGAGGAAAAAAGGAGAAAGGTATCTGTCCACATTTCTATCGTAGAAATGGATTTCATCGCCTGCACAGGCTTGACATAAATCTCCCCCTGTGGGCTCACTGTAAGCCTTGTATCGGGGGATGAGTGACCAGACTGCACCTCCAGTAATTGGGATAAATCAACATACTGGCCTAAAGTTATTTTGTTTTTAATTGCAGCTGAAACATGCATTCCAAGCTCGGAATGCACGCTTGCAACTTGCATCACATTACCTGAGCCTGATGGCAAGACCCGTGACTCCAAATTGTGAAGTAATGGCACTGCCGGTTGTTGAGGTAGAGCTTCTTCAACCAGTTGCTGTCACTGTCTCCGTCCTTTGTGGAGGCATGGTAGAAGCGGAACTAGTCCTCTGGCGCTTTGAGTTCGCCGGGCCTGGTTCAGCCTCATCCCTCACTGTCCTGGAGGGCGTTCGTTTTCTTTGAGATTTTTACATGGTTAAGGCCTTTGGCTACCGGAAGTCGGTCTTGCGGGCGAGCGGATATGCGTCTTGACGACACAGACTGTTTTCGTACGTGTTTATACTAGAAAATTTATATAAAGGAAATGTTGATACGAATTAGTATAATCCTTCATAGTGCAGTTAGTATAGTGGTTGACTAGCAATCAAAAGGTCATAGGTTCGAGACCCATCCGATCCAAATATTTTTTTTTAGTGTCCGACTTATTGACTTGTCAATCCATAACGCAGTAATCAAGAGACATGTTATGTTTATTCTTCGTTGATTAGAACTAGTGATGTTTACGGTCCAAGTCCACTCACCTGCACGATTTAGTTTAATGATTTACAAGTCAATTAAATCGGTATACAGTAAAACTCGGTTATAACGAATTCCAAGGGACTTGAGGATTTACTTCGCTCTAAACATTATTCGCTATATTGATAGTACGAAATTCGTTATAAGTTATCATCCTGGTTTGCGACTGAACTTTATATTCAGTGCCATATTGAAATACGTCGCCATAATACATGTACGCGGTCACATTCTATATTCATACACTGGTTATTATTTACCTTGACTACCATTTAATCTTGGAATGCAATTCACGATCTATGTCACATCTTCAAGCGAAAAAATGGAAAAGAAAAATATGCAGCGATGACGCTATTTGTTAGCGCATATGCCGTGTATTCTCTTAAACTTCCATGATACCAAACACGTAAATACACTAGTGTGTACAGTTTGATTAACACGCGAGCCGTCATATGCTCATTTTACTTGAGTTGTTATAAATATCAAGGATTTAATATTCCGTGATAATATTACCGACCTCTAATTTTTAAATCATTGAGATTCCGTTTAGTTAAATCTTCTGCTTCACCGGCTGAGAGTTATCATGTTTTTATTTATTCTTTTAAACATCCAATCAAACAAGTCGAAATAATCAGACCCGGTTATGTAAATGACACGACAATAGGATTACTTCATCTTTTTCGTCAACACGTAGGAAATGGACAAGATATGGGGCCAGTTACTTACGCATATCTATAATTCGACACGGACAAAAATAAACGTTAATACTTTTTATTTAGGCTTTATTATAAATTATAAAAATTTCAAATGAATTTGCGTATTCCCAACTAATGACCTCTCTATTGATATGTATGTTTTCTATTTGTATAAATGTTAATGCTGTCCACGGTAGTGGACCTTATACAGATATATTTCAATAAAGTTTCAAAGTTTCACGAGAACTGCATAGTGACAACATGTACAGTGAAGCGCACATTATGCTTCCAGGACTAATGGAGTTAACAAAGCATTTAGATTATACGGTAATTATACCTATCGTAATTACGGATCAATTCACAAGTCATCCAGATCTTATTGTGTGTTTTAACACCTATGCGTCACGGTATCGCGAAAATTACATAGGTGACTGAAGACTGAAGCAAGATGAGACTTCGCTTTAACGAAGGTATTTTACACTGTTTTGTGAATAAAGGTACTTGAAAATCAGTTCGCCATAAACGAGAATTCGCTATAACCGAATTCGTACTAAACATGTTAGTCAACATAGAATTAATGCAGAGCTCGGCCGGGGAACGAAAATAAATTCGCTATAAGCCGAAATTCGCTGTATCAGAGTTCGTTATAAAAAAGTTTTACTGTACATGTAAACGATTTGATCGAACTATAAAGCCACACATTGAAGCTTATCAATACGCTAACCTTTTCAAGATCGATATTGCCCATTATAATTATGTTAAAACAATATAATAAACCTTGTATGCAAGTCCATGAATAAATAATAATGCATTTTAATGACAAAGTTTTAATTCTAAGGTAGGTAACTGTATCTAAACAACAAATATCCCACATTTTAATAAGAAAATATGTTATTACAACAAATCCTGACTGTAATATTTTATAATTTTTTCAGACTGACTAGTTCATCAACCATATATTTGAATAAAATGAAAACAAATATACATTGAATGAGTCAGTTTTTTGTAATTCAATTTTTTAGCATTTTGCAAAATTTAAATAGCTGATAACATCTTTCTGAACACCTTTATTCAAAAGGTTTTTAGCTTTTCTTGTAATGAATGTTGTGGACTACTTATTGGGTGAGAATTATAGTCATTAGCTTTATTCATTTTTAAGAAAAATAAAATCATCAAAATTCTAGGTTTTTGTCAGAAAAATACCTTAAAGACAAACCACACGATAAAGTGTGCCTATATTTACACACATTGTTTCTTAGGCTATTATCATTCTTCATGAAAAGTTTCATAACAATCGTATGGAAACTACGCGCATATGCAAAGTACCTTAAGCCGGAAAAACAAAATCAAACAATAGTATAAATCAGATGAAAAAATAAACATAAAAAAGCGAAATCGATGATCCCGGTCACGATATTTATGTCGTGTTCTAACCGCCATTTGTTTCCGTACCCGCATTTATCTACACAAAATCTACCACAATCTCAATTAAAATGCAGCATCCGATCAATACACGTTTAAATAATAAACAAGCAATGTCTATTTAAATTCACCCACGTCTCTATATCCACCAACAATACATGCAATTTAGAAAATGTGTTTGAAATAAACAACAATTTCAAAACTTTTGTCCTTCAGAAATCGGATACGGCGAGGGGCGCGAATAAATAATTTCCTTTTAATGCCGACCGGACAAATTAAAGTGCGGGCTAAAAAGCGGGCCGCGAACTCCAATAACGCTTGGTTATCTATAGAAAATAACCCTTATTAAAAGAAGCATTTGTTCAATGAATTGTTTAATTATTAAATGACAACATGCAAAACCTTTGCATTTTATCACATGCACTGCCTTATCCCGATACATTGGTTATTCGAAAACAGTTTGGATCCTGATCAGTCGCCGCGTAACTCGGTGTCTAATAAGGATCGAAAATCTTTGGTACTCGTATCCATGTTTTTGCACTTGAACCGTTAACATTGGATCACTATGCGGGGCAGTGTTGATAGGCATCATTTTCTAAACTGAACCTTTTTTTTCTTGCCAATTCTTGTAAACAAAATAGGACTTTATTCAGTCGATTCGGCTATCGTTCGGGCATGGATGAATGCCATTCAATTTAACAACTTTCTCAAACTGCAAAATTCAAAATCGAGTCTCTATTGTTCAGCACGTGATGTGATCATGTTACATTAAAAAAATATTTTGTTAGACCTATAACACCTATCCTAAATGTCCGAGCATCGGAGAATGGCTCCGTCTCCTCGGTACAGTGGACAAGACGTTACTGGTTCCCGTTTAAACGGAAACTAAACGAAACACATATTGAAATAAAGTGTAGAAATGACAACGATTTGACTATCCTGACTATTCGTTTTAATCAGAGTGGCAAACAGTTTGAAGCCTGATCAGACGCTGGATTACCCGGCGTCTGATCTGGCTCCAAAATGTTGGCAATGGAAATCATCATTTTTGTGTGAACGCGTTTAGTGGGAAGGAATACACACGTACAGTGGAAAATCTGTTATTCTTTCCCGTTTAAACGCAAACGTACGCAAACGCAAAGCAATAAAACGTAGAAAAGAACAACTTTTGGACAATTCTGATAATTCTTGTTTATCTTGGTGGCAAACAGTTTGGAGCCTGATCAGACGCCGGGTAACCCGGCGTCTGATCTGGCTCCAAACTGTTTGCACTGCAAATAATAGTTTTAGCGTAAACGCGTTTATTGGGAAAGAATAACAGATTCTCCACTGTAACGTCTTCTCCACTGTAAGTGTATGCTTGCTCGTCAGTGAGATTCTGGATTCATCGATCGTAAGCTGCATAGGAATGTATTGGCCTTAAGTCAACTCTAAGCGCCTTTACGCTGTGGAATATCCTACTGAGGGAATTGACATTAAATTGGTTTTGCAAACAAAACTGTGTGCAGTCGGCCTTTAATGCTGTCATTTACGAGAATATGCACGATACAGGTACAAGAACAAGTACTAATTTGTTTTGAATATTGTTTTGTTTCCAAAGTTCTTCAGAACGGTTGAAGTACTAAACATTCAGACATGACTTTATTTGGGACAGTGCTTGCTCTCTATACAATGCCGTGGTTATTCTTGATAATTAACGCTCTTGTTATTAAATGTTCTTCCATCCCAGACAAATTGAGCCGGCTTAGACTTCAGGTAACTCGGCATCTGATCAATTCCCATACTGTTTGCCACTTATATTACAATAAGTAGTCAATACAGTGGAGAATGTGTTATTCTTTCCCAATAAACGCGTTTACGCTAAAACTATTATTTGCAGTGCAAACAGTTTGGAGCCAGATCAGAAGCCGGGTTACCCGGCGTCTGATCAGGCTCCAAACTGTTTGCCACCAAGATAAACAAGAATTATCAGAATTGTCCAAAAGTTGTTCTGTTCTACGTTTTAAGGCTTTGCGTTTGCGTACGTTTGCGTTTAAACGGGAAAGAATAACAGATTCTCCTCTGTATATATGTTTAAAAACAAACCTCTTCTTCATTTTTTTGAAGAATGCAAAATATCAAAAACGGCTTGTGTCTTGACCATAGAAATGTTGAGATGGGGGATATATTTTCTTTAAATCAAATTAAACGCGATATTTAGTATAAATAAAATTGAAAAATATCTTTCAACATTTTCGCATGCGCATTTAGTGATACAGCGTTCCCTCTCCTCAACGACATCCTATGGGAGACAAAAAGTATGTGCGTTGTAGAGACGGAGTCGTTATAGGGAGGGAGGGAGGGAATTTGGCTTACATGTAACGCTGCGTCTGATCTGGATTCAGGCTGTTTGTCACTCGTCATTGTGTTTCTCTCTGTCAAAATATCCAATGTGTGACTTTTTGAAAACAGCAGACGACAGTTTTAAGTAGACGATGTATTGCAGCAGTTAAAAGCGTTATACAAGATTCAAGATTCAAGATTCAAGATTCAAACATTTTATTAAGTAACGTAAACATTAACATGTTTCTTGTTACATGATACAATGGATTGTTAATATAGTATACATGACAATTTCCTTGCATAGACTCTGTTGTCCATCTTATCCATATCTGGATATAAAATACCAATATAACTCGGAATTCTTTTTATTACCTGAGGTTGGACGTATCCGAACCACATACAATCAAAAGTTTGTACAGTATTACCCCTCAACAGCAACCGTCATTTTCGGATGGTATATAATCTCAGAATCACATGACTTCCCACTGGGAAACAAAAGCAACGCAGGAAGTTCCTACAGGAGCTCTCTGTATTACTTTCGTACAACAGTGAACCGCCACCTATTCCACTACGCTAGTGTTGCCTGGTCGCTCAAGAGGGACAATAAAGTAATATGAAAAGATACTGTAAGGCATGAAACCTAATACTCTAATATGTAAACAACAACGGAATTGCAATTTTTTTTTTACAGTAATACCCCCTTCACAGCGACCTATCTGAAGGATGAACTTAGGTATTTCAGACACCCGTGACTGTTATACATAATTGTCCTGTTAGGGACCTGCGGCAAGGGTCGTTGTAAAGAAGGGGTCGTTGTTAGGAGGGCCGTTGTAGAAATGGAGTAGAAATAGTGAAAACAGGAATTATCATGTTTAACGTTCAGAGCTGAATGAGTTAACCCTTTACCCAATGGCCTGTTTTAAAATTTGAAGACAGGTGACCACTTAAAGCAGGTTGAAAGAATGAGGCGCATTCTGCTTTACTTTCAATCTGCTTTAAGCTACCATCTACCAGGATAGAGAAAATATGTATTATGGTACATGTTCATCACTTTATAAATTGGAACTATTCTCTTTATCGAAAGAATAAATTAAGTGCTAAAAGGCGCTTCTATCCGGTACAGTGGATAATCTGTTATTCTTTTCCAATAAACGCGTTTACGCTAAAACTATTATTTGCAGTGCAAATAGTTTGGAGCCAGATCAGACGCCGGGTAACCCGGCGTCTGATCAGGCTCCAAACTGTTTGCCACCAAGATAAACAAGAATTATCAGAATTGTCCAAAAGTTGTTTTTTTCTACGTTTTAGTGCTTTGCGTTTGCGTACGTTTGCGTTTAAACGGGAAAGAATAACAGATTCTCCACTGTAAGGGTTTAAGCTACTTTTGACGGAGTAGGCATTTTGATATTTTCACCAATATGCAGGTGTTAAAAGGCGCATTTATAGGTAATTGGTTCCTCATTTCTCTGTCATCATGACGTAATAACCCGTCTAACACTGTCGCGTTCACTGTTACATTAAAATGTTTAAAAATGACACTGTACATGTTTTTAGTTTTCCAAACTCTTACGCAATGGACTTGGTGTAAACGTTGTTAGTTCATTGACTATGAACTTTAAATGGATAGTTCCCGTTTACAGTATAGCCTTATGCAGGTTACTTACTATTTATTGTTGATTTAGCATATTTGATAAAAATCTATGTCATGACCACTCCACAGTGGATTAACACGAGCCTTACATATTTATATTGCGTGTATTTGAATCAGTATTCTCTAATCACATTTACCAGTAGCGACACTATATATCGACAATGCGGCGTACAAACAGGCTATGGTTTTGATTTGATACTTTTATTCAATAATATGGCTAAGAAAATAAACGGGTAACGCTTCTTTGATATAATTAAGGTAATACTTTCTATGTAGTTGAATGAAGATAACGTTAATCTTTACCGAACGTTATAATTTTATAAATATACAATATATCTAAGCAATATATATGAAAAGTTATATTTACATAAAAATCTTTTTATGAATGATAAATATTTGTAAGCTTCTTTAATACAGTGGAGAATCTGTTATTCTTTCCCAATAAACGCGTTTACGCTAAAACTATTATTTGCAGTGCAAACAGTTTGGAGCCAGATCAGACGCCGGGTAACCCGGCGTCTGATCAGGATCCAAACTGTTTGCCACCAAGATAAACAACAATTATCAGAATTGTCGAAGAGTTGTTCTTTTCTACGTTTTAGTGCTTTGCGTTTGCGTACGTTTGCGTTTAAACGGGAAAGAATAACAGATTCTCCACTGTATAACGAAAACATGGCTAAACTGAGTCCAATGTAGATTACACTTTAAAACCATTCCTTAGGTAATAGGAGGAGTTTAATGTGTGAAAATAATAAGATTCAATAAATTATCAAAAAAGTATAGAACAAACGATCAAAATAATATCAGGCAACTTAAACGTAAAGATTCAAAAGATTCTCCAGCAATCATCGTCTGTTAATTATTTTCAATTGTTAATTACGATATCACACATGGTATTGTACGGAAGCTTATATGAACCCCGCTTTATGTAATAAAATGGCTAAAAATAAAGGGTTACATATCTTTGATATATTAAAGGTAGCATTTTCTGTGAAGTTTTAAGAACATTAATATTTATCTTGATCGAAATTATAATTAACTAATGTTTTCTGAATCGTTAAATGTAAATAATATTTATGTAAGATATATTCGTTTCAATTATAGACAGGCGTTAAGATATCAATTTGTATAATAAACAGATAATATATATATTACAAAAATTACTTTTTGTAAAGTATAAGTTATAATAAATGTAAATACTTAAACGAACACATTGTATATTTACTTGAATAAATTTGTTTTATTTAAGTAATATTTCATATAGTTAATGGCTTTATTGCTGAATACATCTGCATAATATATAATATATTGAAACTTGTTAAGTGAAACAAATTGAATCATTTTTAAAGTATTGCATTAAAAATAATTATTTATATTTTAAGACTAAATATAAGAGAGCAGAAACTTATGTTATGTTTTTCTCTACTAATACCATTATTTATTCTAAAGTATTCTTATATCATAAAACAACGTGGACTCATTACACATTTAAAGTATTTATAATAATAAGGGGGTCAGTATAAGGTTCCGTAGAATTCTTACAGCAGTGAAAACCGTTCTATCAATGAGATTAGTGTCTTAATTTTGCGTTTGTCTCAAAAGGTAAAAATTGAATTGTGCAACAAAAGTTTGTATAAACATTGAAAAACATATTTATAATTTTTTTAAAAAGAAACACGACATATGTATAGTGTTTCATCAGTACAGGCCTTAAGGTTATATAGCATATGTGTTGAGACTAAAATCGTTTCCAAACATATGATTAGTCAAATGTGAGCTTTTTTAAAGCATTTGAGATTAGTCTGAGATTGTTAGCGAGCATTTAATTGGTCGGATTTAAGCAAAAGCTTAATAACTTTAGACCCAGTAGATTAGTCCGTTTAAACAAAGATACATTCAAATTAAAAGTATTGTATGGTATGTTCTTGACAAAATTGACAATTTATTTAGTCTGAGTGGCAAACAAGGTGGAGCATGATCAGGCCTCGGGTTGTCCGCCGTCAGATCTAGCTCCAATATTTGCAAGGAATAGAGGCTTTTATCATACATGCGTTGACTGTAAAAGAATAACGTCTTCTCCCTTGTAGCAGGAAATATAATACGAGGGACCTTCAAAATGTTCTGTTACTTGGACATTTTCGTGAAATCTACATGTACGGTCGTATCATATAGCTAAGAAAAATTGCCATACCGTTTAAATACTCTCCCTAGTTCATTGAAGTTTTACTAAATAATTCAGCCATCAACACTTAAAATTGAATTGTTTAAATAATAAATTCGAAATGAGTTTGACCTACGGTATTTTGTAAGATTGAAAACATACATTAAAACTGTATATAGTTGTAATAGAATTATATTATTTGTTAATGAAATAAATATAAAAAATATCTTAAAACTGTTTTTTGATTATATCAGTTTTTACGAATAAGTGATTGTTTTCAATGTCATCTATAATAGGACATAGTTTTGCAACAAAACCAGAGGAACCTGTAAAATGTTGTGATTAAGGCATACACAGGATAAAACGTTATTCTGTCCCTATAAACGCGTTTACGCTAAAACTATTATTTCCCATGCAAACAGTTTGAAGCCAGATCAGACTATTTGCCACTCAGATTAAGGTGGTTCGACAGCCGGCGGCCCGCATCTCGAGTTCCGGAAATGCTAATGACTTTCACCTGATCTTTGCGGCACGTGCTTATAGTAGAAAATTTACATAAAGAAAAGTTTGATTTGCATCAGTGTCTTCTTTGTTAGCGCTGTTGGAACGGTGATTGACTAGCAATCCAAAGGTTCTAGGTTCGATTCCCACTCGCTTCAAAACTTTTTTTTAAATAAATTGTCCGATTTTATTGACTAGTCAATCCATAATGCAGTGATCAAAGGACAGAATATGTAATGCAAGTATAGTCAAGTGACAACTAAATTTTGTGAGGATTTATAGCCTATATGACAGATGGCAGCTTAACACAGGACAAAAGTAATATGCTAAAAGGTAGATCCTATAAAGAAGCTTTTATGCATTACTTTTGTTATGCATTAAACAGTCATCTGCCTTTAAAGATCTACACGCTACCGTATTCAATGGTCCCTTATTACAGGTTTTACTTCTGGTATTATTTGGAGCTGTTGGCATTCTAAAGTTGAACTCAAAGGAGGTTACTCGTTTTGTGTTAACATTTTGTCAGAGTTTCTGGAAATCATGTATAAAATGTAAATTCCATTGTAGATTTGCATACATTTCTTGCGACTAGTAGAACTAAGTAATATATTTCTGATAAGAGTATCATTAGTGTATGTTAAACAGCTTGATTTTTTGTAATTTGAGATTTAGTGACTTGTTCAGAATTTGACTTTTTTAAAATATTGATATTTCAAGAAAATATGTCATGAAATATTTCTGTTTGCAAAATATCATATAGTCTCTGAACAGTTTACTTGAATGTACAGAAATGATTGAGTTATATTAGTTTATACAGAAAATATTCCCGTTTATTAAAAAGGAGCTTTTCTCGACAAAAGGACCTGTCAGAAAAAACGGTACTGTAATTTGTTTTTATTATAACGATTTTTCACCCCTGATATGGTATATTTCAATTTAATCAAGATTTCAAAGATTTCTGACACGGAATAAGCTGACCCTCGACCACCTTAAATTAAACTGTCAGAATTGTTTAACAATTGTCCATTTCTCCACTTTATGTCAATGCGTTTGCATTTTGTTTGCGTTTAAACGCGAAAGAATAAAGTATTCTACACTGTACATATATGTTGATTACCAGAACAGAAAAAAAGGAATAATAATGCTAAAGACAGGGCAGTTCCTGACAAGTAATATTGTTTCAATTGTTCAGTTTTACAATGAAACTACACGGTTTGCAATTCCAGAAAACAAATGAGTTGTGTTACCGCTCATTCTTGTTCTCTTTTTAGCAATAAAGAGCTTAAAATAATTGGCCTTCTTGCAACAATACCAGAGAAGGCAAACTTCACCTCTTTTATATGTAGCCAATTTTCGTTAGGATGACGGTTGCCATGGAAACACACTTAAATATCTCGCAAAGCTGTCGCTGGAAAGCAGCTGTCAATATTTGTGTGTGTTTCAAGAGAGGTTGTTATTTAAATGCATTTACTGTTGCCCCTGGTAACGATTGCGTAAAGCAAATTAAGTAGTTTTGTGGAATTTCTTCTGCTTACATGCGAGAAAGAGTAAATCAAATGAGTGTTAAACTAATTGGGAAAATTTCACGAAAATCGTCAGGATTGCATGTATATTCCATGTTTATTTCTTGCCTTAAACCACAATCCCGTCACAGTAAAGCACCTCGTTAAACCCTTACCTTCCATGCCCCAGGTACAATGATTACTTTGCAAACAGTTTCGATCCAGATCAGACTTCGTTTAACTCGGCGTCCGATTAAAATCCAAACAATTTTACACCCATCACGATACTACTTTTGTCAACTCACCGAAAACATTAATTTGAAAAATAAAGTAGACGCGTGTTTAAAGCAGATGGCGTCATGGCAAGGAAGGATTTAATCCGATTCCAATCAAAGTAAAGTCCCTCCTTCAAGAAAACTGAACTGAAAGCTTGTTTTTATGCCCCCGGCATCTGAATATGCGGAGGCATATAGTAATCGTCCTGTCCGTCCGTCCTTCTGTCCGTGCTTACGAGAGGGTACTTACGTGGCTAAAATTCTTAGCCACATACTTGAGAAACATTAACCTGGCCGTCTCTTGTGACATTAACCTGGCCATTTCTTGTGACATTAACCTGGCCAGTTGTGGGACATAGGGTTAGGGGTAGGGTTAGCCTCCAGATCATTATTTTTCAAGTTAGAGCAAAAAGAAATTGTCGGTTGTGTGGCTAGCCACGCAAAAGAAAACAATAGAAAATAGCCACATACGTATCCTCCCGTAAGAACGTCCGTCCGTCCGTAACAGGTTTAGTAGATTTTACCGTTTCGTCTAGCATCAACACCCCTTACTCAAATGCTTGGATACTTATACAGAGGTTACCTTGGACCATTCCCTATCCACCAATATCATCCAACCTTGATTTTGACCTTGACCTAATTTGGACTTAATTAATTTTGAATGGGCTATTTCTTGGTTAACTAGATTTTACCGTTTTGTCTAGTATCAACACCCCTTACTCAAATGCTTAGATACTTATACAGTTGTTGCCTTGGACCATTCCCTATCCACCAATATCACCAACCTTGTTTTTGACCTAGACCATGACCTAATTTGGACTTTGAATATTTTAAATGGGCTATTTCTTGGTTAACTAGATTTTACCGTTTTGTCTAGCATCAACACCCCTTATTCCAATGCTTGGATACCTATACAGTTGTTGCCTTGGACCATTCCCTATCCACCAGTATCACCCAACCTTGATTTTGACCATGACCTTAACCTTATTTGGACTTAGAATATTTTGAATGGGCTATTTCTTAGTTAACTAGATTTTACCGTTTCGTCTAGCATCAACACTACTTACTACAATGCTTCAATACTTATACAGTTATTTCTGTGGACCATTACCAAATGACCCATATTACCTAAGCTCAGTTTGACCTTGACCTAATTTTGACTTAGAAAATATTCAGAATATATTGTCAAGGATGCCACCGGGGGCATAAGCGTTTATTGAGCGCGCAGTCTTGTTGTTACATATGTCTAAGTCATGTAGCAGCTTTCATGTAGGACATCTCTGTTTTACATTTCTCCTTCCTGAAACATTTAATATACATGTATAAGTATTTGTTGCAAAATGACAAACGGTTCTCATACATTGTAACAGATACACCTTTCGAAAATAATGAGTCTATCCGTCGCTAATATTTTGTTGGGAAATCTGCTGCAAATTTCACTTTCAGTACAGAATCCTTATCTAACCCCTTTTTAAGCCATGTTTATCGCCTGCTTTAACCCTTCTCCATACAGTGGATAATCTGTTATTCTTTCCCAATAAACGCGTTTACGCTAAAACTATTATTTGCAGTGTAAACCGTTTGGAGCCAGATCAGACGCCGGGTAACCCGGCGTCTGATCAGGCTCCAAACTGTTTGCCACCAAGATAAACAAGAATGATCAGAATTGTCCAAAAGTTGTTCTTTTCTACGTTTTAGTGCTTTGCATTTGCGTACGTTTGCGTTTAATCGGGAAAGAATAACAGATTCTCCACTGTAACCACTTTGTCCGCTTTACCCATGTTGTCTAAACTATTATATCAAAGTAAAATGTAGCAGAAATATCGTTAGGAGTGTCAAAAAGTTTTGATCTTGATGAAACAATGCATTTACGCAGTCTTATCTGGATCCAAACTGTTTGCAAAATCGAATTCAATCGCCTATGATGGTGAAATGTTGAAAAAGCCACAGTAACTTAACGCGGCGGATATGTTGTTATAAATATACAACATAACAACATAACTTTAATTGTTTTAAAAATCCGTAGAAGAAAACAAATGAAGAAGTTTTTTAACATTACCAAAGTTTGTCATTGGTATGGCTGGGCAATTAAGAGACGTTATACTATCTAATAAACGTGTTTGTTGTCAAAACATTATGTTCATTGCAGACACTTTTGAACCAGAATCCTGCATCTGATCAGGCTCAAAACTAGTCAGATTAAAGCGAATCTTCAAACAGTCATTTTTTCTATATTTTATGTCACTGCATTTCGGTTTGTTTAAACGGGAATGAGCAACTCTTTTATTGCATATTCTAGTACATGTTTATAGTGTTTATGTAGAGTGATGGATCAAAACAGTTAATTAGTAGTAAGTATATTAACCCCCCTCACTGTTTTGATGTAATATATAAAAAAACATAATATTTTCTTAACCCTTTTCCTCATAGCCTGTTTCTAGTAGTTAAGATATGTGACCTATTAAAGCAGGTTGCAAGTAAAGCAGAATGCGCCCTAGGGTTCATTCTGCTTTACTTGCATCCTGCTTTAAGTTACTATCTGCTAGGATATAGAAAATATTTCTTATGGTACATATTCATGACAGTATAAAATGGAACTATTTTCTTTGGCGGATGAATAAAATGAATGCGCTAAAAGTCGCTTCTATAAGGTAAAGGGTTAAGAAATATTGAAGTGATTTACCTTCAGCCTGCTTTAAGCTACAACCTGCTAGAAATAGTGCATGATGTTGCGAATTAAAACAAAATCACATTACGCGAAATATTCATGACGCGAAAAATATCTGTTTTACAGTATTTCGAACTTGTCATCAGATTGCCTATATATATGGTCTTTGAATCTTATCAAACAATCTCAAAGAAGCATATTCAAAAGCCGTAGAATCGATAACCCCCATTGCAGCCACATTCCAAAGCAACGTGCACCTTTCCCGGTTCGGAAATTATTCATACACAACAGAAAGTGAAAGAAGATTATCATGTTTACTTCAGAATGTAGTATTTGTTCACAGAAAGAGAAACATTTTCAAATCGTTTTCATTGTTTCGTTTAACACATTTCCCAAAATTATCAAGTTTTTAATTTGTTGGTGGTTATTGTCTGATTGAAAGTATCAGATATTGAGTGTTGTTTTCTTGAGCGGATGACGATTGTGCAAAGACTTGGAAACTCGACTCTGACTATAGAGGTTTCCAAGGATTGAAACCATCAAACATCTCAGACGTTTAGGTGTCAAGTTGCCCAGATAAAGTTGCACACCAAGACATGCTCATCATCATTATAAATTAATGTTTAATGAAAGCCAACTGGAGTTATTCTCCAACTCACTCTACCAAACACTTGTTGTTTAGTTCTGATAGATAATACTCTAATTAAGCAATGACCTGTTTTTGTGTCTAACGCAAGTAGCTTTCTAAAGCTAGATAAAAGTAAGGCAGACTTATCATATTAATGTATGAAATTCTGCAATACCTTCTTCCAACTTTAAGATTCCACACGCCGGACACCAAAGGCCCGTTTCAAAGAACTTCGTACGACAAAAACGATCGTTAGTCAAAACTTTAAGATACATCTAATTTCTGATTTATTTATCTAATCCTGTCTTGTGGCATCATTTTGGAATCGTCTTTTCAAGACGATTCCAAAAAGATGTCACAGGACAGGATTAGATTTTTAGACAGTTGTCGTACGGAGTTTTATGAATAGGCCCCTGTTATGTGTCTTTGAGGTAAGTGTCCTTTCCTAAAGCGCGACCTGTCGAAAGTCAAATACTTTTGAGCATATTGACATGGTAGCTAATGTACTTTTCCCTTGATGGCGTTAACATGAAGGTCGTGTAAACGAACTCTTTGTCTCATTTTGTTTTAAGGGCTGTACATTTGGTTCTTTTTTATCAGAGACATATAATAAAAGAGGGTAAAAAATGTTGCATCCTTATTAAACAGTGCTATACTCGATGACTGGAATGGATCAAAACTATGTGCGAGTGATAGCCAAATCGCTAGTAAGGGTCTAAATAATTAACCCCTTTACTGCCATGACGTCATCTGTTTTATAAACACAATATGTTGTCTGCTTGTATTTCTCAGCTTTGGATTAAAGGGGGTTCAATTTAGGATATATCGAAATGAATGTCAAATAATTTGGATACTGATTACCCGCTGCGTTTCTCGGTCTCTTGGTCAGGATCCAAACTGTTTCCAAACAACCAATGTAAGGTAAGGCAGGGAAGTGGTTAATACAAGCAAAAACTACAGATTTCCCACCAGTGTGGCTCTAGCCTCAAAGGCAAAGAAATCACAGCTCCACGATTACATAGGAATAATTAAGGCTGGATCGCAGGTTTCTTATGAATATTTAACCACATAGCGCCGAATCAACCATTCACACTGAATAATGCACACGCACCACATGGACTTGATCTGTCGAGGTCTTTGGAAATCAATAGGTGTACCAGTTTTCTCAATATCAAAAAAGGTATTTAAGAAACACAATATTGATCCATGTCAGAAGTCACTTGGGTAATCTAATCTATGTACGTATAACATACCAAAATGCACAACATTAACCCCTTCACTGCCATGACGGCATCTGTTTTAAACAATAATATTCTCAAATATAGATTTCAGGTATTTTGACGTTAGCAATATTGTTATCAGTGTCAAACAGTTTAGATTCTGATAAAGGTCTAAACTATTTGCAAATAACCATTGTTCATATAGTTGGGGTAAGGCAGTGAAGGGGTTAAATTATGATAACAGCAGTTTACACTGTCGATAAAAACATACATAAATAAATGACTAAACGCATACAGTGGAGAATCTGTTATTCTTTCCCGTTTAAACGCAAACGTACGCAAACGCAAAGCACTAAAACGTAGAAAAGAACAACTTTTGGACAATTCTGATAATTCTTGTTTATCTTGGTGGCAAACAGTTTGGAGCCTGATCAGACGCCGGGTTACCCGGCGTCTGATCTGGCTCCAAACTGTTTGTTTGCACTGCAAATAATAGTTTTAGCGTAAACGCGTTTATTGGGAAATAATAGCAGATTCTCCACTGTACATAGATAATGGACTAAAGACAAATGAATAAGTAAAGGTTAGATACATTACAACATCGTCTGTAGGTGAATGTTAAACGTTGAACTTACTTTGGGCCCACGGTTATATGTAGTTTGAAAGTCTGCAAAGCATTTGATTGGTCAGATTGGAGCAATCCAATCATATCAAATCAGTCAAAAGTTTGAGTACGATCACGGATTCATCTCTAACGATTTATATATCATGGGGCAAACTTTACTAAGAGCTCATTGAGTAAAATGCTAACTTTTTTGTTACAATTTAATTGTGTATTAGTGTTTTCTTCTGACCTGTCCGAGTTTTTTTTTAAAGAGGAACATTCTAAAATTTTAAAAGTGAAGATCACTGTACACGTTGATTTCGGTACAGTCAGCCAGGGATACGGAAAGCTGTATTTATTGTGCGTAATGTACAGTAGAGAAGACATTTTTATTTCCCGGATAAAGTTAAACGGAAACACAATGCACTAAACTGTAGAATATTAATTTTATCTTTTTTTATTTGGGTGGCACACAGGTTGGAGCCTGATCAAACGCCGGTTACCCGGCGTCTGATCTGGCTTCAACCGGTTTGCAATGGTCATGGTAGTTTTAGCATAAACACGTTTATTGAGAATGAATAACAAATTACCGCAGTTGTCTCGTGCTGCACGGGGATAATGCCTATCTCAAGTTGGAAAGTGTACGACTACATAGATCCGATGCTACCCTGATATTTACCATTATGAACTATTCTGTTCTAAAGATAACTCGGACAAGTCAGAAAAAATCGGAGTAAAGAAGTACTATCTAGAGCGGTAAAGAGGTTATTCTTTTCAACTGAAAGCTTGGCAATATGCTAAAACTTTATTCAATTTGTTCAATTTGGCTATTATATAGTTCTTCGATAAAAAACGCCTTTGGTGTGAAATAATATTTAAAGTTTATTCGACACCCCTGTTCTTGAAAAACACACACAATCACAAATATTTACACTATGCATTTAGACGGTCTCTACAAAGTACATTAGGTTATTTACTTAAATTGAATAAAACATTTTACCACCAATTGAATTAAAAAACCCTTTTACCGCCAGAATACTGTGTGCTTTAATTCCGGGTCTGTGCTATTTTTTAAGTTAGATTTAGGACAAGATGGCTGAAAAGGTCATATCAAATTGATTGTCAAATAGTTGCATCATGATACGACGCCGCCAAGCTGACTTGGCTCCAAGGTTATAAAAAGTTTTATTTGAGTCTGACGTTATCGAGCACTTGATTTTTAAGATTTGAACAACACTTTATGCGCACACTTGTCACCAAAACTGAAAACAGGTTATGGAGAATGAGTTAATACTCTCAATTTTACCGACTGCAGACTAATTGTCGTCTGCTAAAATTATTCACTGGCAATTTAATACCAAAATCATTAGTGAAACGAGTGACCAAATATTACGATCCTGAACACACGGTGCGTGAAGAGCGGTGTCTGATATGGATGCAAACTGTTTACAAAGTCTACTTAAATCGCCTGAATGTGTTAACCCGTTCGCTCTCAATGAAGCTTAAAAGTGCGTTTGCAAACAGTTTGGATTCTGATCAGACGCCGAATAACGCGGCGTCTGATCAGGATCCTAACAATTTGACACTCGTTTTGAAATTTATTGAGTCATACTGTCTTATTTTCTAACTTTGAAACGACATTTCAGACAACAAAATTGAAGCAGACGACGATGAAACGGTGAAAGGTATACGATTCGCAAAAAAAATGGGAAAGAAAGATTTATGTCTGCCATCACAAATACAACTAAATGATGCTGAGTATTGGCATGTGCAACAAATGTTAGTACCTTTAACGGTCAGTATTTATTAACCTAAAAAACAGATGTTATATCCAATAAGTAATATACAGTGGAAAATCTGTTATTCTTTCCCGTTTAAACGCAAACGTACGCAAACGCAAAGCACTAAAACGTAGAAAAGAACAACTTTTGGACAATTCTGATAATTCTTGTTTATCTTGGTGGCAAACAGTTTGGAGCCTGATCAGACGCCGGGTTACCCGGCGTCTGATCTGGCTCCAAACTGTTTGCACTGTAAATAATAGTTTAAGCGTAAACGCGTTTATTGGGAAAGAATAACGTTTTCTCTACTGTACAGCTAAATGATGTTGAGTATTGACCTAATATGCAACACATGTTTGTACCTTTAACGGTCAGTATAATGCTCTATTATTTATTAACAGTCTACAAGTAGTTGATGCCCATGAGAATAAACTCGATATCTGATTATGGATGTATCAAATTGTATGTATAGACCGATGTTTCACCTGGCAGGACAGAGCTTGATTTTAGGGGTGATAGGTATCTTTCCGTATTATATCGTTATTGTCCGATACGTTCAACATGGAGAAACACAATTTATACGTGCATCCATATCCACGTAATAAAGGGTATATACAGTGCCCTCTCTATAACAACACCCAATGGGAGACACATATTGCGTGTGTTGTTCGGAGGGAGTTGTTGTAGGGAGGGAAAAGTTAAGACCAGGCTTACATTTGCAAGCAGCTTGAATCCAGATCAGACGCCGCGTAACGCAGACGGCAGCGGTAAATTCCGATAATAAACGAACATGCTGCCGCCCCCAAAGTTGAAATACAATGGTCCTCATCGAAACTCCACCCTGTCAGGTCAATAAAATCGGCCTATACGTGTGGTTCGTGTCACGAAAACAAGACTTATTGCATTGCAAGCAGTGTAGACTTAAATCAACCGCCGCGTCATCTACACTGTTTGGCTCGTACCCGTGTATTGTAATTTAACATGTTTGCAGTTGTAGACATTAAGCAGACACCAATGCTACAGTGGAGAATCTGTTATTCTTTCCCGTTTAAACGCAAACGTACGCAAACGCAAAGCACTAAAAACCCTTTATTTTTAGCCATATCATTACATAAAGCGGGGTTCATATAAGCTTCCGTACAATATCATGTTTGATATCGAAATTAACAATTGAAAATAATTAACAGACGACGATTGCTGGAGAATCTTTTGAATCTTTACGTTTAAGTTGCCTGATATTATTTTGATCGTTTGTTCTATACTTTTTTGATAATTTTTGTGAATCTTAATATTTTCACACATTAAACTCCTCCTATTACAGTGGAGAATCTGTTGTTCTTTCCCGTTTAAACGCAAACGTACGCAAACGCAAAGCACTAAAACGTAGAGAAGAACAACTTTTGCACAATTCTGATATTTCATGTTTATCTTGGTGGCAAACAGTTTGGAGCCTGATCATACGCCGAGTTACCCGGCGTCTGATCTGGCTCCAAACTGTTTGCACTGCAAATAATAGTTTAAGCGTAAACGCGTTTATTGGGAAAGAATAACAGATTCTCCACTGTACCTAAGGAATGGTTTTAAAGTGTAATGTAATCTACATTGGACTCAGTTTAGCCATGTTTTCGTTATATTAAAGAAGCTTACAAATATTTATTATTCATAAAAAGTTTTTTATGTAAATATAACTTTTCATATAACTGAACATAAAACATTGCTTAGATATATTGTATAGTTATAAAATTATAACGTTCGGGAAAGATTAACGTTATCTTCATTCAACTACATAGAACATATTACCTTAATTATATTAAAGAAGTGTTACCCGTTTATTTTCTTAGCCATATTATTGAATAAAAATATCAAATCAAAACCATAGCCTGTTTGTACGCCGCATTTTCGATATATAGTGTCGCTACTGGTACAGTGGAGAATCTGTTATTCTTTCCCGTTTAAACGCAAACGTACGCAAACGCAAAGCACTAAAACGTAGAAAAGAACAACTTTTGGACAATTCTGATAATTCTTGTTTATCTTGGTGGCAAACAGTTTGGAGCCTGATCAGACGCCGGGTTACCCAGCGTCTGATCTGGCTCCAAACTGTTTGCACTGCAAATAATAGTTTTAGCGTAAACGCGTTTATTTGGAAAGAATAACAGATTATCCACTGTATGATTACGTTTAGGTCAACACTGTTTGGAAGTGCCTAAGGTCTGGTTGAGTAAGTAAACTGTTTCACTGTGCGAATACCCTGAGTTGTCCGACTTTTAGACAACCCTTGCACATACCGCCAACTCGTTCACTTCAAATATTATTATTATTATTATATCAGATTTATATAGCGCTCTTTTCACACACGAGTTGTGCCTTCAAAAGTGCTTCACATGAAATTATATACATGTACATGTATTTACAAAGTGAGAAAAGACAAATAGCCTTATTTACAATAAATAAGGGATTTTTTTCTCAGTATCAACATTAATCACCATCATCAGTTCATAAAATCAAATTCCAAAATACGTCAAATACTCAAAAGATCAATCACATCATTAAGATAGTGATTCAAAAGCCACTAATTATTGAATATAATTACTTCACTGAAGAAAATGGTTCAACTTTATAAGTCATGAATAGAAACCATAATAAGATATATCCTATATCAATGTAGATTGTAACTTAAAGTAGGATGAAAGTAAAGCAGAACGTCATTTTAGGCGTTTAATGATTTACTTTCAACCTGCTTTAAGCGGTCATCTGTAGAGTGGTTTCGATTACTTTCATCTGAGAAGCACACACTTTGAAGACAAGTCAGACGACAGGTACAGTGGAGAATCTGTTATTCTTTCCCGTTTAAACGCAAACGTACGCAAACGCAAAGCACTAAAACGTATAAAAGTACAACGTTTGGACAATTCTGATAATTCTTGTTTATCTTGGTGGCAAACAGTTTGGAGCCTGATCAGACGCCGGGTTACCCGGCGTCTGATCTGGCTCCAAACTGTTTGCACTGCAAATAATAGTTTTAGCGTAAACGCGTTTATTGGGAAAGAATAACAGATTCTCCACTTTAACCTGTTACCTGGCATCTGATTTGTCTTCAAACTGTTTGAAATTGACATGTGTTAGCATTAACGCATTTACAGTGGAGAATCTGTTATTCTTACCAGTTTAAACGCAAACGTACGCAAACGCAAAGCACTAAAACGTAGAAAAGAACAACTTTTGGACAATTCTGATATTTCATGTTTATCTTGGTGGCAAACAGTTTGGAGCCTGATCAGACGCCGGGTTACCCGGCGTCTGATCAGGCTCCAAACTGTTTGCACTGCAAATAATAGTTTTAGCGTAAACGCGTTTATTGGGAAAGAATAACATATTCTCCACTGTAACCTGTTACCTGGCATCTGATTTGTCTTCAAATTGTTTGAAATTGACATGTGTTGGCATTAACGCATTCATTTGGAAAAAATAACGTTTTCTTCACTGTATATAAGTAAATGTAATACATGTATGAAAATATTTTGACGCTAATGTATTCCAATTTATGCTTATTTTAAATACTACAAGAACACCAACAATATAATTATGTGTACATATACACCATATCCAGCTTTTGATATATATGATTTAAACGTAGTAACTTATAAAACATGTTGAAAGTAAAATGTATATTTTATTTCTTATTCTTTATGCTAGGTTCACACCAACGGCGAATGCCGCGCTTTAAATCGGCGAGCAAAGCGTCGTCATTTTTGTTAATTTTTCAAAAAATATCACGATCACTTACGCTCTGATAAGCTCTGATACGCTCTGATACGAATTGGTTGCCGCTTTGGGACGAATTATTTCCCGACTTGTTACGGTTCCTCGCGCTTTGGTCCCGCTTTCATCAGGCTTTGTTACGCTTGAAGTCACGCTTTAATAAGATTTATTACACTTTATTACGCTTTGATGCGATTATGGCGCTTTAAATCAAGCTCTGATACGATTATCAAGCTTTGTTGTGCATTGTTACGCTCAGTTCAGCTCTGTTACGCATTGGAAACTGTCAAGATCGCCGATTTCATGCCGATTTTTATCCAGAGCCTACATAAAGATGCAGAAGTTCCAAACTATCATTGCATCTTTGACTCCAGAACATGATGGCAGAACAACAAGATCCAGAAGTTCCAGATGAACCAGAGCATGATCTATCTGAAGAAGACATGATGTTTGTCTCCTTGTTGTATAACTACATCCTAGCCATTGAAAGCGTGAAAGAGCGTGAGAGAGCGTGAAGAAACTTGCCAAGCGTAACAAAGCCTAACAAAACGTGTCAATTCTTGATCGAAGCGTCTCAATTCGTGGGAAAGCGTGAGAGTCCTTCATAAAAACGTAACAAATCGTAACAAAGCGTGTCAGATCTTGATGAAAGCGTCTGACCTCGTGTCAGATCTTCGTGCCAGATCGTAACAAATCTTGAGACATCTTAACGAAGCGTGTCAAGTGGTGACAGACCGCGAAGACTTGGGTCCCCGCTTTGAACCAAGCTCTGTTAAGGTTCCTACGCTTTGAGTCAAGCTTTGCTGAGCTTTGTTACGCTTTGTTAAGCTTTGCTACGCCCTATGCGCTTTAATCAATTCGTGACAGAGCGCCTCAAATTTTTAAACAGTTTAAAAAAATTGGGCGCTCTTGCCGAATGTCCCGCTTTACTCCAAGCTTTCCCACGATGTATTACGACCCTGACGCTTTAATCAAGCTTTGTTACGCTTTGGTGCCGCTTTGCACGCCGCTTTAAAGCGCCATCAAAGCGCCGTTGGTGTGAACCTAGCATTAGTAATCCCATACTAAATAAAATAGTTCAATTTTATACATTCATTGATATGCCCATAAGAAATAGTGCTATACCCTAGCTGATGCTAGCTTAAAAGCAGACTGAAAGTAAAGCTTTTATAATGGATTAGTCCATTTTTATGTAAGCCTGGCCAAGTTTTAATTCATTTTCGTTTTGTTTACAGTGGAGAGTCTGTTATTCTTTCCCAATAAACGCGTTTACGCTAAAACTATTATTTGCAGTGCAAACAGTTTAGAGCCAGATCAGACGCCGGGTAACCCGGCGTCTGATCAGGCTCCAAACTGTTTGCCACCAAGATAAACATGAAATATCAGAATTGTCCAAAAGTTGTTCTTTTCTACGTTTTAGCGCTTTACGTTTGCGTACGTTTGCGTTTAAACGGGAAAGAATAACAGATTCTCCACTGTAATATTGAAATTCAAAGTCTATACTGTTTGTATATGTCGCTTTTATGCGACTTGGTTAATAAGCTGCAGTAGATCCCCATTTTATGCGACTTGGTTAATAAGCTGCAGCAGATCCCCATTTTATGCGACTTGGTTAATAAGCTGCAGTAGATCCCCATTTTATGCGACTTGGTTAATAAGCTGCAGCAGATCCCCATTTTATGCGACTTGGTTAATAAGCTGCAGTAGATCCCCATTTTATGCGACTTGGTTAATAAGCTGCAGCAGATCCCCATTTTATGCGACTTGGTTAATAAGCTGCAGTAGATCCCCATTTTATGCGACTTGGTTAATAAGCTGCAGCAGATCCCCATTTTATGCGACTTGGTTAATAAGCTGCAGTAGATCCCCATTTTATGCGACTTGGTTAATAAGCTGCAGTAGATCCCCATTTTATGCGACTTGGTTAATAAGCTGCAGTAGATCCCCATTCGATATGTCTATAACTGCTTGAACAATCTATTAGTTATCTTCTCTTGGCTTGAAAAGAAATAATTCAGGAAAGCTACAGTGGAGAAAAAGTTATTCTTTCCCAATAAATGCGTTTACGCTAAAACTATTACTTCCATTGCAACAGTTTGGAGCCAGATCAGACTCCAAACTGTTTGCCACTCAGATTGAAAACAGATAATAAGAAATGTTAAAAAATGGTAATTTCCTACATTTTAGCGATTTGCGTTTGCGTTTCGTTTGCGTTTAAACGGGAAAGAATAACGTTTTCTCCACTGTATAAGAAAAGGTCACCACTTAGACGACTCTACTCTTAAAATTAAACATGCAGAAGCTATGCAATATGTTCTTGAATGAAGTTAGAACTGAAAAATAGAAGAAATATCGAAAATATGACAAATAGTTTAGACCCAAATCGGCCAATCGAGTCTACCAATGCTTGATTTGGTGCCAAACTGTGTTCCTATCCCAGTCAAATTGCACGATAAGGAGTAATTATAGTTATTGTTAACGATTCCGACACACCAGCAAGTTCCTTAAGGCAAAACTCGCATTATTCTTTATAGCAGCAGATTGTTATATATCTGGAAACTGTTAATATTTCGGACCAATATCAGATGTTTCTCTGTAACACCTCTTCTGATCAGCTTCAAAACTGTTTGAAATATACTATATTATCTATATATTTCAACCATCAGCACAGCGATCTGTGTGGCTTTAACAAGTGATAAATCCTAAGAAAGGCAGACAGGCAGTCAGCTAAGTGTTATCGGAGAAACTGTCAATCTTATTATATGCGGATGTCATAGGGTTGACCACTGAAAATGAGCAGCGTTGGTATTTGGCCTAGTCACGCTTAGACGGAATAGGCTTGTCTGAAACTTGTATTCTTTTATAGCTGAATAAATGTCGCCTGCTTCATTATTGGGGACTGCTGGACAATTAATTGTAACACCCTTTCGCTACCATGACGTCATATATTTTAAAAAATGGTCGTCTACTTATATTTCTAAAATCTAATTTTTAGGTATTTTGACATAAAAATATTCAAATTATTGTCAAAACAGTTGGATACTGAATATGGTGATTTTATTGCAATACGTTTGCATTCTCTTGTGTTTAACCTTCCCCCATAGCCTGTATCTAGTTTTGGAAACAGGTTACTGCGTAAAGCATGTTGAAAGTAAAGCAGAATGGGCCACCAGGCTTTCAACCTGTTTAAGGCTTAAATATATTTGGATGATGAAAGTATTTTTCACGTTTCATATTTATGACTGTATAGAGTGGAACTATTTCGTCAGCGGCTAAATGTTAAAAAATGGTAATTTCCTACATTTTAGCGATTTGCGTTTGCGTATAATTTACTATACAATTATTTATTTACGTTTTTTTCTTTTACGGTCCGTAAAAACACATATTGATCCAAAGTAAATTACATAAATGCCCTTATATGATTAATATTTAACCCATTGCCCCATAGATACGCCATTTTACGCCTTTAGTTTATTCCTCCATCATAGAAAACAGTTCCACTTTATTCAGTTACGAATATTCACCATAAGAAATATTTCCTGTATCCTAGCAGATGGTAGCTTAAAGCATTCAGAAAGTAAAGCAGAATGTGCCTTAAGGTACATTCTGCTTTACTTTCAACCTGCTTTAAATGATCACCTGTCTTCAAGACTAGAAACATACTATATGGAGTAATTGCTTAAATATGAATACATGTACAAAATACACGTGTGTTGATATTTTCTTCCAAATTTCTAAAATATTCAATGGAAATTCTTGCAGATTGTCGGTAAGTACATTTTGCAGCCCTTTGTCTGTTTAGATTGTGTTCTGTTTATTTACGCGTTCCTGACATTACAAAAGTTATAACTTTTTGCGGGTCAATATCGCTTTTGCGGACCCGCGTGTGCAACTCTCTTGAACAATCAAATGAGCGCATTTCAAGCAGGGTATATGATATATATTATATTCAGCGGGAGAAGGGTCAAATATGGTCTAATGCGGCATGATACAAATTCAACTACAAGGCTCAAATAAAATAAGTAGCTGCTTTTCAGCAGTTCTTTGAACCAAAGCACCTCACAATAACATGGAAAACATCCCATCGAATTACAACCCCGTTAAATTAATTATTCATACCGACAGCTATATCCGGGCAGGACTCCTATCACAACATAACAGAAACGCTTTCATTGATAAACGTATTTGGTCATGCTTGAAGCACAGGTACTTGACACAGAGATCTAGATCTATTACCAAAAAAGATATATGTTTTTTTTTTACTAGACTTCTATCAGAAGTCTAGTAATTTTTTTTTTTTTATAATATATCTAGATCTATGTGTCAAGTACCTGTGGCTTGAAGTACACACTAATTTGAGTCTTGTCCTTTCATGTTCCACATACGTGACTGAGTGATAATCTTTACAAGCAACTTGAACCCGATGAGACGGGTATAAGATATATACAAGACGACTGATTTCGTTCCAAACGTGTTGATACAATCTAAGTTCAAGAAAGTAAATAAGATCATGGGTAAATATAATTAATAGTGAAACGCTTAGATATTTATTCCTAATAACGTGTACAGGTTTCATAAACAAGCAGTGTACAGTGGAGAAAACAATAAACGCGTTTACGCTAAAACTATTATTTGCAGTGCAAACAGTTTGGAGCCAGATCAGACGCCGGGTAACCCGGCGTCTGATCAGGCTCCGAACTGTTTGCCACCAAGATAAACAAGAATTATCAGAATTGTCCAAAAGTTGTTCTTTTCCACTGTACCTGTGTGGTGTACACTTGTGACCAGAAAGATCTTATAGAAACCCTCTAATCACGGTCTTCACTGTTTGTTATTTTGCAATAATAAATCAAATTAAAAATTAAATGATCTATAAGGGCTAGTCTTCACTGGAAATAAGGAGTGAATGTATTAATAAGTGGAGAATGTGTTATTCTTTCCCAATAAACGCGTTTACGCTAAAACTATTATTTGCAGTGCAAACAGTTTGGAGCCAGATCAGACGCCGGGTAACCCGGCGTCTGTTCAGGCTCCAAACTGTTTGCCACCAAGATAAACAAGAATTATCAGAATTGTCCAAAAGTTGTTCTTTTCTACGTTTTAGTGCTTTGCGTTTGCGTACGTTTGCGTTTAAACGGGAAAGAATAACAGATTCTCCACTGTACAATTACAGCAGGTCAAATACCCATCCTGTTTTAGAGATTTCACTGAACAGAACTCCCTCTCTACAACGACAGCCAAGGGGAGACACATATTGTTGTGTTGTTCGGAGGGAGTCGTTATAAGAAGGGAACATTTCGCTTACACTTGCAAACAGCTTGAATCCAGATCAGACGCTGCGTCTGATCTTGATTGAAGCTGTTTGTAACTCGTCATTATATTCATTCTATCAAAATATCCAGTTATACGTACCTTTCAGATAAAAAACAGTAGACGACACATGTAAGCATAAGATATTGCAGCAGTACAAGCGTTAGCAATAATTGTCCTGTTTAGGGAACAGCGACAAGGGTCGTAGTAAGTAAGGAGTTGTTGTTGGGGGACCGTCTTAGGGAGGGAGTATTGTATTCCATAGTGCGCTCGATCCGTTGTAGTGGTCCGAACACGGGACAAGCATTGGAAATGCTAAGAATTTCGATAATTGCATGGAAATCAATAGCGTTCAATTATCTGATAAAGGGTACAGTGGAGAATCTGTTATTCTTTCCCAATAAACGCGTTTACGCTAAAACTAATATTTGCAGTGCAAACAGTTTGGAGCCAGATCAGACGCCGGATAACCCGGCGTCTGATCAGGCTCCAAACTGTTTGCCACCAAGATAAACAAGAATTATCAGAATTGTCCAACAGTTGTTCTTTTCTACGTTTTAGTGTTTTGCGTTTGCGTACGTTTGCGTTTAAACGGGAAAGAATAACAGATTCTCCACTGTATCTGATAAAGGGTATCAGTCATGATCAATGTCATAAAAAGGATACTTGTGCACTACTTGCATTGTGACGAGTGTCCAGTACCGAGGAACAGAATAACTCGGGCGTTACATGAAGGGCGCTTTACTCCCAGATAAGAAGTCAGTCAATGCTTAGGTCCATCGACAAAAGCATAAAAAGCACACAAAAACGATGTAAATGTGATTTAGATACCACTCATATCTCTGAAAACAAATCATCAATTATGCCTTGTTAGGGAATTTAAGTACGTCGTGAATGCGATCAGCATTAATGAAATACATGTTAGCTCAGGTCAGCTTATTATTAAATAGTCTCATGATTTCCACTAAGTATAGAATGGACAAAGAACGAATGGTCTAACCCATTCTATGCTGAAATGTTTCTATTGATCATTCTACGTTTAAAACGATCAGTTTTTCTTATCTTAAGGGCTGTTAATAGAAACTACATCAGGCAAAATAAAAAAATGCCTCTGTTTCCGGTAACCCGACCGACCCTAGTTTTCCCCTCCGACCCTAAACTCTTTTTTTTCATTTTTCGAAAACTGTATCGGTGAATGTCGGTCATTTTTTGCGGCGCATGTGGGTTATAGAAACTATTCTTCACTTAATTGTTTAAAAAGCAACTTTAAAGTCAATTCAGTGTTTTAAAATGTGATTTTTAAATAAGATTAAGCATGAATCTATGTGAAATTTTATCTAAATCTGTCATAAAGTACCTTCTTTGCAGATATGATCTGCTAGTTAATTAACCATTGACACATTCAACATGCAGACAACACATTTTATCGACACATTTGATATGCATACAACACATTACAAAATACTATTAAATTCAGTCTGTCATAATTATAATAGTCACTACTTTGCCAGTTTGGTATACCAATATGTATTAACAATCAAACCAGTTTAAATGTTTAGGTCATTTTGGTAATTGGGCCTATCAATTAAATCAACAATTTGAATTGATATATTTTAGAGGTTTGAACCAGGGCTCTGCAAAGTAAAATACATTCTTATATTTTCATATATGAATATGAATAAATTAGATAAACTCCATCAGAAAAGTTAAAAAAAAATTTCCGACCACCGTCCCTAATTTTTTTGGGCATATAATAGGAAACAAAGGTACATTTTCATTTGGCCTCAGAAAAAATAAACGTAAAACAAACATTGCAGACCCTGATAAGAGGGATCATAAAGGAATTTAAGACAGGTATAGAATTCTATTATTTATCAGCATATAATGGTATAAAGGAGTACTGTGCTCATATACGAGTTTTACATGTGTAACATCGGGAGCCTATTTTGAAAAGACAAAGTACAGTGGATTATCTGTTATTCTTTCCCGTTTAAACGTAGAAAATAACAACTTTTGGAAAATTCTGATATTTCATGGTTATCTTGGTGGCAAACAGTTTGGAGCCTGATCAGACGCAGGGATACCCTGCACTGCAAATAATAGTTTTAGCGTAAACGCGTTTATTGGGAAAGAATAACAGATTCTCCACTGTATATATGATAATCAGTCAAAACTTGATTTTATAAAAATAAGCTGTTGTACAGTAAAAACCTCTCTATTAAGACCACAAAATTGTATTCTTTATTAGGTGTTTACGACACATGACTGCTTAAAGCAAGATAAAAGTAAAACAGGAAGTCCCATTAAGATACTTTTTGTTTACTGTCACCTGTTCATTATACAATCAATTAGCCTTCTTTTTATTGGTCACAATATAGATGTTTTCCTGTACATTAGAGTCATGTAGACCTTACTTGATGAGTGCAATGGAATCATGATTCTTTCTCTAAACTAAAATCAAAAACAGTACAATAAAAAGTAGAAAATTACATATTTTATATGCCCGTTATCAGATGAGACATTATATGGTACGACGATGTTTTCTAATAGTCTAATAGTCTTTTCAAGACGATTCCAAAGAGATGTCACAAGACATGATTAGATAGAGAAATCAGAAATTAAATGTATTTTACAGTTTTGACTTACGATCGGTTTTGTCGTACGCAGTTTTATGAAACGGGCCCTGGTATTTAAGTACAGCACTAATACGTGACCGACAGTCTGTTGTTTAGCTTTTTGTTTTTATAAGTTAGACTATAATGAGTTTCGTGGCATCTACTATTGCACATTTTCTAAACAAATGAAATACAATTTATTTTACACATGTTCTGCATTATCATTTTCAATCATTCATGGCTGCCATAAGCTGATCTTGAAAAACCCAAAGATTTCCAAATTTTCTGGTTTTTAGGCATGATTACTTAAGGCGCAATCTGCATTACTTTCAAAAGCTACCATCAGCTTGGATAAAAAACCTAAGATTTCGAAAAATTACGGATAAATTGTAGTTCTGATTATTTCACAAAATTCCTGAAAGGGTCAGGCATGTCCTAGTTTTCAGTAATAGTAAACTGTAACATAAATACATTCTTGACTTAAGAAATATTAAAATGGATGTCAAACAGTTTGGATCATGATCAGACGCCGCGTGACGCGGCGTCTGATCCGGGTTCAAACTGTTTGCAAAAAACTACTGCACTCGGGGTAAGGCAGTGAAGGGGTAAACATTGCTTTGTCAATGTCGGCATTCATTTAAGCCGATGTATAATCGGATTGCAGCTAAGTGTTTTTAAGGACTTTGTTTGAATCATCGCTTTACCTGCCCTTGTCCCGGAGCATGCCAAAGTGCTTTCATCAATGAAAATACTATTTATACTAATGGGAAAAGTCTAGTCCGGATATAATCGTCGACATGAAATACCCTTAGGGAAGTGAAAGGCATTTTACTGACATCTGCAAGCAGTGAGCAGACTAGGTGATGGGTATGCCGATGTCTGATAGGAATCCAAACTATTCGTCACATGTTTTGGGTACCTGTGTTTTAACTAATTTAGAGATAATTTTGATGAAAGACAGACGACAATTGCGAATCAGACGGTACTATCGCTTGATAAGGACTAAGGAGAACTTGGTGCAAGTCGTCGTAGTTTTATTCTCTAAGATGATGGTAATTCTTATTGATTTACCCCTTTCAACGACATAATTATATCGACATTCCAAATAATTTGGATCCAGATCAGACGCCGCTTTACGCGGCATCTGATCTGAATCCAAACTATTTACCACTCGGACGTTGTATCAATATTTTCTCAACCAAACTACATGTACCTTGAATGGCACGTCGAATCTTTTTTCAGATAGCAAGAAAGCAGACATTGATATATAATGGTGAATGGTGAAAACAGACTCTACATTCGGCAAAGGAAGGGCGAAACCCTTATACAGTGGATAATCTGTTATTCTTTCCCAATAAACGCGTTTACGCTAAAGCTATTATTTGCAGTGCAAACAGTTTGGAGCCAGATCAGACGCCGGGTAACCCGGCGTCTGATCAGGCTCCAAACTGTTTGCCACCAAGATAAACAAGAAATATCAGAATTGTCCAAAAGTTGTTCTTTTCTGCGTTTTAGCGCTTTGCGTTTGCGTACGTTTGCGTTTAAACGGGAAAGAATAACAGATTCTCCACTGTACCAGTCATACATCGTCTAGTGAATAAAAAACAGTCAACACAATACTGCTTGATCGTGTCTTCTACTCCTTTGGTGTTTTTTTATTAATCGTCTAGTTTAGAAATGTCGTCTGCTAAAGTTTTTGATGTCGTTCTGAATGAAATATTACACTGTGTACACAAGATGGCAAACAGTATGGATTTTGACCAGAAAACGCGCATTATATTGATACATAATCAACCTTTATATATCGGATTGATTCGTAGTTGAGTTTTATCGTACCTCGTCACATAAAATGCGCCAAGAAACTGTTTACGAATATATTGTAACAGTCAAGTTACATAAAAACCTTACAGAGCCAATATTTGCCGTCTGCTGTTATACTGCATGGACCGTTTCATAAAACTTCGCACGTCAAATATTGTCGTAAGTCAGATTACAAAAGTCTCAATTATTATTTATTTCCCCATCTAATCCCGTCTTGTGACACCTTTTTACAACCGTCTTGAAAAGACGATTCCAAAGAGATGTCACAAGACATGATAAGATAGAGGAATCAGAAATTTAATGTATTTTAAAGTTTTGACTTAAGACAACATTTGTCGTTAGAAGTTTTATGAAACGGGCCTGTATATTTATTTTCAAAATGTTGCGAGTTGCCACACATAAGTATATATAAGGCCTTCATTGAATGTTATCTAAGTTTATTTACTGATACATATGCATGAAATGGTAAATCAAAGTCCTACTTAAAGAATAAATATATAGTTTGTAGAATAATTAAGTATTGCTAATGACTAACACTTTCCTACATCGAGACAAAATGTGAGATTGGTCCAAATGTATGTAATTCATATGGGAAGGGTAAACTTTTTGTAAATTCTTATAAGATAGCCATTATCCCCACAAAAGCCATTTCGCACTTATTTCCTTTTCCTCATAGAGACATATTTCATGCCAAGAAAGCAAAACCTGTATCCTGCCAGGACAATGCTTAAAGCAGGCTGGAAAAATCTGAAAGAGCTTTATACTTTACGTTCACTCTATTCTAAGCAACTACTTTACTGAAACACAGAACACAAGTTTGGGAGAAGTTGTCAATTTGAAACCGAAATCAAATTATACAATTTTGGAGACAAAAACAAGACTCATCTTGTTTTATATTGTTTGCTTCCATTAGAAGTTTAATCCCAAAGTGTTTGAGATTATACAAGAGACGAAGGTCAGCATCTTCCATACTAGAAACAAGCAATGTGGTAATGGGTTAAAACCCCTCTTAATGGGAAACCCCTCTTAACCGGACATTTATGTTATCCCACACATGTCCGGTTTGGTGGGGTTTCACTGTATAATTTTAATTAATTGTATTCATGTTATGGCTCTTCAAACTGGACGTATATAAACTGCCATTGCAGACAACTTTGGCTTTTTCAAACAGATTGGATATTAATCAGACGTCGCGTAATGTGGCATCTGATCACGACCAGCACTATTTGACACTCATATCAACATTTCCTAGGTCAAAAACTCAAAAACTTCCAAACTGTAAAAGTAAAAGCAAAATATATAAGCAGACGATAACGTGACAGCGACTTTGTAAGACAGGAACAGTGCTCCTTCCCTACAACGGCCCTCCCCACAACGACTACCTCCGTACAACGACCATTGTCGCACTTCCCTAAACAGGACAGTTATGTCTAACGCTTTTGCTGCTGTAATATCGTCTGCTTGAATTTGTCGTCTGCTTTTTTCTCAAAATAACATATTGGACATTTTGACAGAAATAGAGAATATTTGGTGACTAGCTTTGAATGAGAAATGTTATCTGGCAAGACGTATGAATATACCTGGTGAGCCGCAGGCGAACCTGATATTTTCAGAAGCCGAGCCAGATAACAGTTCTCATTCAAAGCTAGTCACCAAATATTCTATTTATCCTTTTCACAATAGCAATATATATAGAGAATGGTTTTTTTAGCGCTAGAGTCATTTTTGCTCTAAGATTCTCGCTAAAGAACTAGAAATGTTATTGTAGGAAAGCGCGCTATTATATAGATGACGTCGGTGACGTCACATCCTGGTAACGTTGAAAAAAAATAAAAGAACCTTTAACAATCTAGTGTATTTTTACTCAGGACATCTAAAAGGTGGACGATTATAGAAGTATCGCAGCAAGCGACTTGTGCGTACTCTCAAACATTTTGATTGCAACGAATACTTCGAATAAGCGTCGTTACACGTCAGGATTCTGTTGATAAGAGTTTTAGAATATTTTTACTAACAGCGGGAAAAATGAGCGTCTCGGTGTAAAAATAGTTCCGGCTACAGGTCATGTGACCACTTGACATAATAACATCGGTCATGTGACCACATAGCATAATAAAGCAAAGTTTATCTGTCACCCCTTTATCCGTCAGGAAAATAGGCACGTGACAGGATAAATAGAGAATATTTGGTGACTAGCTTTGAATGAGAAATGTTATCTGGCAAGGCGGATGAATATATCTGGTGAGCCGCAGGCGAACCTGCTATTTTCAGAAGCCAAGCCAGATAACATTTCTCATTCAAAGCTAGTCACCAAATATTCTATTTATCCTTGTCACAATAGTAAAATAAATAGAGAATGCTTTTTTCAAAGCTAGAATCGTTTTTGGGCTAGATAAGATTCTCACTAAAGAACTACATGTATGTTACTCTAGGAAAGCGCGCTAATATAGATGACGTCAGTGACGTCACATCCTAGTTACGTTGAAAAGAAATAAGAGAACCTTTAAAAATCTAGTGTTTTTCACTGAGGAAAACTAAAAGGTGGACAATTATTAGGCTGCTGGCCAATAATGTGAACCCTCCCCCATAGGGGGACTTTTGGTCACTATGTTTTTCTAAAAGCCCAGGGTCTGTAGGTTCAAATCCTATTTTCTGCATTTTGAACGTTGGGGCTTTAGTCTAAAATTTGACTTTGAAGATTACCTCCCCTTGCATAAATGGAGAAATACGTAATTGCATGTGTAGTTGTTTCACTAATATATATATTTTTTATTAAACTTATATATCTAACACAAAATGATTCATTTATGCAACATAACTAACTGAAAGCAAAAAATGCAAAAACATTTGGACATAACTCAAATTTTATTCAAATTATCTCCCCTTAAAAGTACAGAATGCAATTTTTATACAAAAACAAGTCACTTTTCCCTTTATAAATATTGAATACATATAGAAAAAAGATCTAATCACGAAACCTTCTTTACATGAAAGCCTTATATGTCCACAAACTAAATATATAACCTTTGGGTTATACAGCACAGTCTTTGTGTGTAATTGAACAAAATATTACCTCCCTTTTTTAATTCCTGTCATATTGTTATAGTAGAGGGCATTTAAAAATTTTGGGTGAAAAAAATGCACAGAAATGATTTTTGTGTTTTCATATGCCCCAGTATGTACCGAATAACAGAAAAATAATCTAGGAAAATCAAATGATGCGAAATCCGATTTTTGGGGTAAAATGGTTGAATTGATAAACGAAAATGATATTTTTTGGAATTTCCATACTGTGACCCTGGGTATTAACATAAAGGCTCCAAATTTACAAATTAGACTGCCAGTTATATCCACTGTGGAATAGTACTAATTAGGATAAATAAAATTTTCAATAAATGGTTCTTTTTGGGTGAAAATCATGAAAATATTAAACAAAACCCAAATTTGGAGATTTTAGTAGAGATTCCCTGGCGTCAAAAATCCAAATAAAGGAAAAGATGCACAGAAATGGTTTTTGTGTTTTCATATGGTAGAGCATGTACCAAATAACAGAAGAAAATTCTAGGAAAATCAAAACATGCGAAATATGTTTTTTGAGGCAAAACTATTGAAATAATAAATGAAAACGCCAATTTTAGGGATTTCAGTACTGTGTCGTTGGTTATCAATTTAAAAGCTCCAAATTTACAGGCTAGATACTTATACATATCTATTGTGAAAGAGTACTGTTAAGGATAACTTTAACATTAAAAAATGTATTTTTGGGTAAAATTGTTGAAAAAATAAATGAAATCGCGAATTTTTTGGATTTCCCTACTGTGAACGTAGATATTAATATAAATACACCAAATATGCAGGTTAGACAAACAATCGTTTTAACTGTGTAATGGTTCTAGTAAGGATAAATAAAAATTTCAAAAAACTGATTTTTGGGGTTAAATTGTCAAAATATTAAACCAAAATCACCCATTTTGGGGATTTTCGTAGACAATCCCTGCCATCAAAATCAAAATTGATTTATGTGTTATCATATGCTTTAATATGTATTAAATAATAGAACAATAATCCTTTGTTGCCAATTACATGTTATTTTACAACATTATCAAGTGAAAAGCATTCAATTTGATGGTTGCTTTAAATAAAAAAAAATTGATGGGAGTAAGATAATTGCCTCCCTTTCAAACAAAAGAATAAAAATGAGAGGAGATCCACCAACGGATACAGTGTTAGAAAGGTTATACATGTATAGAGGTGGTGATGTATCCGTTGGTGGACCGCCTTTAGACAACATTTTAGCACTGTATTAGTTGGTGGATGGCCTTTAAATAAATTTTGGCACTATATCAGTTGGGGGACGCTTCTAGATAACCTTTCTAGCACTTTATCCGTTGGTGGACAGCCTGTAGATAACATTTTAGCACTGAATCCGTTGATGGACCGCCTTTAAATAAAGTTTTAGCACTGTATCCATTGGTGGATGACCTCTAGAAATGGTTTATAGCACTATATCCATTGGTGGACGTCCTCTAGATAATGTTTCTAGCACTGTATCCGTTAGTGGACCTCCTATAGATAACGTTTCTAGCACTATATCTGTTGGTGGGCAACCTCTAGAAAAGGTTTCTAGCACTGTATCCATTGGTGGGCAACCTCTAGGAAAGGTTTCAAGCACTAAATCCATTGGTGGAAGTCCTCTAGAGAAGGTTTCTAGCACTGTATATGTTGGTGAATGGCTGTAGATAACGTTCCTAGCACTGTATCTGTTGGTGTACCGCCAGTATATACCATTTCCAGCACTGTTCCCGTTGGTGGATTGACTCTAGATAACGTTTAAAAAACTTTATCCATTGGTGAACCGCCTCTACAAAAGGTTTTTAGCACTATATCCGCTGGTGGACTGCCTTTATATAACGTTGTACATATCACTGTATCCGTTTATGGACCGCCTGAAAATGACGTTTCTAGCACTGTTTCCGTTAGTTGGCCGACTTTAGAAACCGTTTAAAGCACTGTTTCCGTTGATGAACCGTTTGTAGATAACGTTTTAAGCACTGTATCCGTTGGTGGACCGCCTCTAAAAAATATTTCTAGCACTGTATCCGTTGATGGACGGCCTCTAGAAAAGGTTTCTGACACTGTATCCATAGGAAGACGTCCTCTAGATAACATTTCTAGCACTGTATTCGTTGGTTGACCTCCGGTAGATAACATTTCTCTGTTGGTGGACCTCCTGTAGATAACGTTTTTAGCACTGTATCCATTGGTGTACTTCATGTAGATAACGTTTTAGCACTGTATCCGTTGGTGGACCTCCTGTAGATAACATTTCTAGCACTGTATCCGTTGGTGGACCTCCTGTAGATAACATTTCTAGCACTGTATCCCTTGGTGGACCCCCTGTCGATAACATTTCTAGCACTGTATCCGCTGGTGGACCGCCTGAAGATAACGTTTCCAGTACTGTATCCGTTGGTAGACCGCCTTTAGAAAACGTTTAAAGAACTGTATCCGTTGGTGGACCGCCTCTACATTTGGTTTTAGCACTGTATCCGCTGGTAGACCGCCTGTTGATAACGTTTGTAGCACTGTATCAGTTGGTGGACCTCCTCTTGATAACGTTTCTAGCAATGTATCCGTTGATGGACTGCCTCTAGAAAACGTTTCTAGCACTGTATCCGTTGGTGGACTGCCTCTAGATAACCTTTTTAGCACTGTATCCGTTGGAGGACTACCTCTAGATAACTTTAGTAGCACTGTATCCGTTGGTGGTATGCCTCTATATAACGTTTAAAGCACTGTATCCGCTGGTGGACCTCATCTAGATAATTTTTAAGCACTGTATCCGTTGGTGGACCGCCTGTAGATAACGTTTCTAGCACTAAATTGGTTGGAAGACCTCTTCTAGATAACGTTTCTTGCAATGTATCCGTTTGTGGACTGCATCTAGAAAACGTTTCTAGCACTGTATCCGTTGGTGGACTATCTCTAGATAACCTTTTTAGCACTGTACCCGTTGGTGAACCACCTAGATAGCTTTAGTAGCACAGTATCCGTTGGTTGAATGCCTCTATATAACGTTTAAAGCACTGTATCCGCTGGTGGACCTCCTCTTGATAATGTTTCTAGAAATGTATCTGTTGGGGGACCGCCTATATGTAACGTTTCTAGCACTGTATCCGTTAGTGAACTGCCTCTAGATAACTTTTTAGCACTGTATCAGTTTGTGGACCGCCTCTACAAAAGGTTTCAAGCACTGTGTCGGTTTATGAACCGTCTCTTGTAAAGGTTCTAGCACTGAATCCGTTGGTGGAACGCCTCTTTGTTGCTTTTTAGCACTGTATCGGTTGGTGGACCGCCTCTAGATAACGTTTAAAGCACTGTTTCTGTTGGTGGATTGCTTCTAGATAACTTTTTAGTGCTGTATCTATTGGTGGACCGCTGTATCTGTTGGTGGATCGCTTTTAGCTAACATTTTAGCGCCGTATCTGTTGGTGGACCGCCTGTAGATAACGTTTAAAGCACTGTATATGATGGTTGACCGCCACTAGATAACCTTTTAGCACTGTACCTGTTGGTGGACCGCCTCTAGATAACGTTTAAAGCACTGTATATATTGGTGGACCGCCTCTGGATAACTTTTTTAGCACTATATCCGTTGATGAACCGCCTATAGATAAGCTTTTTAGAACTGAATCCATAGGTGGACCGCCTTTAGATAACGTTTTAGCCCTGTATAGTTATGTTAGTGGAACGTCTCTAGAAAGGGTTTCTAGCATTTATCCGTTGATGGACCACCTCAAGATACTGTTTATAGCAGTGTATCCGTTGGTGAACAGTCTGTTGATACCTTTTCTAGTAGTGTATCCATTCATGGACCGCATCTATATAATGTTTCTAGTACTGTATTCGTTGGTGGACCGCCTCTATATAACCTATATAGCACTGTATCTGTTTGTGGACCGCCTCTACAAAAAGGTTTGTAGCACTGTTCCCGTTGGTGGCCCGAATCTAGAAAAGGGATTTAGCACTGTATCCGTGGGTTTCCCTCCTCTAGATAACGTTTGTCGTACTGTATCCGTTGGTGTACCGCCAGTATATGCCGTTTCCAGCACTGTATCATCCGTTGGTGGACTGCCTCTAGATAACTATTATAGCACTGTATCCGTTGGTGGACTGCCTCTAGATAACTAATATAGCACTGTATCCGTTGATGGACCGCCTCTACAAAAGGGTTGTAGCACTGTATCGGTCGGTGGGCCGCCTCTAGAAAAGGTTTTTAGCACTTTATCCGTGTACTATCCATTTCCATGATCCATGATTTCTACGTAATTCTCCGAATCTTATTTCTTTCAGTTATTAACTGTATTCAAGTCTTTGTCGGTAGTTTTGTTATTTCATAATTTAAGACAATATTTTCCGCGAAAATAAAATAAATGTATGCTAGAAAACATCCTCACTATACCCAGTTGAATATTTTATCATGATTTAAAGAAAAACTAGGTTTTCAAAGAAGCTTTAAATGTAATAAAACTATGAATTAACTAGTTTTTATTGTATTTGATATATTCAAGGGGAGATAATTCAGTAAAAAGTAAGAAAACACTCGTTTCGATCGATTGTTGGGATAGATATTATGTCTCCATAAAAACAATGGTGATATCAGTGAAGAACAGCTATTTTGTGACTAAAACAAGTCATCATTACATTATCTATCAGAATTTAATTTTCACAAAGGGGAGGTAATTTCAATTTGCTCTGACAAGGTAAAGCCCCAACGTACAAAGTGCAGAAAAACAGAATGTACTCGGAAGACCATGAGGTTTCAGAAAAGTATGGTGTTCAAAAGTCCCCACATGGGGGGGGGGGGGTGTTCAGTAGCTCAAAGTCTATATAGAAGTATCTCAGCAAGCGACTGGTGGCGCGTACTCTATAACGCTTTGATTGCATCGAATAGTTCGAATAAACGTCGTTACACGTCGGGTCCTATTGAAAGAGTTTTAGAATACCTTTCCTAACAGCGGGAAAAATAAGCGTCTCGGTGGGAAAAAATAGTTTCGGCTACAGGTCATGTGACCACTTGACATAATAACATCGGTCATGTGACCACATAGCATAATAAAGCAAAGTTTATCTGTCACCCCTTTATCCGTCAGGAAAATAGGCACGTGACAGGATAAAAAAGCCTTAGTGACGATTAACAAACAGATTGAATCCAGATCAGACGCCGCGTAAGGCGACGTCTGATCTGGATTTAAGCTGTTTGCAAATGTAAACCAATCTCTCCCAATAACGACTCCCACCGAACAACGCACACAATGTGTCACCCATTGGGTGTCGTTGTAGAGAGGGAGCGCTGTCTTTCCGTCATAATAACAGTAAAATGGTCAAGAAATCACAGCAAAAATAGGAATAGCTTAATATGGTTTGAAATCTGAGATTGGAATATGTCTTTAGCGTTGAGTTTACAAAACTTTGACTCAGTACTCATCTTTCTAGAACGCAACAATCAGTAATATTGATTAAAACGAAAATCGATTAATTTTGAAAACTGTATAAGAATTAACAGTGAAGCGATTTAAGTTGATAAAACTTTAAGTGAATAAACATTACACTCTGAAGTAAATATGATGATCGAAAAATTAGTAGAATCTATTTTCACTTGAAACGATATTGAAACAGACGACACTATGACAGTGGGTGTACACCCCACGATATTTGACAATAAAACGGTTAACCCTTCAATATGAACTACAGTGGAGAATGTGTTATTCTTTCCCAATAAACGCGTTTACGCTAAAACTATTATTTGCAGTGCAAACAGTTTGGAGCCAGATCAGACGCCGGGTAACCCGGCGTCTGATCAGGCTCCAAACTGTTTGCCACCAAGATAAACAAGAATTATCAGAATTGTCCAAACGTTGTTCTTTTCTACGTTTTAGTGCTTTGCGTTTGCGTACGTTTGCGTTTAAACGGTAAAGAATAACAGATTATCCACTGTATGAATCAAAGCTAGAAAAAATAAAAATAGCGATTAAATAAAAAGCTCATCTATTTAACACTGCAAACAAAATCATGTCATCCTTTTGTCTAATACTTGAGATTTGTCACTTATGCCAATGCCGATACGGACAAATAGTCAATGAGAATGATGGGACTTTCTCAACATTTCTACTAGCCTGTACCAAGGGTACATTAGGCCTTTTCCTTTCATCTAAAGTTATCTTTGCTGTTGGTGGGTATTGAAAACCAATTACATGATGCGCTTTTTCTTTTATGTTATTCATTTTTCAGCAGACTTTTACTCAGAATCACTTGAAAACCCTTTTCTCAAAAGAATTTTGGGATTTATGCTTCATAAACTCATGATTTTCGCTCACAACATCGACTGACGTTTCGGACGTCTTGGTGCCCCGCCATGAACGACGGATAACGCAGTCGCTGCTGCAACCCTTCAATCCAAAGGGGCAACCGGTCTAAGAATAGCGGGTCCAAAGACAGTAGGTACAATGGACACAGGGGCAGCAATTTACAGTTTAAACATATGTTTCGACTGCGTTTCTGAAAAGTATAATTGATATGTTCCAAATATAAATAAAAGGTCCATGTGGACCTAAATCGTTCACCTGGAAATATCCCCGGACGGTTTCATTTTTACCCAAAGGATACATACATGTAATAATTTGTTCAAACGAACGAACGCCTCTTCTTAAAGCGGACAGTTATTTTCCTTATACGCAGAAACCCCCCGCAGAGCTATTCAAAAAGTGTCCTCTTACGTCTGATACCGGACACTTTTTTCTGTTACCGGACTGTTTTAGTTTCTGTTATTGTATACTTTTTACGGGCGTGATGCACGTGGTGAGCATGCGGTCACAGGTTTAACTATTGCACTGCCCTTGCAATGCTACAGTGGAGAAAACGTAATTCTTTCCCGTTTAAACGCAAACAAAACGCAAACGCAAACACAAAATAAAAGAAATAGAAAACAATAACTTTTTTTTTATTTTTTATCATCTATTTTCATCTGAGTGGCAAACAGTTTGGATCCTGATCAGACGCCGGGTTACCCGGCGTCTGATCTGGCTCCAAAATGTTTGCAATGGAAAATAAAGTTTAAGCGTCAACGCGTTTATTGGGAAAGAATAACGTTTTTTCCACTGTGAGTACCGCTTGGCTAACATTTGCAAACAGTTTTGATCCATAGAAGACGCCGTGTAACGCGGCATGTGATCTGGATCCAAATTGTTTGGCACTGATTCTCATTTTTAAATTCAATTTATTTGAAAAGCATAAGAAAGATTTTGAGATTCTCCGCAGACGATACTTTTAAGTTTGAAGCAGAGGGCAATTCAGCACGATAAGGGATAACGAACTTTTGCAAATAGTTTGGATCTATATTAAACACACAGTAACTCAGCGTTTGAACAGGATCGAAACTTTTCGTTGAAACATAAGTGTAGACAGCAATTTCAAAGCAGACGACAATATGGCAGTGCAAGAGTAAAATAACGCTATTTAATATTGTGCCTTTTCAGGAGAAAAATATCTGGTCCTTGGTTTGATTATGAAGGAACGGAAAAGGAAATATATCGGGCTAAAATGATAAAATTTATTGACCTTAAAGCTAAATGCCTAAAATAAGATGTCTCCTAAATTGATAAATACAGCGCTTACCTTACTAGCTGAAAACTTATTCTGAGCGCAATCAGACAAATGCGTAGTTATTTTACGGCATGACCCAGCACACAGGCTGCACGGAATGCTCGTGCAAGTTATAAAAAGGACCAATGAAAATAATAGTTAGTTG
The DNA here is from genome assembly GCA_922989275.2 of Gari tellinella. NCBI lineage: Eukaryota > Metazoa > Mollusca > Bivalvia > Cardiida > Psammobiidae > Gari > Gari tellinella. The sequence continues at coordinate 55,334,277 of OV277859.1, forward strand.
GTTTACGTTAATTTCAATATTTTAGAAATGGATATATTAATTTGCTATATTACATTGACCACAATGGTTATTGACTCGGTGTAAGGTATTTATTAAAATCTACGTATAAGTCAGATACAGCGACTCGTTCGCCTTAAAAGTGTAGGGTATGAATCGTAATAAGACTGTTTCGCTCGGACGAACAACAAATATGTCCTCGGCTTCGCCTCGGACAATTTGTTGTCGTCCTTGCAAACAATCTTATTACGATTCATACCCTACACTTTTAAGGCGAAAGCCGTCGTGTATCTATTACTTCTCTGATAAAATGTGCATTAAACGAGAAGAAAAAGTGCATCACCTTAGTCAATATCTTACGGCGATAATGTGCACGAGGTTTTCGTGTACAGTCGTCTTTGTATTTTTCGCGTAACATTTATATTTCTAAAGTTGCTTTTTCTATATTGTTTGAAAATGTGAGTATAGGTTTACTCCTTTTTATATTTCCTTTCAAATACCTAACAATCGATATCTCTAAATAAATTACATTATTGTTAAGATATATAAAATAGATTGGTCTATCATGACTGTTTTTGTATAGTTATTGTGGCCAACGTATACCGAACTGAATTTCAACCCGAGTGCGTACCACTGTTAATTATTTTATTTCATAGGAATCTCCGGGTCAGTTATTACAAAAGCAACAACAAAATAAATAATTAAATTATTGCAATAATAAAACTATTAATAGTATCATCATTCGCCGCGCAACAGTTTGCCAATCGTATTTATAGTTTGTTCAATAAGAAAAACGCAGATGACAATTCAGCATGATAAGGGTAAATACACCCATCAGTTGAAGGCTTGTATAAATTTGGAGAAAGTCCCTCATTCTCAATTACTACAGTAAAACATTTTTATTCCACCCACTTAAGGCTAACTATTGTATGAAAAATAGGTGGCAGCGTAAAGCAAGTCTAAAGTAAAACAGAAAGCTATTTAGGAGTTTTGTGTTTTACTTGCATGTTGCTTTAAGCATCCAACTGCTTGATTAAACACAAAATAGCTTTTTTTCATTTAATCGCCGTTATACAGAGACTTTTCTGTATTTTGTCCGTATCTATCGTCAACATCGGCATTGGCATAAGTGACAAATCTCAACTATTAAGAGTTTTACTTCTATTGTTCGATTTTTCTGACCTGTCGGAGTTATTTTTAAAACAGAATAGTTCATAATGGTAAATAGATAACAGGGTAACATCGGATTTATATATAGTCGTACACTTTCCAACTTGAGATAACATGATCATCGTGCAGCACGAGACCCTTGCGCTAACTTTACTGATGTTTTATTCTTTCTCAATAAACGCATTTATATACTAATACTATTATTACAATTGCAAAAAAGTTGGAGCCAGATCAGACGCCGGGTAACCCGGCGTCTGATCAGGCTCCAACCTGTTTGCTACTCAGATTAAAAATATAGTTAAAATTTCTAAAAGTAAATTTCCTTATTCTAATTTGTTTTCCATTACTCAGAGCGAAATTTGAATTACCTGTGTAATTTTCGGAAGTGTCTCACTTCCTTCGTCGGCTGTGACTGTTCGACTAGTGCTGGTCACGTGACCTGGTGTGGTCACCTGACTCGAGGAGAGGCGTGTCGACGGAGGGTAGCTCCAGGCCCTCGTCCCTGTTCAATGATGGTTTCCGCTGTCTGATCTCAATGGCTTCTTTTACCTTTCTTTTCATTAAAGTGCTTTCGTTGGTTAAGATTTTTGTACGGTCTGATTTGAAGGTATGTCCGGTGTTATTGCAGTGTTCGAAAATTGCTGAAGAACACGTGACCAGCACTAGTCGAACAGTCAGTGCCGACGAAGGATGTGAGACACTTCCGAAAATTACACAGGTAATTCAAATTTCGCTCTGAGTAATGGAAAACAAATTAGAATGAATCATCCAGAGCATGGAAACAACCTTTTTAGTTGTAAATTTCCTTAGTTAATGCATTGCGTTTGCGTTTAAACGGGAAAGAATAATATATCCTCTACTGTACATTACGCACAAAAAATTACAGCTATCCGTATCTCTAAGTGGATGTAGAGAAAACTCATCCCTTTTAAAGTTTTAGAATGTTCCAATCTAAAAGTAACTCCGACAGGTCAGAAGAAAACACTAATACAAAGAACAAAGGTAAGTGCTCTTACTGTTACTACAATTACAACTATATATAAATCAACAACACATCCTTCACTTATACTATAATTGTTTCTTCTTCTACTACTACTACTACTACTACAAATGCTGTTACTTCTGCGTTTAGAACTACTAAATTAGATGCCTGTTATGTGCTTAGTAGTCCAGTTGTAAGACGTTGGACTATGGTGCCAGGGGTCGTGAGTTCGATCCCCCGCCGGACAAGCGGTCTTACTAGGGGATTTTTCCCGAATCCCCGATGATGTACAGGAATGTTTTATGAGCAAGGCATGTACCGCGAATTGCTCCTCTCCACCAAGGGGTTAAAATGGGTACATGTGAAGGGTCTGAGTCGGTACTGTGGCTGCAATATGCGCCATATGTTAGCAGTGCTCAATAGTGTAGGCAAGATGGCTCAATGATCAGGGGGTAAATGTACAGTCGGCTGAGCGGTCATTCGGACTGAAAGTAGACTTTAACTGGTACTTTACTTTCTTTTTTCAGCGGAGCTGTCTATTATCTATTTAGACACATATTTCTATTTACACAAACATTATTAATATTAATTTTGAACCAATCATATTTGATCAGAAATTTAGAATTAAGAGCACCTGTTGAAACTGAATCGTCTGATTGGATAGTAGACAGGGCTCCAGATAAATGAATTATTCAAAAACTTAAAAACTTTATTTGTGCATTAAACCCTATGGTGTCCAACTCATTTGAATTGTCTCTTCGAGACGATAAAAATGAGTGGTAACACCATAGGGTTTGGTGCTGAAATGAGTGAGAAAATTTTAGATTTGTTCAATTTACTCCCCTCTTATCTGGAGCCCTGAAACTGTAGCCTGGCTGGTTTATGCACTGATGTGAGTGTAAAATTAAGAGACACAGACAGTTTTAAGATATGCTAGCAGATGGACAGTGGTAGCTAGGTGTTTTGTTTAATAATGGTTTACTTCCAATTTATTTTAATTGTTAACTATTTGTACAAATTTACCATACATTGATAGCAATATAATAAATGGCCTCAAGTGAGTTAAACACAATTGTGTTGTTTCATCATTTATTTACAAGAGTGAGGTGTTATAGAACTTGTACAGTAGAGCAGACTGTTCTGTAGTTCATCTAGTTATAGTTTGTTTCAAGAAACTCCCCATGAATGAAGTTTGATATATAGAACAATATAGTTTAATCTGAGGATCTCTTCCTACCAGTAGCTAGGATATGGGTTATATTATTGTTTTGCATTTCTGTACATTTATAGTTTTTTAGTCAGAGTTATGCTATATCCTTGAATGTGTATTTTTTGCATTTCAATCCAAGATATTATAATTCTTTGAAAACCTTTAATTTCATACAATTTTGCACACCCATCAACAGCATGAATTCCACCACCCATTCCGCTGAATATCTTTTTTAAAGATATTTCTTGTTTAATTTTCTTAGCATGAACCTCTCATCCCCTCTATCTATCTATATATATATTTAATATTATGTATATTTAATAATATTTATCAATTAAGTATATAAACATATTTCGCCTCGCGGCTCGTCAGTGTAAAATATATATATATATATTTTAATCTCTCTCTCTCTCTCTCTCTATCTGCCTCTCTGCCTTTTTCTCTTTCGCTCTTAGCCTGACTGCCTCTCTGTATGTTTCTCTGTCTGTGGCGTCCTTCCTGTCTGTCTATATGTATGTATGCCTGTCTGAAAATGTCTGCTTGCTGAATGAAAACTGTTAGCCTGTTTTAGAAAATCACTTTGCCACCTATGAAGGGTCGTTACAAAATGATTTCAGAGACAGGGACAAACTAGGAAAATAAGTTTGTCTCCATTAATAATGAACAACACTTCCACAGTCCACAGTGTTTATCGTACTGTGGACATGAGAGATACAATTTACGCTAAATACAGAGGAGAATCTGTTATTCTTTCCCGTTTAAACGCAAACGTACGCAAACGCAAAGCATTAAAACGTAAAAAAATAACAACTTTTGGACAATTCTGATAATTCTTGTTTATCTTGGTGGCAAACAGTTTGGAGCCTGATCAGACGCCGGGTTACCCGGCGTCTGATCTGGCTCCAAACTGTTTGCACTGCAAATAATAGTTTTAGCGTAAACGCGTTTATTGGGAAAGAATAACAGATTCTCCACTGTACACAAATACAGTAGAGACGTCGTTAATATTATTTCCAAATAAATGTGTTGGTGTTAAAACACATACAGTGCTCCCTCCCTACAACGGCCATCCCAACAACGACTCCCTTCTTACGACCCGTGTCGCTGTTCCCAAAAGACAATTATATCCAACATTTTCATGGCTGCAATGTCGTCTACTTAAATTTGTCGTCTGCTGTTTTTCTCAAATGTACATGTTAGTGGACATTTTGATAGAAAAAATATAATGACGAGTGACAAACAGCTTGAATCCAGACCAGACGCCGCGTTGATCTGGATTCAAGCTGTTTGAAAATGTTAACCTGTTTCCCTCTCTATAACGACTCCCTCCGAACAACTCACACAGCCTTTGTCTCCCATTTGATGTCGTTGAAGAGAGGGGCGCTGTATTTCCATTGCAGACCGTTTGGGGTCAGATCTGATAACGGGTAACCAAGCGTCGGATAAGGTTCCAAACTGTTTACCAAATAAAAACAAATGTTCAGAACTGTCGAAAATCTGTAATTTTCTACATTTGATAGCCATGTTTTCAAGTTATTTCAAACGGGAAAGAATAACGTATTCTGTGATTAACATGACCCACATTACCCCCAGCTCTAAAGTACAATGGATCGTGCTTTCTCTATATATTCTGCTGACACTCAAGCAATATCTAATACAAGAGTCACTGACTTGAATGTCTAACCGCGTCAATAATCCCAAAGAATTGTTCTTTAAACTCTGGCATTTATCTCGCGTGTTTCCCAATATTGCTCACTTTTTTTATCGATGCCCTCCGTAGCGTCTCTGGCATTAAAGATAACTAGATTATCTCAAGATTCTGCCCAAGTTTCCTCTTTTCCCTATTGTAAAATATTTGCCAAGAATCGTTTCATTTGTAGTTACCATGGAAACGAATGCGTGTTTTCCCCGAGATATCGCCGAAATTGATGGTTAGACGAAGCTGGATATAAATCGCTCAATATGTCCTTTCAGAGAAGAAATACTGGAAACGGGATAACAGTGAAACCTTTAACGAGATGCCACCAAATAAAGAATATGTAGATGGTTTAGGACAGATGTCTGCTGAATGGAAAAATCTGATGCAGAAATATTCGCATTTATGCGTGCTACATAAAATTCTCATCTATCTTGTTGAATATACTTCATCTTTTTTTAAAACAGATGTTCACTAGAGGTATGACTGTTTGGCTTTCAGGGAAGAAATTCTGGGAACGGGATTAGAATAGGAACTGAATTGCGTTACCAGGCTGTCTGATTTTCTTCAGGAGAATTTCATGTATTTTGTGGACTTTGCGTAAATTATGTCTCCCGAGACGGAAATTGTAGATTAGCATTAAGGAAATAAGAAACTTTAAAAAGGTTTTAAGGCAACGTTACTTAAGACTACTCCCTAAGGATTGGTGTTTTTAGTATTAAATATGGCATAAAAATATCATACTTAAATGGTCTGTCATTTTCTGTTGGAGGCAAACTAGAAAGTGTCTTCCGGTACACGTGCCTCTCACACTATTGCTTCATAATACAGTCAAACTTTGATATCTCGAACTCGGTTTAGTCGAACATATCCGTATTTAGCCACATTTAACTTTGAAATATGGGTATGTTCGACAAAAATGAAGTTCATGTGTCGACATATCGGATAGTTCGAGTTAAGCGAGTGAGTTCGATATATCAAAGTTCGACTGTACATTGTACAACAACAAAGATGTTATTCTTTCCCGTTTATTCGTGACCCCCCATATATATGCAGTTTAGACGCCTACATTTGATTTCTTCACTGAAGAAAATACAAGTTTTATGTAGTTTCATTTTAATACAGTAATGAATCTGCAACATAAGAAATATTTCCTATATTCTTGCAGAAGTGACTTAAAACAGGCTGAAAGTGAAGCAGAATGTGTCATCAGGCGCAATATGTTTTACTTTTAACCTGCTTTCAGTGGTAATATGTCTTCAAAACTAGAAACGGGTAATGGGATAATGGGTTAAACCAAAATAAAGGCAACACGTGGTATAACTATTTTCAGAAACTGACAACTTTTTAAAAATTATGACGGTAGATTTGTTTAAGCCTGACCAGACAGTGGTTTTTTCGGCGTCTTATTAGGCTTCAAAAGGTTTTCAATGGCGTTATTGTTTAGCATGAACGTGGCTATTGAGAAAGATTTACGTCTTCTCCACTGTCCCATTACACTGACTTTGATACATAAAAAAGCAAGACAATTGTTGCTTAACTCATTCAAACCTGAAACTTTTAATGAACAATTCCAATTTCTTTTTTTTTTTTACTTTTTAAGGCGTTTCGCATACGGAAGTCGGTCTAGCGGGCGAGCGGATATGCGTCTTGACGACATAGACTTTTTCCGTACGTGCTTATACTAGAAATCTATATAAAGGAAATGTTGGTACGATTCTGTATAATCCTTCATAGCGCGGTCAGTAGAGAGGTTGACTAGCAATTCAAAGGTCATAGGTTCGAGACCCATACGATCCAAATATTTTTTTTAAGTGTCCGATTTGTTGACTTGTCAATCCATAACGCAGTGATCACTGGACATGTTATGTTTAGTATTTGTTGATTAGATTTAGTGATGTTATATACGGTCCAATTATATGTCCACTTACATGTACGTTTAAGTTTAATGACTTACAAGTCAATAAAATCGGTATACATGTATACGATTTGATCGAACTATAAAGCCACATAATGAAGCTTATCAATACGTCAACCTTTTCAAGATCGATATTGCCCATTATTATTATGTTTAAACAAATATAATTAACTTTGTATGCAAGTCCATGAATAAATAATAATGCATTTTTATGACAAAGTTTTAATTTTAAGGTAGGTAACTGTATCTAAACTTCAAATATACCACATTTTGATAAGAAAATCTGTTATTACAACCAATCCTGACTGTAATATTTTCTAATTCTTTCAGACTAACTACTTCATCAACCATATATTTGAATAAAATGAAAACAAATATACATTGAACGAGTCAGTTTTTTGTAATTCAATTTTTTAGCATTTTGCAAAATTTAAATAGCTGATAACATCTTTCTGAACACCTTTATTCAAAATGAGTTTAGCTTTTCTTGTAATGAATGTTGTGGACTACTCATTGGGCGAGATTTACAGTCATTAGCTTTACATGTATTTTATTTTTGAGAAAAATAAAAATCATCAACATTCCAGGGTTTTTTTCAGAAAAAGAGACCTTAAAGACAAACCACACGATAAATGTTGCCTATATTTTCACATATTGTTTTCTTAGGCTATTATCATTCTTCATAAAAAGTTTCATAACAAGTGTATGGAAACTACGCGCACCTGCGAAGTACCTTAAGGTTGATTTTAACAATATACTTCAAAATGACAAACAGTGTAGACTCTGGTCAGGGGGCTTCTTAAGGAGTCCTCCGCTCAGGGTCTACATTGTTGCACTGGCCAAGTGTAATCATCAAGGGTACACTGTTTGTATATGACGAGTATACTCGTCGCTAGGGTTGAATGTTCGAAAGCAAATCAAAAGTAAAAAAGAAATCTCCAACAATGACTGTCTAATTTCAGTCCAGATTTAGGTAGAATTTTCAACACTTCTATTAAGAAGTTGCACCCCAATGCGCTTAACCCATTTGTGCCCATGATCCAATATATATGGGACATATATGCGGCGTCTGATCAGAGTCTACACTGTTTGCTGATAGGAATTTCAATATTACAAAAATGAAAATGAAAAATTTGACCAGGCATCCCTTTGATAGAACCTGGACTAATCCCATATATAAGCATGAAAGAATCTACTGGGCACAACTTGGTTAAGTGGCATTACAGTTACAGTCGATTTTGCAAACAGTTTGGTTTCAGATCAGACGGGATCAAAACTGTTTGACACTCGTATCGATAAATCGTACGTCATATTACCTTCGGAAAACAACGTTACAGCAGACGATAATACAGGTTTGAAGGGGTGAAACTCTTACGATTAATTTGACGCCGAAAGGGTTACAGGCGCCATGGTGTGTTCCTTGTTTCGGGATAGGATTCCAATATGATTATATGAATAATTATTCAAAAGTTACATATTTTTAAAGAAGTTTAAGCATATTTCGAATCGATTCCTAACCATCCCATCGCCTTGCTGTCGCATTAATACGTCTCCTTAAACCTTTCATGATCAAATTTATCGTGATGTTTTAACCCCTTCACCGCCACATTGTCGTCTGACTCAATACTGTTACAATGGAGAATCTGTTATTCTTTCCCGTTTAAACGCAAACGTACGCAAACGCAAAGCACTAAAACGTAGAAAAAAACAATTTTTGGACAATTCTGATAATTCTTGTTTATCTTGGTGGCCAACAGTTACCCGGCGTCTGATCTGGCTCCAAACTGTTTGCACTGCAAATAATAGTTTTAGCGTAAACGCGTTTATTGGGAAAGAATAACAGATTCTCCACTGTACAGAGGGAGCATTGTTACATAGCGTTATATCTACTAAATCATCCATGGTTATAATATAGTCTTTTTTATAAATTTGGAATACGATTTAATAAAGTATCATAATTATCTATAATCCTCAAACAGTTTGGATCTAACAGATTTTATTTGGTGTCTGAGTTTGATCCAAACTTGAAAATACAAGTGATCTAGTTAGAAGTGTAACGCTCTTTCCTATCTTAATCTTAATCTTAAAAACAATGTCCTTTCCCTTTCAGGGACCTTTTCTCTTATGATATTTGCCTTTCTCAACTTCCTATGTATATCCTTTTCCTTTGCTACAGTGGACATTACGTTATTCTCATGCCCACTACCATACCCCATATAAAATACAGCACTCCCTCTCTACAACGGCTCTCCCAACAACGACTCCCTCCTTACAACGACCCTTGCCGCAGTTCCCTAGACAGTACAATTATGTCTAACGTTTTTATTGCTGCTATATCGTCTGCTTAAAATTATTGTTTGCTGTTTTTCTCAAAATTACTGATAACTGGACACATTTCATATAGAATAAATATAATTATGAGTGACAAACAGCTTGAATCCAGATCAGACGCCGCGTTACGCGGCGTCTGATCTGGATTCAAGCTGTTTGCAAATGTAAGTCAAGTCTTTATTTTCCCTCCCTGCAACGACTCTCTCCGAACAACACACACAATATATGTCTCCCATTGGTTGTCGTTGTAAAGATGGAACGCTGTACTCCCTATTTGCTAGCAAAAAGTAGCTTAAAACGGGCTGAAAGTAAAGAGGAATGCGTCTTACGTCGCATTCCGCTTTACTTGCATTTTGCTTTAAGTGGTCACCCGTCTTAAGACACAAGCTATGGAGTAAAATATTAAATAAAGGCAATACGTAGTTTAAGTAATGCATGCGCTTTCTGCAGTAAATGTATTTATCACCTGTTTTAATCATAAAATTGTCTTTAGAAATACACTGTATTTATGTTTTTGAACTAACTTTGCCCATATGGTTTTTTTGTTTGTTTTTGTTGTGTTTGTTAACATCCGTTTCTACCATCTATGGACTAATTGGACGCCCCAGAGAGAGGGGATCAGATACAGAGAATCCGGGCGCGATGACCTACACTTATTATCGAAAGAGTTATCTGGTTCTTTTAGATGCCCAGTGTAAAGCACTGATACATCAGACCTCGGTTTATAAAGTTTCACCCGAAGGACTTGGTCTGATGGAGGATCGAAGTCACGACCCCTGACGGCGTAAGCGGACGCTTTACCCCTCGACTACGTCCCCCGGTAAACAACCTTTTGAAGCCAAGAGGTATTTTCAGTTGCCATTGGCCGTTTTGTTAGTGGGAATCTAGATCACTACTTTTCACCATTCTCTCATTTATTCACGTATAGTCAATTAAAGATTGCTCATCATTAAGCATTAAATGCAAACAGTTTGGAGACAGATCAGAGGCCGGGCAAATTAGCGTCTGGTATTGCTCCAAACAGTTGCATTCAGATTGAAATTAGTGAATGTTTTCAAACAGTGTAATGTTCTCCATTGTATTGCATTTTTTTGTCGTTTAGTTTAGTTTAAAAGGGGCTAATGATGTAGGTTCTACTCTAATTAGCTGATTCATTGAGTCGTCCTCATTGTTATATACAGTGGAGAATCTGTTATTCTTTCCCGTTTAAACGCAAACGTACGCAAACGCAAAGCACTAAAACGTAGAAAAGAACAACTTTTAGACAATTCTGATAATTCATGTTTATCTTGGTGGCAAACAGTTTGGAGCCTGGTCAGACGCCGGGTTACCCGGCGTCTGATCTGGCTCCAAACTGTTTGCACTGTAAATAATAGTTTTAGCGCAAACGCGTTTATTGGGAAAGAATAACAGATTCTCCACTGTTTTGAAGACAGCTTTATGGCTGTTTTGACTGAAGAAATGTTAATACAAGTGTCAAACAGATTAGATTCTGATCAGACGCCGCGTTTAGCGGCGTCTAATCAACTCACAAGCGCCGTTAGCTATGAAATAGTTTAACCTTAAACCATATCGACAATCTCGATTCTGATCTTGGGAAAATACTGATTTATACTTTATTAATGTGGTTCGCGGGTCTGCTTATACCCTGTATATTACGCACAAAATTACAGCTATCTGTATCTCTAACTGGTTGTAGAGATAACTCATCCCTTTTAAAGTTTTAGAATGTTCCAATCTAAAAATAACGTGGACAAGTCAGGCGTAAACACTAATAGACAGGTATTGATAATATATATATATGCTACAAAGATATCATCAACATCTAGAACGTAAAGACTATTTCCAGGAATTCAGATAAAGATTTAAAACAAACATAATGCCATGATCTCCCTTAAGAATAAAGTATGATTACAGTGGAGAAAACGTTATTCTTTCCCGTTTAAACGCAAACGTACGCAAACGCAAAGCACTAAAACGTAGAAAATAACAAGTGTTTGACATTTCTCACTATTTATTTTAATCTGAGTGGCAAACAGTTTGGAGCCTGATCAGACGCCGGGTGACCCGGCGTCTGATCTGGCTCCAAACTGTTTGTAATGGAAATAATAATTTTAGCGTAAACACGTTTATTGGGAAAGACTAACGTTTTCTCCACTGTATACGTCGTAACTGTAATTGTTAGTGACACTGTGGAGTATTTAACCAAAATTATCTTTCGTAATTCGAAGTCACACGAGAAGTAAGGATGTTTTTAAAATTGAAACGTTACTCGAGATTCCATGTTTGTAACGATCTTGATTCCCAATTGTTTAATAGTTTGCTTAAGGCCGGGTGCACGAAAAAAAGAGAGTATTCAAGGGAACCTAACTGTGGTGTGGTTACTACATTATATATGTGCTGATACCATGTTTTATATGCCTGTTTCCTTTTATATGCGTGTTTCCTTGACAAATTGTTAGTATGTATGGGACCGTTCTCATGTTTTTGCATGTTGCAAACTGAGAACAATAATGAATAAAACTGAAACTGAAACTGGTTGTTTCGAAATAAAGTTGAGGGTTTGGGAATCGCTTTTCCAAGCTTTCAGATTCCAACATTTGGCATTTGAAGATCATTTAGTATTAATACCGAAGTTAAGTATCTTACACACGTTAAGGTACTTCGCAGGTGCGCTTAGTTTCTATACAACTTGTTATGAAACTTTTCATGAAGAATGATAATAGCCAAAGAAACAATGTGTGAAAATATAGGCAAAATTTATCGTGTGGTTTGTCTTTAAGGTCTCTTTTTCTGACAAAAACCTGGAACTTTTATGATTTTATTTTTCTCAAAAATAAATATAGCAAATGACTACAAGTCTCGCCCAATAAGTAGTCCACAACATTCATTACAAGAAAAGCTAAAACATTTTGAATAAAGGTGTTCAGAATTATGTTATCAGCTATTTAAATTTTGCAAAATGCTAAAAAATTGAATTACAAAAAACTGACTCATTCAATGTATATTTGTTTTCATTTTATTCAAATATATGGTTAATGAAATAGTTAGTCTGAAAAAATTAGAAAATATTACAGTCAGGAGTTGTTGTAATAACAGATTTTCTTATCAAAATGTGGGATATTTGAAGTTGAAATACAGTTACCTACCTTAAAATTAAAATTCTGTCATTAAAATGCATTGTTATTTATTCATGGACTTGCATACAAGGTTAATTATATTGTTTAAACATGATAATAATGGGCAATATCGATATTGAAAAGGTTGACGTATTGATAAGCTTCAGTGTGTGGCTTTGTAATTTGATCAAATCGTATACATGTTTACCGATTTTATTGACTTGTAAGTCATTAAACTAAAACATACATGTAAGTGGACATATAATTGGACCGTATATAACATCACTAATTTTAATCAACGAAGACTAAACATAACATGTCCCTTGGTCACTGCGTTATGGATTGACAAGTCAATAAATCGGACACTTAAAAATAAAATTTGGATCTGATGGGTCTCGAACCTATGACCTTTGAATTGCTAGTCAATCACTCTACTGACTGCGCTATGAAGGATTATACTAAATCGTATCAACATTGTCTTTATATAAATTTTCTAGTATAAGCACGTACTGAAAAAGTCTATGTCGTCAAGACGCATATCCTCTCGCCCGCAAGACCAACTTCCGTATGCGAAAGACCTTAAGAGCGATAAATATATATCCTCTGTAAAATTATGTTGATATTACCTATTTCTCCCTAGCATAATTAGAAGAAGTGTGATTAAATTTATGTATCGTTTAAACTTATACGTAGGTGGTGCCTACAGAGCAATCATTACGCACTCGATAGTTTCGCATGTTTTCACCAGTAAAGAGTAAAAGTCGCCTATTGCAATAACACGGGGAAATATAGTTTTCGAAGTTTATTGCATGTGTCTGTTTAACCCATTTGTGCCCACGATCCCATATATGGGACATAGGTAAACAGTGAATACTCTGAATCGGGCTGTGCAATATTATGAGGTTATTCTAACAATGTAGAGAACAATACTGAATTCAATTGGACTCGTACATGTACACAGCTGTCGTAATCCATATTTTGACGAGGCGATAGCCGAGTCCAATATGGATTATGACTTCTGTGGTCGAGTCCAATTGAATTCAGTATTGTTATCTACACTGTTGATTATCTCTTTATTTCACACCATAAAATTGTAAAATGAAAAAAGAAACCACGACATTTTTGTATTGCTTTTACCCTTTGACTTCGCAATTACAAAAACCAAAATAGCAGACGAACGTGAAATGCCAAGGAAAATAACAGAGTGTCGGAAGAGTTGTCCAGTACAAAACGAAAATTATTTTCGGGACTCAAGACCCGATATGAAAACAACAGGGCCTTTCGAGATCGCATTTTTCACAACCCACTACAACACTCGTTTCTCTTGTATCGTCCCGTGGAATAAAAAAGAGTTTCCGAATGGTTTAATCTATATAGGTGTGAAATAAATAAGTTTTGTAAATAGGTTCAATAAATATTATACCTTAGATTTAGTCAAACGAATTAAAAGATGTATCACATAAACGTGAAAAATATATAGTGCCGTATATATTGTATGGCACGGTGTGTATGTAATAAACTTACTTACGAATCACCCAAATACTGTATTACTACTCCGACTGTTAACAATGTTGAGTTAACAAACTGAAATCACCATGAATCAACGACATATGTGTCAGTGTCCAACAGGTATAATTACTTTTCTATCTTCCGAGCAACATAAAATAAAATATAAAATATTTCTCAGTGTCCAACAGGTTTATATTACAGTGGAGAATCTGTTATTCTTTCCCGTTTAAACGCAAACGTACGCAAACGCAAAGCACTGAAACGTATAAAAGTACAACGTTTGGACAATTCTGATAATTCTTGTTTATCTTGGTGGCAAACAGTTTGGAGCCTGATCAGACGCCGGGTTACCCGGCGTCTGATCTGGCTCCAAACTGTTTGCACTGCAAATAATAGTTTTAGCGTAAACGCGTTTATTGGGAAAGAATAACAGATTCTCCACTGTACTTCTCTATCTCCCGGGCAACATGCACTAAAATATATGTATTACGAGTCGTATTAACGGTGACTTAGAACAGGACGGATGGTACAGCTTGTAGCATCATCTCTGTTGTTACATCATGTCACCATACTGACGTAGTTCCAAAACTTAAGAAACAACTGATCGATTAAATCTATTTAGAAAAATAATGTTTTACCAGACAGGCATTTTCACAACATACAATGGAGACAACGTTATTCTTTCCCGTTTTAACGAAACGAAACGCAAACGCAAAACACTAAAATTGGAAAAATTACAACTTTTCGATGTTTTTTAGACATTTGTTTTTAATCTGTGTGGCAAACAGTTTGGAGCCAGATCAGACGCCGGGTTATCCGGCGTCTGATCTGGTTCTAAACTGTTTGCGTTGGAAATATTAGTTTAAGCGTAAACTCTTTTATTGGGAAAGAATTACGTTCTCCACTGTACTTATATTGTTTTTCATTTATCTTATTTCGGTACTGTTTTTATCTGTTGATGAATAAAACTTATAACAGTTGCTAAGCAGAAAACTTTACACACACACATCGCATGAATACCAATTCACCATCAAACACAGAACACTTTAGGGGCTATAGGATTAACTTTAGAAATTAACAGTTCCTGAATTGTAGAATATGGGGTGAAATTGACACGACTTTAAACAGCAGAATGGTCTGTGTACACAATCAAGTGAACCGACATCGTTTCCATAAATTTTGACATGCAGGTAAACGTTTTTCTTTGTTGTTAGATACGGATAAAAATGTCTGAAATACTACTGTTATTTCAGGAAATATTCTCTATACACTGTTCTCTATTATAGTTCTATACATGTATATATGAAAATGTACATTTTAAATATAAACCAGGGATGATTTGTAGATGTACGTCGTATGTGCATGTTATAAATACAAGTTGAATTCCCTTTGCAGAATTATATCACACTTTATTTTTATCTGACTTTATTTTTAGGGGTCAATTATCATCTGACTGTCGGTTTCTAAAACCTCGTCATTTCCTTTTTCTTTTGAGTGATCGCAACAGCAAATCTTTGATATGTTACATGTATATTTGAAAAAGGCCCTCAGGCAGACATATTTCACATCAGAAGCCTCTTTTACAAAAATCTAATTAAATGGATTTGCCTACAGCTTTTATCCTTAGCTCACAATTATAACACATTTATGACATTCCTAAATATAGGAATGCAAACCGGGTTTTGCTGTGCCATAATAACACCAGATACATATCATCACACAATACAAATTGTGTATACTACATAATTCTTCCATCGGAGGCAAACATTGTTTGAGTTGTTTTGAGGGAGTTGTTATAGGCAATGAAACATTAATACTATCAGAGTGTTGGCTAACATTTGCAAACAGTTTGAACTATGACCAGACGCAACATAACGCTGCGTCTGATCTTGGGTCAAACTGTTTGTCACTCGTCTTTATGTTTCTTCTGTTAAAATGTCCATTACGTAACTTTGAGATCAAAAGCAGCTAACGGCAGTTTTAAGTAGGCGAAGAAGATTATTTGGGGACCAGCAGCAAACATAGTTGTTTGAAGGGAATCGTTGTTTGGAGGGTCGTTATTGGGAGGGAGTATTGTACTAGTACCGTTATCTCGAGTCCGGTGTATGAAAACGTTCAACACATGCAAATATGTTTAAGAAGTAATAGAAGTTCTACCGTTGTTAAACGGTATTCTATATCGGTCGGTAGTTGTGATGCGCAGGAATTGACCACGAAGTTCGGCAGCCTGAGTAGTCAATTCCTGCGCATCACATTGACCAACCGTTGTAGAATACCGTTTAACAACGGTGGAACATCGATTGTTTCGATTTTAACATGACTAGCTTAAAAAAATCATAAGAAATCCAAGCATATGTTTCAGGCTTATTACCTCTGCGAATGAAGTTTTCGACCGAATTACTTCCCTTGTATGGCTATTACATAAAACCAATATCAGAACGTCATATATAAGAAAAAGAAAAATTATGACGAAATAACTTATTCTGTCTTAGAACCATTTAGTATTTGTCAGATTAAATATATCTGAGACAAATCAGTAACAAAGCATGAAGGAAAATACCTTTTATGTCACATTGCTTTTAATTGAAAACTGCGCTTTACCGTAGGGTGGGTACAGGATGTGCCTGTTTAAAAGGACTATTTTCACAGCGTGGTAAAAAACACTAGATATACCACGGCGAACTTGTTCTTTGTTTTTAGAGACGAATGCACATGTCATGTTAGAATATGTAATATAACAGTGTTAATATCGGCGAGTGTCAAACAAAAAAACATATACAAACGCCGCACCAGGAAGCGGTGGTTGGTCTGAGTCTAAACTTTTTTTATGCAAAAATGTACACATTCCTAATTGCATGCTAATGAACATATATACCTGAATCTCAGTAATGTTGTGTTAAATTATTGATCTAAACGTTTTCCGCCTTACATGTATCTCTTTCACTGCCAAATTTTATATTCTTCTTTAAGCCTCTAACCGCCAAATAAAGATGCATTCGTAGTGTTGTCTACAATATTTTTAAAGTCAGCGTTAGGCCAGTTTTGTCTGGAGAAATGTCGATACGAGTGTCAAACAGATTGGATCCTTACTGTTTTCAAAGTCACCATTCGGCGCCGTTCGCAGTGGAAGAGTTATAAGGGTAAATAATGTCGTACGAAGTTAAAGTATTGCTTCGTTACCGCACTTCATCGTAATGTGATATATTTAGCAATTTATGTTTTCTTACTATTTGAGTATCACACCGTCTGCAATTCTTTATAATGAGCATACTGTTCTTGATATTGATATATACAAACTGCATCGTGAGCTTTTAGACTCTTCTGAAAAAAGACTAGATCAACAACGTTTTTAGTTTTATGGCGTCTAACCAGTGTGGAACTTAGGAGACAAAATATTGTAGATTCGACTACGGGTAAATGAAGTTATGAAATTTAATACAGTCCTTGACCTGCATTTACACTGTTTTAAAATGCATTTTTACTGCGACGGGATTGCTGTTGTAGGGATCAGGGCATGATAAATATAAAAGAAAACGAGGTTTTTGTCAACAGTAAAGTCGTCTTCAGCGGCGCCCTTTTTAATGTGTGACGGGCGACCGTTTACTGCAATATATAGTAGTGCTTCTTTAATACAATACCTAACGCTTTCATGATCAAATTATTCGGGAGATTTTTACCCCTTCACCGCTATATTGTCGTCTGCTTCAGTATTGTTGTCTGCAAGACACGTTTCAAAGTTAGATTTAAGGTTGTATGACTTAAATAAACATCGATAAGAGTGTCAAACAGTTTGGGTTCCGACCAGACACGGCGTCTGATTAGGAACCAAACTGTTTACAAAGCAAACTTTTCATTTTCGTTTTTTTTTTATTGAAATTCCTATTAGCAAACAGTGTTGACTCTGATCAGTCGCCGCATATGTTTGCCTATGTCCCATATATGGGATCGTGGCCACACATGTGTAGACCATGATCGGAATCTCTGGATCTATGTACATGTACACTGTTTTCAAAGAACAGGTCTACTCTTCACAGGTACTTTATTTGCAATTGACGAGTATAACGGTTGTCAGTGCTAAATGTGTCAAAGGCGTGAAAGGGCTTGAGTATTGAGTATTGATTTAAGTACAATAAAACGGCATTTAAGTATTCTTTTGCTTTAATGAATGGCACTCAGATATCGCCATTTCATTCACTATTTGTATTCAGTAATCGCATAATCATAAGAGAGAGAGAGAGAGAGAGAGAGAGAGAGAAAGGGAGGGAGACAGACATACATACATAGAGAGACAGAGACAGAGAGAGACATACAGACAGACAGACAGACAGACAGCAAGACAGAGAGACAGAGAGACATTGACAGAGATACACAGAGAGACAAAGAGAGACAGTGACAGACAGAGACTGAGACAGAGAGACAGCGAGATACAGAGAGAGAAAAAATCAGATAGACAGGGACAGACGGACATATATAAAGATAGAGAGACAGAAACTGAGAAAGACAGATATAGAGATACAGAGATAGATAGATAGAGAGAGAGATAGAGAGAGACAGAGAGACAGAAAAAGAGAGACAGACAAACAATAAGAGATACAAACAGACAGAGACAGGCAGTCATACATGTACCAAAACATACAGAAACAGAGAGAGCCAAAGTGACAGACACAGAGAGACAAAGAGAAAACACACACACACACATATATATAATTATATATATAGAAAGATATAGAGAAACACATACAGATTGACAGACAGACAGAAACAGACTGAGTTAAACAAAGAGAAACAGAGAGATAGGGAGACAGTCAAAAAGACAGGGATATACAGGCAGACCGACAGAGGAGAGAGAGAGAGAGAAAGATACAGAAAGAGAGAGAGAGCGAGACAGACAGACAGACAGAGATAGAATTAGAGAGAGAGAGAATCATTAAGAGAGAGAATGAGAGACAGAGACAGAGAAAGAAAGTAACAAAAAGTCATAGAGAGGCAGAGAGAGAGACAGAACTAGACATATCAGAGAGAGACAGAAACAGAGAAGAGAGACAGAGACAGCGACAAACAAAATTTGAGAGACATGCAGACAGAGACAGCGAGAAAGACAAAGAAGGAGAGACAAACAGTCAGACTGAGAAAGTCAGAAGCAGAGAAAGAGAGACAGAGATACATAGACAGAGAGAGAGGGAGAGAGACAACAACAGAAACAGAGAGCAGATGGAGAAACAAACAGACCGATGGAGGACAGAGAGAGCGACAAAGAAAGAACCAGAAAGAGACAGTGACAAAATGTCATATATAGAGAGACAGGCAGAAACAGACAAAGAGAGATGGGGAGATAGAAGATACATTTATACATAGACAAAGAG
The DNA here is from genome assembly GCA_922989275.2 of Gari tellinella. Lineage (NCBI taxonomy): Eukaryota > Metazoa > Mollusca > Bivalvia > Cardiida > Psammobiidae > Gari > Gari tellinella. The sequence goes on from OV277859.1 coordinate 55,353,572, forward strand.
ACAGACAGGCAGACAGACGGATACAGATATCGATGGGGGGACATACACACACACAGAATTAAAGACACAGAGAGAAACATCTTCTGCAATCAGTCTGCATTGTCCTTCCGACATTGTCGTACTACGACCGAATTGTTTGGTGGTCATTCTGTGTCATTCCTGTTTAATTCACAGGACTTTCTCAGGTATGTCTGCAAACAATACGCAGAATCCGGAGGCAGGGTTTCACAGCATTGCAAAAGTGGATATTGTTTCGTACTTGACGCGGAACCTATATTCCGAAATGCCAGATTTGATATCCAAACCTTCCTAATCTTGTCCGCACTCTAGTGGACGCCAGGCATAAAGAGCTTTCTGGAGTATTTTTTTCACATTACCTTAAGCATCTACCTGCCTTACACACCTAATAATTAACCCAGGGTTTTTTACTATTCGTATATTTTTACACACACATATCGTTAATTTTTTAAAGTCACTTGTAGCACAATTATCAATCTATTAAAAGCGATTTAAAAAGTGAGACTAGATAAGAACCCGTTATAGAAACTCAACCTATTCTACACTTTGCAATAAATCATTTTGATACAAATTATTTACGCGTTAAAATTGATTCATTCGCAGAGCACTTATAAGCAAAACTTGAAAGCAGCTCAATCATTCCACGCCGTGATCATGAGCCGAGTGAAGTAGGATCTGTCATTGACTTATTGCCTTGTCTTATACTACAATAGGACTCAATGAAAATCGAATGAAGACGAATCGCTGCAGGTTAAGAAATCTACATTCGCTTAGCGCAAAGCTTCATTTTAATACGGTCTAAAATCTATCGTGTAGCCATTGTATCAGGTTTAGAAAGTTCCGGCAAATGTAACTATGTTAAATTTGCCGATTCTATATTTCGTCTAAGTGACATTAAGGTAGACAATTATTATATAGTAACGATCCTGAGCAAGTTTCCATGGGAAAAGTTGTTGAGGCTAGTTTGAACAGTTATTTTTTTCAAAAGTTGGTTCCAGATCAGACTCCGGCTAATTTTCCAGTCTATTAAAGATCATATTATTTAGAAATAGTTCCAATATTTGCTTATTCTACTACTTACAGTGGATAATCTGTTATTCTTTCCCGTTTAAACGCAAACGTACGCAAACGCAAAGCACTAAAACGTAGAAAAGAACAACTTTTGGACAATTTTGATATTTCATGTTTATCTTGGTGGCAAACAGTTTGGAGCCTGATCAGACGCCGGGTTACCCGGCGTCTGATCTGGCTCCAAACTGTTTGCAAGGGCAATACTAGATTTAGCGTAAACGCGTTTATTGGGAAAGAATAACAGATTCTCCACTGTTATCGTTTAACACAAGTGACGCATTTACTCGTCGTTTGCAAACAGTGTCAGGGCTGCCATTTCTCCTAAATCTCCGGATTTTTCTTCCAGTACATGGTAGCTTAAATCAGGCTGAAAGTAAAGCAGAATGCGCATTAAGGCGCATTCTGCTTTACTTAAAGCCTGCTTTAAGTCGTCGCATGTCAACAAAACTAGATACAGACTATGGGGTAAAGGTGCTATTCGTAAACTCGCACTTGAAAAAATGCAAATTTGGCAATCTTAGGATTTTTCATGTCAACTAATGGCAGCCCTGCAGTGTGCCTGTTAATAGTATAGTTATCCTGTTCAAGCAGTGCAGACCTAGGTCAGCCGGGATCTAATAAAGTCCTCTGATCAGGGTCCACTGTTTGCTATTTCAAAATAAATGGTAAACAACAGCCTTTAATAGTTAAAAGCAACAACATACTTTTTATGATGCTGGAACTGTCTATTTGAAGTTACTACGAGGAACGTGTTGGAGTCTAAATTAATTACATATTGGTTAATCCTTTTATAAGATCCTAGTAAAAAGAATAAAAGCTTATTTCCGAAACCTGGGGTTAAGATGTAACCTGAGCAATTAACTTTTGGGAGTTACAATCTTGCAAATGCGAAGTAAACACTTGAGCGAGAGACAGTTTCTCAGAACAGCCTTCCACTATGTTATATCTAGCCTGAAGGAGTGTGGTATCTTATACATGTAATAACCATTACGAAACAAACGTCATTTTATTCAAAAGAATGGAGTGGAGCGAATGTCAAATATAGGATCTGTCATGAGTCGATGTTTAAGACAAGCTGATCTCAAACGAGTCTAGAATTGAATTGTTATTAAGCGAGCCTTGGCGAGCTTAATATCTTTTCTATTCTAGACGAGTTTGAGATCAACTTGTCTTAAACATAGACGAGTGACAGATTACCAACGATTTATGCTTTTTTAAGCAATATGTGACAAAGTGATTTTACACATGTTGGAGATAAGGACTTTCGTCATCGTTGTTCGCTATAGAAAACAGGGGTAGGTATGTGAGAATATGTGATCTTAACCCATTTGTGCCCACGATCCCATATATGGGACATAGGCAAACAGTGTAGACTCTGTTCGGACGCCGCAATATGCGGCGTCTGATCAGAGTATACACTGTTTGCTGATAGGAATTTCAATATAAAACAAAATGAAAATGAAAATTTTGACCAGGCATCCCTTTGATAAAAAAAATAGACTAATCCAATAGTTGCAGACGAAAGAATACCATCATGGAAATCCGGTTCTGAGGATTTAAAACCATGAAGTATTGATTTACATCGTGAATATTATTGTTAACAGCTTGGATTCTGTTCAATAGACAAGTTGAGAAGCAACCAATCAGGATCAAAACTGTCATTTATGGTAAAAGAAACTTTCAGAATTCGATTACCATATGTGGAACATCTGTTTCTTGCACCATTTTTGCAAATGGTAGACATAAAGGGGTAAAGAAGAGCAAGCTATAATAATCTATTAAAGACGTAAGCCATTAGTGGGGAGCGTTCACTTCAGCCGGCAGGGCCTAATTGCATAGTCTAAAGTGGCTGTTTTTGAGCATCATATGATGGTTCCCAAAGAGAAATTTAGAAGTTTATTATTGTTCTAATTTGCTATTATAATGCTTGTATTAGATCGCATACACTTTATATCCAAACTCTAATAATTTTGAAAAGATTTACTTAATCATTGAATCGCTTAAATAAATATCAAAATTTTGCAAACTGTATATTTTTAATGCTTGGTTATAAGTACATGTATTCGATCGTTTTATTCTTTACCCTTCTACTTTTTTCAAATTTATTGAATTTTAATGCGTTGCCATGTTCTTACTATATACGTTTTGTAATGAGTATAAGTTTACTCATTTACCCGATTAACAAAAACTGTGTCGAGAAAAGATATTGTGATTGTATATCAATAGGTAGAAAACTTAAATATGCGTCGACCTATCTATCATTACCAGCTTCATTTCATGGTTTCTAGTTAAAAAGGATAAAATACAATGTCAATCAACAATGATTATGCAAATACTCTGGACCATCTATATGTTTTCTAGAATGCGAATCATATTATATATACAATTATTTACTTAAATAATTGGACGAAATGTCGGAAGCTAGTGGATACGCCCGGGTGATTGTTGCTTAAACTATGGTTTTCGTTATTCTAAAGTAAGTAAGAGGGACGGGTGTCATACAAAATCCCTGAATTGTCATATAATTATGCTTTTCCGTTCACATTTTCAACAGAAACCGTATTGAATAGATACTAGAACTATTTTCAACACAAACCGTATTGAATAGATACTAGAACACCTGTTCATCTCTTTACGCCATTGCCTATTTCCAGGATCTCGTTTTGAGTTTCCTTTTTCTCGATCTACTGTTTCTTTTTTTTTCAATACATTTCTTTTTCATTGATATTGTTCATCTTTATTGTCGTTTAAAAACGTACATAACAGTACGTGTATTTGTTTTTTAAACAAACCATTTATGTATAATATACTTTACCAACGTACGCTCCTTCATTATCTTTTGAGACATTAGCGGTCATTATTTTACGATAGTGACCGCTAATAGTGCACGCCGAGAGCGGTTGACGTCATATGATTACGACGTCTTGATGATTGCGTCATGAAATTTGAAATATCTGCTTTAAGCAATGTTACCGTGACTTTATGTAAACATTATTCTCTTTGATTTTATGTCAGAATACATGCTACTAAATTGTGATGTATATTGTTTTCTCTGATAAAATTAAGGCCCATAGAGATCAAATGTAAAATAGAGAAATGGTATGACAAGAATAATGGATCATAATTCGGTACAAACGAGAAGTGACGATTGTTGTTCGTAGAGTACGGGTATTGACCGGCTTCGAACCATTCTTGTAAGTGGCGTTCTACCTTAATCCATTACTTAATAATACGCATCTTTACACCATTGAGTTATTCCATTACTAAATAAAATATTTCCCCTTTATACAGTCATGAATATGAACCATGAGACATATTCTATATTCTAGAATATGGTAACTTAAAAACAGGCTGAAAGTAAAGCAGAATGCGCCTTAAGGCGCATTCTACTTTACTTTCAACCTGCATTAAGTAGTCAGCTATCTTTAATACTAGAACAGACAATGGAGACAAGGATTAATTATCCATATTGAAGTTTCTTGATTTAATCTAACCATTGTTCTTCTTCTATTAGTTCTAGACAAATGCAGAGATCCGACGGAAATGTACCAGCATGATCATGCGTCCTCCATATGTATAGGAAAAGGTATGAGATTTTTTGTATCTCTACAGCAAATAGGAAAGGCAACTATTGATTGAAAAGGCAGCAGTATTTGTTCACCCTAATGCTTTTTTTATCATTCACGTCATTGCCTATTGTGGCGCGTCATTTCCTGATTCTAAAATGCCTGATCTAATTTTCTGCTTGATGGATGTGTGAATTAAGATGGAGATACACGATGGGAATCCTAGGAATGCATTTAAATTACAGTAACTGGGAGAGATGAAAATACGAATGAATCTCAAGCACAAGCCGTGGACAATCACATTGTCAGTTCATTAATACTTCAGAAACTAATATGTGGGGTCAGACCTGCACCACCAATACAATCTTAAGTCTATATAGCAAAAATGTAAAATCTACGTTATAAGCAAAGTGCATATTAAGTCCAATACAATATGTATTTGGTTTATACAAGTCTATCTCACTTAAAACCACGAAATTGGTAAAATCCTAAAATGCTAAATTGAATTTCTGAACAGCTAACCAGTCAATGTGATAATGTGAATAATTGTTAAAAATACTGCAACTCCTTCTCCTGCTGAAACATACAGCGAACGACCAAACAGCTCCTAAAAGACATTTCCTAAATCTTTTGATGAACTCCTATATTGTTCTCGTTGGACTTAAAAGTCTTACTGTAAAAGCATACAGTGCATGTCATAGCCATCTCATTCTACCCTAGAGAGGGCCTGACATACTCATACTCAATGGGGGTTTTCAATGGATATTTCTTACCAAACTATCAAATATAAGAGTCAGACCTCACATGAGATGCTTCACTGATTCATAGTAGTACAGGTATGCTCAAAAGGATGATATTTGCCTTGACTGCTTGACTAGGTGTTATTACCGAAAGTAGGTCAGGAAATGTCGTTAAGGATCTGTTTAATCAGGGTCTGTACTAGTTTCTTGTAGAGTATGTCTGCCATGAGTAGGGGAGATGTCCGTGTTTTATTAGCCAATAGCATATTCGATGTGATTTATTTTCACAGTGGTTTATTTTCGAAGCGTTTTTTTAGGATTTCTGACTACGTTTCCTCTACGTTTACTACGCTGCTACTGCGACCTTGCTTCGACCTAAGCGCAGGGGCTACGCTTCTGTTGCGCTTTTGGAACTTTTCTATATCAAATATGCTATTTCACTGCTTTTGTAGCAGTTGACCATCATCCTTCGAAGGAAATGGATCAAAATTGGCTTTTTGACAAACAGTATATTGTGGAGTAGAACATTGTGATTGCACCACGTGAGGCTCATGCTGCTTGACAATAGTATGTGCATGTCTTGATTTGTCTTTCGTTTCTGACGGGGTGGTATTTTGAATTATCGATGTGGACAGTTTTAAGTGCAAACAAATAATGAAAATAGGGTAGAAATGATGCATATTTAAACACTGATCGGCAATCGCGAAACGCAAATCGCCATAGTCGTAGCTCAGTTGTCAATAGCGTAGCAGAAGCGAAGAGGAAACGCAGTCAAAGCGTCAACAGCGCAGTGAGAGCGTAGTAGAAGAGCCGTGGTTTTGTGATTCATAAATGGCCGAATCGCCGTGAAAACGCCTTGATCGTCGCTAGAACGTACAGAGCGTAGTGTGAGCGCCCAGAGCGTACGAGAAACGTAGCGGAATCGCGGGCAAATATCTCGACGCGTTTAGTACGATGCGACTACGCTTGCGCTACGTCAACCACGCTGCGACTACGTGTGAGCGCCCAGAGCGTACGAGAAACGTAGCGGAATCGCGGGCAAATATCTCGACGCGTTTAGTACGATGCGACTACGCTTGCGCTACGTCAACCACGCTGCGACTACGTTGCTACTACGCTCATAAATTTCTTAGTACGCTTCTACTGCGCTTCTACTGCGCTTCTGCTGCGCTTCGAGTCCACGGCGATGCCGCTACTTAAATTTTGTGCAGGGTCATAACAGTCGCCGTGAGGTGGCGATCAAGGAGCTTCTGTTACGCTTCTACTACGATCAGGGCGTTTCTACTGCGCTGTTGCCGTTCCTACTACGATTCGCGGCGATTTTACCGAAATTTCGAATCGTAGAGGAATCGCCGTTCAGTGGAATGGGGGTATAATATATGTCTATGGATACTTACAGTGGAGAATCTGTAATTATTTCCCAATAAACGCGTTTACGTTAAAACTATTATTTCCAGTGCAAATTTGGAGCCAGATCAGACTCCGGGTAACCCGGCGTCTGATCAGGCTCCAAACTGTTTGCCACCAAGATAAACAAGAATTATCAGAATTTTCCAAACGTTGTTCTTTTCTACGTTTTAGTGCTTTGCGTTTGCGTACGTTTGCGTTTAAACGGGAAAGAATAACAGATCCTCCACTGTAGCAGGAGAAGGAAAAAAAATTGGCATTACGAACACTACAAAGCTACATTACATCAAAGTCACATATCAACAAGCTTTTCGGAAGAGGGTAAAAACGTGTGACTCGACCCCATTGTTTAAAATTGTATGGAAATTAAATATGTTGAAACAAAGAAGCCATTAAGGTATGATTAGGGCAAAATTTTACTTCCGGGACCTGTCTAGTATCAAAGAACGAGATCGAAATTGTAAATAGTCCAGACCTCCTTCGGTTTATAATGACAGCCAGAAAGACCGAAATAGAAGCAATGCATCACTGATCAGTATTTAAGTACAGTGAAGAATCTGTTATTCTTTCCCGTTTAAACGCAAACGTACGCAAACGCAAAGCACTAAAACGTAGAAAAGAACAACTTTTGGACAATTCTGATCATTCAATTCAATTCAATTCAATTTATTCGGTGTAATGAAGGCCGTCGGCCCAGAATACATTCACAGTTCTATAAATTATGTTATAATGCATATTCATTAAACAACAATATTTAATTAGCAAAAATTGTGTCAATATGTTACAGATAACAACATACAAATAGAAAGAACACTCTGACTATGGATATGCATTCTGATAGTTAACGCAAACATGGTTATTTCACTGTCAACGTGTTTACGTTAGTTTATACAGTTGATCTAATATTATGTGATCAAATAAGCGAATACCATTGGTGTATTATATACAGAATCGAATTCTCAATGCAGCTCAGAAATGATACAGAAGGCTCCTGTAGAAGCTTTCTGTATTATATCTATGCCGCTAAAAAGAAATCACATGTTTTAGCGACATGCATATTCATAGAGTTCACCTGATTTACAAAGTTATACATGTATTTTCAAACAGTTAATGACTCTGTATTGACTCTTCTCTGAGTTTCATTGACTTGTATATAAAGTTCGAGAGTGCATATATGCTTTCGTTACTCGTCTCTGACATAATGGAGTAAAACACTGGTAAAGATGGGCGTTTGTTTTTCCATTTCTGCATAAAGCACTCTTCTCTGTTACATGTATGAACATATAAGGGACACACAAGTAGAAAGTGAAACTCGTCTTCTACCAATGAAGCACCCCGTTTAACACAAAATGGACATAGTCTATAGTCTCTATCTAAGTTCATGTGCCTGCCCTTTTCAATCATAAGGCTATGCCCTGAGCACCTGAAGTTTGAGAGTGAGCGCTTAATTAGATATGGCAGATCAATTGACAGGTAGCTTTCTGGACCCAAAAGGGACTTAAAATGTTTATAATGAGTTGCTTTTGAAGACGAATCAATCTGAGAAAGCACACTTTGCATAACACAGTCTTTGAGTCGGGTTATGAATGATGCAATGAATAAGTCAGAATTTCCGACGTCGTTTGCTAACCAAACATAACCAAATCCGTATTGGAATAACAAGTGTCTAATTCGAGATGCCCATGTCACTCTGCCAGCGTCGTCTAAGGATTTCAGCATTAGGTAGCAATGTCGAGGGTACCGTTCTTGTGGCATTCTGATCAATTTGATCCAGAATTTTACGCACCTTGTCATATATATTTATCTTGGTGGCAAACAGTTTGGAGCCTGATCAGACGCCGGGTTACCCGGCGTCTGATCTGGCTCCAAACTGTTTGCATTGCAAATAATAGTTTTAGCGTAAACGCGTTTATTGGGAAAGAATAACACATTCTCCACTGTAGTTGGTTTTATCTTATTTGAATATATTTCGAAACTTAAAGTCAAATAATTTGTCATACAAATCGATAAATATTAGCCAATCTAGCCTGGAATTTAACCATTGTGTACGTTGTGCTACGAAATGATGAAGTTAACAGCATGAACCAATTTTGGATACCGCTAATTGACATGTATAAAACATGCAAAAAACATAATTTTTATACGTGTCTGCTTGCTTGGATTCCGATCTTTTAATAAATATTTTTATTTGAATTCGTAGATAATATATCGGTTTACAAAATATTGTGTGTGTTTTTTAGTTCTACAGTGGAGAATCTGTTATTCTTTCCCGTTTAAAAGCAAACGTACGCAAACGCAAAGCACTAAAACGTAGAAAAGAACAACTTTTGGACAATTCTGATAATTCTTGTTTATCTTGGTGGCAAACAGTTTGGAGCCTGATCAGACGCCGGGTTACCCGGCGTCTGATCTGGCTCCATACTGTGTGCAATGCAAATAATAGTTTTAGCGTAAACGCGTTTATTGGGAAAGAATAACAGATTCTCAACTGTACGTGTTATCCCAGTAACGGACGTTGGAGTCTCAGATGACGCAATGTTATATATTGTAACAGCATATAAGAACATTCTTTTTGAATTGTTTATGCATTTCTATAACTTTTATTTAGTTATTCTAATATTTATTATAGATTATCATTTTTTCTCGTCTACAGCAGGGCTGCTATTTCTCCGTATTTTTCAAAAATCTTCGGACTTTCTCCGGACCTACAGATTTTTTCGAAAACTTCGGATTTCTACTCTTGCTTTCAAATTTTGGAATTTTATGCAATTTTACATTGATATGGGTGTCAAACAGTTACGATCCAGATCAGACGCCACGTTACGCGGTGCCTGATCTTGATCTAAACTGTTTGCATATTTATGTTAGTGTTCTAGAGCTTGACGGAGAAAGGGCAAAAGGTACGATTCCTGAAATCGCGTTTGAAAATTTGGATTCTTAGTATTTTTATTAGCAACTTATGGTAGCCTTGTTACAGGTATAAATTGGTAAAAATTCTTTACTGCACGCAAAATCAATATAACTCAATCTTTTGAAAACAAATGTACGGTGCCATTAGAAAATCAGACTTCAGGGATTGCAAACTGTTCAGACCTAGACACTGGGCTGGGTATTCACTGGAGTTTTTCTCTTTGCTCGGCTCTTATGTCTTAGCACTCAACTTTAACACACTTTTTTCAAGAATGAGCAATGGGCAGGACCAAAATTCTTTGATCAGATGTTATCTCAGCTCTCCATCTTAATACTGTATGTAGCCAATCGTTATGTACAATACTTTCTTACTTGTGCAGAGAACTGATAAATAGTTTCGATACAACTATAGAAATTAGATAAGTATGCACTATATTTGAAAGCATATATACAAATAAAATGTTTATTTCTAATACATGTATTTCTCCAAACCAGCCGTTCTGCTAAGTGTAGTTACCAAAAGCATCGAAAGTAACATTTGATAAAAATATTTGCATATCTACAGGCAAATACGTATTTAACAGGCACACTTTTAATACCCTATTTATACGACATCGTTTATTTATTATTGTATTCAAACAATGTTAACGTGCATATGTCAGCAAGGGTGGAACAAGGGTTTCATTTAATGGGCGGAAATATAGAAATCTAACAACCATTTGAACAAAAAAGGTTTCCTGTAACTAACGTCTTAACCCTTTACCTAATAGCCTATTTCTAGTACTTAAGATAGGTGACTACTTAAAGCAGGTTGAAAGCAAAGCAGAATACGCATTAGGGCGCATTCTGCTTTACTTTCAGCCTGCTTTAAGCTACCATGTGCTATAATATAGAAAATATTCCCTATAATACATTATTCATTACTGATTAAATTGGAACTATTTTCTTCAGCGGATGAATAAATCATATCCGCTAAAGGTGCTTCTATTGGGGAAAGAGTTAAGGTTTAAAAAACTAGGCACTTCCAACACTTGGTTCTTATTGTCTGTGGCAAACCCTATATATGTGAATACTCATTATATTGTTTTCAAAGAGACAATCATACTGAGTAGTAACGACATAGGATATGGCGAAGACATACGAGAGATGTTCAATTAAGGTTTCTTATAATTACATTCCAATGGACTAAAGGAATCAAATGTTGGTATTATAAATAGTCGTTCTCAATATAAGTGTGTAATGCATCTTTTTTATACAGTACTCTCTCCCCACAACGGCCTTCTTAACAACGATTCCCTCCTTACAACAGCTTTCCAACATGGCCCCCTTAATGTTTGCAAACATGTACATGGCTTCTTTGTTGAGTAACCTGGTTCTTTGAGAAAGACGCGAACTAGTTCAATGTCATAGGAATAGAAAGAGTGAGTGAGATTTGCATTCGAAATTATTTATCTTATAATTACCCCATTTAAGACAAATATATAAACATCAGAAATAGACACTGGATATTGTTCAGAGCATAGACGCACATAAAATAAAAGTCCGTATTACAAAAACATAGTTAGACCTGATTCGCTACTGTTAACAAAGTAAGAGAACGGTAATGTTCATTTAATAGGTTGTATTGAAAGTTGGTGCCAAATGGATGCTGACTATGAATCGTCAGAAGTCGATCCGCCACTGTTCTTGAAAAACAAATTTCTCCGGGTCGTAAAATGGAGTTCCTTGGTTGGATCGATATCTCGTTACCATAGAGATAATATTCCTAGACAGTGTTATTAGAAAAGGCAAAATCCATTTTCGGGAGAATCAATTATGTTTTGGGAAAGTAACCTTTTCTTCAAAATCTAATTTGTTTTTGCATCGTGTGTGTCACCTACTTATCAGGGTTCCCAAAATCTTTATAAGGGCAAACATCCAAGCTGATATTTAATTCCTATAAAACTAGATTCCCCAAGCATCCTTTTAGGATAGGGTGATTGTATACAGGTGACAGAAAGAAACTAAAAAGAGCCATCAATGCCACCTAATCTTAATATTAAAGCATGCTTGTTTTAAGCGTACATCTGACTAAAACAATGATGCACTCTTCTTTTGATTCTGTATAAAGACAAACGTTCTAAATACGTTGTTCTCTGTATTTAATCCACTTATACGGGACATTGCTATGAACTATCATACATATTCGTTTAAAAATTCCTTATATATATCAAAGGGTGACCTAGAGACACTCTACACAGTTTTGGTTCATATAGAGGATCATTTCAAACGGAATAGCAAATAGTGCAGACCTCATGAAACGTCTACACTGTCTGCTAATGGCTACTTATGTGGACGATGCAATCGATGTGTTAAGCTTGTCAATGCTTTTGTATGCATCAGACGCAATATGACGCCATTGAGAGTGAAAAGGGTGAAAGGGTTAACTCTTCTCCCGCTGAATAATTAAGAAATAATAAATTCATACCAGTGTTTTATCGTGCAATCGAACACTGGTAGGAGTTGAGATGCGTAGTAATTTAATCACGAGGCCTTTAGGCCGAGTGGTTTAATTACAAGCATCTCAACGACTCCCCGTGTTCGATTGTTAGATAAAACACTGGTATTCATTTATTATTTCGATCTAACACATAATTTAACCTTAATTTGCACCGAAGAAACGGCGCTACATTAGTTGGTGTACGCATTTTCAAAGCCATATGACGTCACGTTAGAACGTTTTTGCGCGTGAGTGTTCTACTGAAAATTTGAACACTAAGACAGTCATTCTTCGCTTATATAGGGGTGTGGGCGAGGTGTGTTAGAATTATATATAAAACCCCGCCTACTACCAATCATCTGAACTATAACATTTGCTAATGAAATAAGGAAAATGCTTCCAAAGAACAATGCTGACTCATTTACAACTAGCAGGAGAGGCATGCAGGAGAGGCATGATCAAATGTCAGAAAATAAAATTATGCCATGGATGAATGAATAGCAGAAGGAAACATATCGTTTCATAACTTTTGATTACAATTATTTAAACCTACCTTATTAAATGCAAAGTAATAATTTTACGCTTTTGTAATACATGATGTGAATTCATTGGCAAAGTAATGTTTGTAAAGCCCAATATTGTTTTTGAAAGACCTGAGTAAAAATGGTTTTCGTTGGATCCCATTTGAACTTCACAGATCGTCAAAATTTCAAGAACAACGTTTTTTGATTTTCACAATCTTTGAAGTTCTCTAAAAACCTTTTTTCACACCAAACTTTAAATATTGAACGCCGCATGAGTTTATTTGTAACACAGAAGCCTGAATGCAATTGGCCATGTGATTTAGCTTGTTTATAGAAACACCAGGAAATCATCAGGGGCCTGTCATCAATTTGTTTTATCTATTTCTCCGTCTTATCCTTTTTTGTGATATCTCTTTGGAATTGTCTTGAAAAGACGCTCCCAAAGAGATGTCACAAGCCAATACTAGATCGAAAAAACAGAAATTAGATGTGTTTGAAAGTTTTGATTTCTACCGTTTTTGTCGTCGTACGACGTTTCGTAAGACGGGCCCCTGTAATATATAGAGGATATTGAATGAGTGTTTTTTCAGTAATGAATTTATTGAACGAGTTGGATAAAAATGATATTTTGCGAGCCTTGGCGAGCAACATATCATTTTTATCCAACGAGTTCAATAAATTTATTACTGAAAAAACACGAATTTAATATCCTATTTATCACATAAACACCAAATGACACCAAAATCCGAACGTTCTTACTTTCACTTTTGCCCTCGGCTTTTAGGTAAACGATTCGTCATAGGTGTTATTCGGTTTTATTCATCCGTAGACACCAATCATATTAACTTAAAGAAAATCAACTCCATTACGTTGTGAAAGACTTCTCTGATACCATATTCAAATTTTAAATTAATATTTAAATTAAAGTTGTTCTAATTGACTAAAAATGATCATTTGACATAAAGAATCTAGTTTCGTTTTCAAAATAACGTCAAGACGTAACATGACGTCATTATCATTCAACGTCTAAATTTGAAAAACAGTCTGAGTCACTGTTAAAACTAAAGTCTACGTAGTATTAAGTTTAGCCTGATTTGCAGCCTGCGTTTGAGAGACTGCTAGGGATAATGTTTCTAGGACACTTCGAAATGTTTCAATACCTGGTGGTGATCTAAGTTTGTCTTGATTCTCTTAACTGATTTACAGTCGTCGTAGTAGTACATTATTTTGGTGATTCGAAAATTAGTATAAAATATATGCCCAGTGGGCCATACGATTTACATGTACTGACAATATACATACGAAATATTCAAGCAGAACACGCAACACAAACAATACACCCATCTCTCCATGCGGTACATACGGAAGCCGGATAGTGCCACTTTTACAATTTTTAAAAACAAAATTATCTTGAAAATTCAAGTTATTATCTTGAAAATTCAAGATAGTATCTTGAATTATCAACATACTATCTTGAATATTCAAGATAATAACTTGAAAATTCAACATACTATCTTGAATTTTCAAGATAGTATCTTGAATATTAAAGATAGTATGTTGAAAATTCAAGATACTAATTTGAATTTTCAAGATAGTATCTTGAATTTTCAAGTTAGTATGTTGAAAATTCAAGATAGTATCTTGAATTTCAAGTTATTATCTTGAATATTCAAGATAGTATGTTGAAAAGTCAAGATACTATCTTGAATTTTCAAGATACTATCTTGAATTTTCAAGATAATAACTTCTAATTTTCAAGATAAAAAAAAAATAAAAAATTGTAAATAATATCTTGAATTTTCAAGTTAGTACGTTGAATATTCAAGATACTATCTTGAATTTTCAAGTTATTATCTTGAATATTCACGATAGTATGTTGAAAATTCAAGATACTATCTTGAATTTTCAAGATACTATCTTGAATTTTCAAGATAATAACTTGAATTTTCAAGATAAAAAAATAAATAAAAAATTGTAAATAATATCTTGAATTTTCAAGTTAGTATGTTGAATATTCAAGATACTATCTTGAATTTTCAAGTAAGTATGTTGAAAATTCAACATACTATCTTGAATTTTCAAGATAGTATCTTGAATTTTCAAGTTAGTATGTTGAAAATTCAAGATACTATCTTGAATTTTCAAGTTATTATCTTGAATATTCAAGATAGTATGTTGAAAATTCAAGATACTATCTTGAATTTTCAAGATACTATCTTGAATTTTCAAGATAATAACTTGAATTTTCAAGATAAAAAAAAAATAAAAAATTGTAAAAGTGGCACTATCCGGCTTCCGTAGGTACACACCATGTCGAGAAAATGTGATTAATTCTAAATATATCAGGCTTAGTCGTGTCAAAGGACACATACAAACCCAGCTCAACACAACATAGCAGCAAACAATTTAACTATATTTTTCGGTTCTTTTTCACCTCTTTAAGGGAATAAGGTGTGTTTTCACTTCATTGATCAGTATGTTCCATAATAATATTAAAACGAAATTTTTAACCGTAGCTATTTTTCAGATATATTAAATATCACAACGGGACTTTAAAATTTGAAATCATCGAAGCTGCAGATCAGACGTCGGGTGATTAGAGCCCTAGCAGGATTCCGTGTACTAGACACTTTAGTTTTAGTTTATTCTATTTCATCCCCGAAATCGTAAAAGTTGGCTTTGCAAATAGTTTGGATCCAAATAAGAAGCTGCAGGACACTTTTATCGATATTTCTTAAGTCATTCTACCCTAATTCTATAATGGAAATTATATTGCAGACAACAATAGTGAAGCTGACGAAATATGACGGCGAAGAGGTAAAACCTTGCGATTAATTTGCCACCGAAAGAGTTAAGAAAAGATATAGAGGTAGGATATAAAGATAAGACAATTGACGCTTGGATAGATGATATGGAAGATGATTAAATATTAAAAAGACTCTCTTCCTGATCCTGAAATGAAACCCAAATTAATATTTTTACCGACACATCGTAGTTGTTAAACTAGTATAGGTCAATTGAGGTTGTTAGTGCCTTTAACCATTTCATGATCAATTTTATCGTAAGGTTGTAACCCCTTCACCGCCATTGTAGTTTCGTCTGCTTCAATATTGTTGTCTGCAATATCTTTCAAAGTTAGATTTAAGGCAGCATAACTTACGTAATTTTAAACCAAGTGGCAAACAGTTTAGATCCTGATCAGACGCCGCGTTATGCGGCGTCTGATCAGGATCAAAACTGTTTGCATGCGCTTTTTGACGTCATTGAGAGTGAAAGGGTTAATGTATAAACGAGTAAGAAAAATGTTTTCCCAACTGTAAACGGCAAAGTATACAGTCACAGGCAAACTATTATTTGATATCCAAAACCACTCAACGTTTTCATTCACGTCACGTCCCGCTGTGACACGTCATTTCCGGTATGTAAAATGGCTGATCTAATCATCTGCCTAACAGACAGGCATTGTAAGATCGAAATTCACGAAGGGAGTCCTATGAAAGAATTCAAATTACGGCGACATAGACATTTGGAAAATAGGAATGAACCGCCTAGACAAGTCTGATAAATTGGAATTGTCAGTTGATTTTATTAGCTGTTTTGTCCGGGACTCCTCTATTTTGGCATACCCCCTTTTCTCGCCATCACAGTACCTGTTACAGACATACGATCTGCATATTTGATTTTATTTTCGAAATTAGTTTATGCATTTTTCATATAATTACACTTGTATGAGATGTTCGATCTTTATCATACACCGAGGTACTTGTTGACTGATCTGGATACGAACCATGATTGTTGATGTTCTAAGCACACTAAATATTAGATTTACAATACCACCATCAGACGATTGTCGGTTCAATTTACATAGAGGATATAACTTCCATACAGTGGAGAAAACGTTATTCTTTCCCGTTTGAACGCAAACGTACGCAAACGCAAAGCACTAAAACGTAGAAAAGAACAACTTTTGGACAATTCTGATAATTCTTGTTTATCTTGGTGGCAAACAGATTGGAGCCTGATCAGACGCCGGGTTACCCGGCGTTTTATCTGGCTCCAAACTGTTTGCACTGCAAACGATAGTTTTAGCGTAAACGCGTTTATTGGGAAAGAATAACAGATTCTCCACTGTACCAACATCCTTAACAGAATTTTAACCCTTTCACCACAAAATTTATCGTGGGTTTTGTACTCTTTCACAACCTTGTTGTGTGGTTAAATATTGTTGTCTGCAATTTTGTTTCAATGTTAGATTTCAGGAAGTATGGCTGACGAAATTTCGATTCCAGTGCCAAGCGGTTTAGGTCCTGATACAATGTAACGACCTGTCTGACCTGAATCCTACCTGTTTTCAAAGTCACGTTTAGTCGCCAATGCCGCTGAAAGAGCACTCCCTCTCTACAACGACACCCAGTGGGAGACAAAAAATATTTGCGTTGTTCGGAGGTAGTCGTTATATGGAAGGAAACTGGCTTACATTTGCAAACAGCTTGAATCCAGACCAGACGCCGCGTTTGTCACTTGTCATTTAGGATTTTTTCTGTCAAAATGTCCATTATGTAACTTTGAGAAAAACAGCGGAAGACAATTTTAAGCAGACTATTTTACAGCCGTGAATAGGTTGGACATAATTGTCCTGTTAAGGGAACTGCAACAAGGGTCGTTGTAGGGAGGAAGTCGTTGTTCGGAAGGCCGCTGGAGAGAGGGAGTGCTGTAGTATGTAAAACTTGAACCAGTGCTCTATTAGTGTTTGTCCTGGGTCGCCTTTTTAGGATAAGCGTCATACGTTCAATCATTGCATCGTCAAAGTCATCTTACAGTGGAGAAACTGTTATTCTTTCCCAATAAACGCGTTTACGCTAAAACTATTATTTCTATTGCAAACAGTTTGGATGCAGATCAGACGCCGGGTAACCCGGCGTCTGATCAGGCTCCAAACTGTTTGCCACCAAGATATAAACATGAATTATCAGAATTGTCCAAAAGTTGCACTTTTCTACGTTTTAGTGTTTTGCGTTTCGTTTCGTTTAAACGGGAAAGAATAACAGATTCTCCACTGTATGTGTAAAAAGTGATGTCTTAACTTAGCCGAATTTTATTATCTGTTTTGACTGTTTAACTGAACACACACCGTCCACTTTAGTATCGTTTTCTGCAATTTTGTTTCAAAGTCAGATTGCAGGAAATATGACTGAAGACATATATCATCGATTTGAGTTCTAAACTATTTGATTCTGATCGAAGACTTTAAGTGACTACAGTATAACCTGTCTTATCCGACACCCGGTAAGCCAGAAACCTGCGTTATATTACAATGCCTTTAAGACCCAACTGCCGAATGGCATACAGTGGAACTTAGATATCTCAAACACGTTTAAGTAGATCTAACTTGTATTTCTGTTGTTGTATTTCAAGGCCACGTTTTAATTTTGAAATGCAGGTATGTTCCGCTTAAGCGAGTTTGAAATATCAAAGTTCGGCTGTATATCTAATACTGCTTTAACCGGCACACTGATTTATTATCAGTTGGTACCGAAAACTGTCGGATAAGGCAGGTTATAGTGTATTGCTTTTTGTTTTAATTTTAAAAGTCTGTGAAAGAAAAAGGAATACCAATCTGCATTCTCTTTGTGGAAATCATTTTCAAATCAAGCTCATTCTCTCAGACAGGCTGATATTTAAACTTAAACATGTTGGGAATTTTCCTTAGTACACGACCAATTCTTTATTACTTCTCTCGGTATTCGCATATCTGTTCGTTTTCATTTAGCAAACCCGATAAGAAGTTCAAACCAGTGTGTTTTAAGCGGAGATCTCGAGATATTCTGTGTCTCATATGAATCAAAATGTTTGCAAAGTATATCCCAAATTCGCCTATAGCTGAGTAAAGGGTCAATTTGCATAAATGCACATGCAGCGCTGTCGCGTGTTTGAGGTTAAATAAATCATGTGAACCGTGAGGTTTTGCGATGCGATTCCGATGTTTCGTGCGCCACAAATAATGGCTTCCATTCACATGATTTACTCCAAGGAGTGACACCGCACTTTTTAAAGTCATATCAACTAAATTATGCCCTGTTTTAAAATTTCAGTCGGTAGACTAAGGGCAAAACTACCAGTATTTCACAAGTATTGGCTTATTTAAAAGACTGTAAAAATAAAAGTCAGACAATCTCGCTCCAGATCAGACGCTGGGTAACTCATCGTCTGGTCTTGGCTCAAGCTATTTGCAAATTCGACTCCCTTTTGTGCTTAACACTTCAAAGGTTATCCCAATATCCCAATCACTGTATTTGCCCGAATGCCTTTACAATATCACACAAGGCTTTGATCCAGATCAGACGTTGAATGACTCGGCCTTGGCTGAAGCTTAAACAGCTTTGCCACTGAAATATTCGTTCCTTTGAGCTAAATGTCTAAATCTAAATAAGAGAAGAAAAAAAAACACAATCCAAACTATAATATTGAAGCAGATGATATTTTGACAGTGAAATGTTTCAGTGGTGAAGACGTTATTCTTGCCAAATAAACGCGTTTACGTTAAACTATTATTTCTATCGTAAACCCCAGATAAGATGCCGGATTACCTGGCGTTCGATCAGGCTCAAATCTGTTTGCCACTCAGATGAACATGAATAGTCGGAGAAATTAAAACAAATGGTATTTTCTATATTTTATTGCAATGCGTTTGCGTTTCGTTTGTGTTTAACCCTTTGAACCCTAGTCCCGCATATAGGCGTCATTTCAAACAGTGTACATGTGAATAGTACACTTGTCATGTGCAAACAGTGAAGGCCCAGATCAGAGGGCTCCGAAAGGAGCCCTCTGATCAGGGTCTTCACTGTTTGTCAGTAATGCCAAAATTGACAAAAACAACTCTTAAAAGCCAGAAATGGACTAGACAAAAATCGAAACTGGAATTGTCCATTTAAAGTCTCAGGGAGGAAAGAGTTAAACGGGAAAGAATAACGTCTTCTCCATTGTACCCTTACTGTGCTGAGAGCGACTTGTCTAATATTGGCAAACAATTTGGAGTCTGATCAGATGCTGAGTAACGCGTCATCTGGTCAGGATCCGAAACGTTTGACACTAGTGTTTTCGATTAAAATTTGCTAATTTGATGGTATTTTGCAGACGACAGTTTGAAACCAGATGCTAACTAAACCTGATAAGGGATAATTGAATTTTCGGATTCCTTTTGAGGCACTCCGTGTGACTGGGTGCATGACATTGCCTCAGTGGAACTGCATGCATGCAATAATAAAAGAAAATGGTAATTTGGTTGGATTTACAAATCCTCTTTGTTTTCAAGACATTACCAAAATTGCAAATCATAAGAGAATAATTTTTGTCGAGTCTTAACGTGCTTTTGGCTGAAAATACCAGTGAAGAACAAAATATGTAGCTTCGTTCGACCAGTGCATTATAATTATGTAAATGATTTTTAAATCTAATACTACTGGGGAATGAGACATTAACTCGGAAAATTCCAAAAGAAAAAAAATGAAATCGAACATTAACCCTTTACCCCATAGCCTGGTATAGTTTTGAAGCTAGGTGACAACTTCAAGCAGGTTGAAAGTAAAGCAGAAGGCGCCTTAAGGCGCATACTGCTTTACTTTCAGCCTGCTTTAAGCTATCACTGTTAGAATAAAGAATTTATTTTTCATGATATATATTTATGGCTTCAATTTCATACATTAGAACTATTTACAGCGGAGGAACAAACTAAATGCGCTAAAAGGCGCTTCAACATGTATGAGGTAAAGTGTTAACGATCGCTGCATGTTTTATGTTAACAGTCAAGAATATGTTAATCTTTTCCAGTTTTACTCTTTTACTGTCAATGGCGCCAAAATGTATCTGATCTGGATCCAAACTGTTTGACACTCGTATCGACATTTCTTCAGTCAAAACAGCCCGAAATCTGACACTTCCAATGCAGACGATATTTTGGCGGTAAGAGGGTTGTTCAGACGGTGAGACTTGGCAGGGACAGAGTTATAGAGGAGAATCTGTTATTCTTTCCCGTTTAAACGCAAACGTACGCAAACGCAAAGCACTAAAACGTAGAAAAGTACAACTTTTTGACAATTCTGATAATTCATGTTTATCTTGGTGGCAAACAGTTTGGAGCCTGATCAGACGCCGGGTTACCCGGCGTCTGATCTGGCTCCAAACTGTTTGCACTGCAAATAATAATTTTAGCGTAAACGCGTTTATTGGGAAAGAATAACGTTTTCTCCACTGTAAGCGAAACTCAACGCATACGCAATGCAGTACAATGTGGACATGTTTTTTATTTCAAAATGAGTGACACACAGTTTTGAGCCTGATTAGAAGCCGGGTTTGTTATATAAACATTTAAGCACAAACGCGTGTCTCGGGGAAATAACACAACCTTCTTAAATGTATGGTTTGAACACTCTCGATTTTTATTTGATTTGTTTTGATTTTACGTCGCTTTCAACAGTATTTCAGTCATGTCGCGACGTCCAGCTAATTACAGGTGGAGGAAGACCCCAGAAGTCCTTTATGAACTGTTTCAGGCACAAATTGGCAACTGGGTAGAATCACCGACCTTCCGCAAGCCAGCTGGAAGGCTTCCCCACATGAAAATTCAGAACGACCCTACTGGGATTCGAACTCACAGTGGTGAGGAGCTTAGTGATGTAAGTCACAGTGACTATACCACTAGGCCACGGAGGCCCCTGAACACTGTCGAAGCATTAACCCATTTGCGCGCAGAGGATTCTTCCATGCTAATATATTGGATAAGTCCATTTTATCTAAGGTGTGCTTAGTCTCAATTTTCATTTTCTTTTTGTTTAATATTGAATTGTCCTATCAGCAACCAGTGTATACTCAGAGTCTTCACTGTTTGCCTATGTCCCGTTTATAGAACGCTCTAGGCACAAATGGGTTAAACAGTGATAAGCAGCTATTGAATAGTGTGTGCAAGGTAGACCCAAGTCAGTGTTTAATAATTTCATGGTCAATTGTATCGTGAAGATTTGTATTCACTCACCGTCATATTGTCATCTGCTTCAATATTGTTTTCTGCAATATCGATTCAAAGGCAAATTTAAGGCAGTATGACTGACGAAATTTTGAAACGAATGTTCAACAGTTAGATCAAAACTGTTTTCAAAACAAACAAGAAATATCTTTAAAAAAGATATTCAGCGGAATGGGTGGTGGAATTCATGCTGTAGATGGGTGTGCAAAATTGTATGAAATTGGGTTCTTTCAAAGAATTGTAATATCTTGGATTGAAAAGCAAAAAATACACATTCAAGG
Source organism: Gari tellinella (assembly GCA_922989275.2). Classification (NCBI taxonomy): domain Eukaryota; kingdom Metazoa; phylum Mollusca; class Bivalvia; order Cardiida; family Psammobiidae; genus Gari; species Gari tellinella. Next base: position 55,375,587 of record OV277859.1, read on the forward strand.
ATAACTGTAACTCTGACTAAAAAACTATAAATGTACAGAAATGCAAAACAATAATATAACCCATATCCTAGCTACTGGTAGGAGATCCTCAGATTAAACTTCTGTTCTATATATCAAACTTCATTCATGGGTAGTTTCTTGAAACAAACTATAACTAAATAAACTGTGCAAACAGTTCTATAACACCTCACTCTTGTGAATAAATGATGAAACAACACAATTGTGTTTAACTCACTCGAGGCCATTTATTATATTGCTATCACATGTATGGTAAATTTGTACAAATAGTTAACAATTAAATAAATTGGTAGTAAACCGTAACAAAACACCTTAGAGGTACCACTGTCTATCTATAGAAAGACAAATTGTCATAATCTTAAAATAGAAGCATGATGTCATCAGCTCAGTATTAGTAAACACTGCACTGTGTCTCACAATTAGACCAGTAGCACTGGCTTCAGTTTATCAGGGCTCCAGCTAAGAGGGAGTAAACTGAACAAATCTAACATTTTCTCACTCATTTCATCACCAAACCCTATGGTGTTACCACTCATTTTTATCATTTCGAAGAGACAATTCAAATGAGTAGGACACCATAGGGTTTAATGCACAAATAAAGTTTTTAAGTTTTGAAATAATTCTCTTATCTGGAGCCCTGACTACTTTCCAATCAGACAATTCAGTTTCAACAGGTGCTCTTAATTCTAAATTTCTGATCAAATATGATTGGTTGAAATGTTTGTCTAAATAAAAATGTAGGTCTAAATAGATAATAGGCAGCTCCGCTGAAAAAAACACCGTTTACAGTGGGAAAGGGAAGAAAGGGAAATGGATTGGGTGTCTTGTACTTTTTAATGTGGCAAGCGGGTTATTTTACAGTTGAGAATCTGTTATTCTTTCCCGTTTAAACGCAAAAGTACGCAAACGCAAAACACTAAAACGTAGAAAATGACAAGTTTTTGACAATTCTGATAATTCATGTTTATCTTGGTGGCAAACTGTTTGGAGCCTGATCAGACGCTGGGTTACCCAGCGTCTGATCTGGCTCCAAACTGTTTGCACTGCAAATAATAGTTTTAGCGTAAACGCGTTTATTGGGAAAGAATAACGTTTTCTCCACTGTACTGTTTTCTTTGGGGGGTATCGTGGAGAAAACGTTATTCTTTCCCGTTTAAACGCATTGCATTAAAATGGAGAAAATAACAACTTGTTGACGATTCTGAATGTTGATTTTAACCTTGATGGCAAACAGTTTGGAGCCTGATCAGACGCCGGGTTCCCCGGCGTCTGATCTGGCTCCAAACTGTTTGCACTCGAGATAATAGATTTAACGTAAACGCGTTTATTGGGAAAGAATAACGTTTTCTCCACTGCATCAACCGTTACCCTTAACATATTTTGACCCAGATGTATTTAAATCGTTATTTACCGTTTCGTTGCCACAAAAATCGTTTGCTTCGATCTACCATTCAGAATTCTGGCATTTTGACAGAAGAAAAATTGATGTGAGTGTCAAACTGTTTGGATCCATCAGGTATGGATCCAAACTGTTTGCGAATACAAGAGGACTGATACAAGACAGTTGGTGTTATCTAAACATTTTATTTCATTTAGTTTGTATTTTGTTTAAAAGAAAAATAATAATACATTGTCACTTGTTTGGTTTTCCTGCTTGAATTAACCTATGATTTATTAACATCATCATCATCTACAATAACTGGTCGATATAATCTACTTTAGTAGACAAGCTTTATCTTGACAAATTGCTTTCTTAGTACAGTAAAGCCATATACATTATTAACCCTTCCCCAACCAAAGTTTCCTATCACCCTTTCACTCTCAAGGACCCTAAAAAGCCCGTTTGCAAACATTTTGAATCCTGATCAGGATCCAAACTTTTTGACAAGCGTTTTGTCATACTGCCTTATTTTTTAACTTTGAAACGACATTGCAGACAACAAAGTTTTGAAGTACAGTGGAGAATCTGTTATTCTTTCCCAATAAACGCGTTTACGCTAAAACTATTATTTGCAGTGCAAACAGTTTGGAGCCAGATCAGACGCCGGGTAACCCGGCGTCTGATCAGGCTCCAAACTGTTTGCCACCAAAGATAAACAAGAGTTATCAGAATTGTCCAAAAGTTGTTCTTTTCTACGTTTTAGTGCTTTGCGTTTGCGTATGTTTGCGTTTAAACGGGAAAGAATAACAGATTCTCCACTGTAGAAGACAATAAAGCGGTGAAGGAGTAAAATCTCCCGAATAATTTGACAATGCAAGGGTTAATTCATCGACTTCTTAGTCATAGAGATGCATTTTCATGCTTTTGTCATGTCTTGTCTATAGGGAGTCATATACGCTTGTTCCTGCATCATTATTGACGTTTTAAACAAGTTGAGAGCAAATCAGAAAGATCCCAAATGCGCTTTGTGCTTTAACATCAGCCTGCTTTAAGCAGCTATTTGTTTTAAACATTAAAAAAAACCAATAACTGAATTACCTCAAACGTGCCACGATATGGTTTGTTAAAAACATCTAAACCAAAGTTGCTGATGTGTATGTACATGTACATACAGTGCTCTCTCCTTTCAACGGCTCTCCAAACAACGACTCCCTACTTACAACGACCCTTGCCGCAGTTCCCTAAACAGAACAATTATGTCTAACGTTTTTGCTGCTGCAATACGTCAGCTTAAAATTGACGTTTGCTGTTTTTTCTCAAAGTTACATATAAGTGGACATTTTGATAGAATAAATATCATGTTAAGTGACAAATAGCTTGAATCCAGATCAGACGCCGCTGTTTGAAAATGTAAGTCAAGTCTTAATGTTCCCTCCCTATAACGACTCCACCCGAACAACGCACACAATCTGTGTTTCCCATTGGGTGTCGTTGTAGGGAGGGAGAACTGTATTTGTAAAAAGAAAGAAGGACGAGTAGCTGAATAGTTTGCATCTTGTTCGCATCAATGATATAGACAAACCAATTAAAACACAATAAGTGTCGATGTTGATGTTGCAGTCAGGTGGCAAGAGTTTTCAGTTTTACTATCATATAGCTTAACTCTTTGAACATTAGTCACGCATATACAAAATGTATGCGTTTTTTGTACAAACAGTGTACACGTGAGGAGTACACTTGTACTATGCAAACAGAGTAGACTCTGATCAGGGTTTACACTGTTTGCCATTTTAACATATATTGTAAAACCCAACCCTTAAATCTCAAAAATGGACTAGACTAAAATGAAAATTAGAATTGTCCATTTGAGATTTCAGGGAGGAAAGGGTTTAAGTCATTACCATTTTAAATTAACTGAATTACAAGAACAATACACGTCTGTTGTCTGAATAGTATTAATAGTGGGACTTTAATAATGTATATCATCACAGACAGTCACACGAAGGTGTATTGCTATTCTGAAGCCTTTAAAAACTCTGACTAGACTGTCTAACGCTTCAACGATCGAAGATTGCACGATCACAAACTTTAATGTCAGGGGCTGATATCTTTTACCATCCATAAATGTTCCGCTTTTCATTCGGAACAAGTCTATCTGTCAGACTTACTGTCATAAAAATCGACCATGTATCATACGATGACGATTATACAGTGAGCCTTTCGTTAAGTGGCTTTTCAATGATCATTTGGCAGATTTACGACAGATGGTAGCTTAATGAAGGAATAGGGAACCAGTAGTGTAGATAGTCCTATTTTCTGCTCATGCATTTGTTTTGTTCTTAATCAAGTAATTACATACATGCACGTAGTTGATTCAATGCGTCTTTGCTGGTTTCCCCGCCAAATAAAGTTTGCAAGTACATGTATATTAGAATAGTTAACACGGGATAGGCAAAGGCATATCGGACGGAGAAAGGAAGACAATGAACTTATGATAAACTTGTTATAGCTAAGACTTACTATTGATTCAAGCCTGTCCAAACAAATTACAACTGACAAAGAGGACACTTGATAATTGTTCGAATAAAACGAATACAATCTATAAGGCATGCGCAACACGAAAATGGCAATTTACACTTTGTACAAAATGCTTGCCCAGACAACATAGCAGCTAATTTGTTTGACACACATCTGACCTAAAGGTTCTAAAACGTTTGAGTTGAGTCTAAGATCATTATCAAGCATTTGATTTGTCAGATTTTAGTTTTTGCTCAAATTCGACCAATAAAATGCTTCAGAATGTCTCAGACTCAACTCAAAGTTTTATAACATTTTGAAAAGGGCCTTAAGGTTATATTGCGTTTGAGTTGAGTCTGAGATCATTCTCAAGCATTTTATTTGTCAGATTTGAAGTTTTGATCAAATCTGACCAATCAAATACTTGAGAACGATCTCAGACTCATTTCAAATGCTTTATAGCCTTGGACACAGATCTCCGTTAATGCTGTTACATGAAATAGAGCAGATCACGCTAAGACAACATTGTTGACCATTTACAGTGGAGAAAACGTTATTCTTTCCCGTTTAAACGCAAACGTACGCAAACGCAAAGCACTAAAACGTAGAAAATCACAACTTTTTGACATTTCTCACTATTTATTTTAATCTGAGTGGCAAACAGTTTGGAGCCTGATCAGACGCCGGGTTACCCGGCGTCTGATCTGGCTCCAAACTGTTTGCAATGGAAAAACTAGTTTTAGCATAAACGCGTTTATTGGGGAAGAATATCAGATTCTCCACTGTACCTAACGGTCGTGTTGAACCCTTTCATGATCAAACTATTCGGGAGATTTTTACCCCCTCACCGCTTTATTGTCTACTTCAGTATTGTTGTCTGCAAGACTAAGGTTCTCTGACTGAATAGATATCGATAAGAGTGTCAAAACAGTTTGGGGCCTGATCAGACGCCGCGTTACGCGGCGTCTGATCAGGACCCAAACTGTTTGCAAACACGCTTTAAGGCGTTATTTAGAGTGAAGGCGTTATCAAATGTCTAATGCAATCACTAACGATTCTTGTGAGACGCCGCTCTACTCGACATCGGATCTGTCTTGGATCCAAACTGTTCGACATTTGAAGCGAAAATAATAAAGTTAACCAATTGTTGGATCACGATAAATGTTATGAGCTAAACCTGAGCGATTTTATTCCTTAAACTATTACCAGAAGAACGATTCAAATGTAATAAGGTTTGAATCCTTGTCATACGCCAAGGTACTCAGTCTCTGAAAATTATCTGATCACAGTCAAAATGCACTGCGAATGCAAGTCAAGTTTCGTTCAATACTCTAAGGGTTTGTAATACATCTTAATATTTCAATTTAGAAATACATGAAGCGTTAAATGCAGCGACTGTTTGGGGTCTAGCTAATATTTTATTGTGACATTATACATTTAAAATATTCTACCACGTTAGGCAAACATTTCACCATGTCATTTTTAAAGCTACGTTTAAAAAGGCCAACTCAAATTTGTAATTCTGCTGCAAGTCATCCTACTCATTTATAATAAGTATTCTAACACACCTCGCCCACACCCCTATATAAGCGAAGAAGGACCATCTCAGTATACGAATTTTCTGTAGAACACTCACGCGCTAAACGTTCTTGGCTCCGAAACTGCGTACGCCAAGAAATGTAGCGCCGTTGCTTCGGTGCAAATTAAGGTGAAATTATGTGTTAGAATCGAAATAATAAATTAATACCAGTGTTTTATCTAACAATCGAACAGTGGTAGTCGTTGAGATGCGTGTAATTAAACCACTCGGCCTAAAGGCCTCGTGATTAAATTACTACGCATCTCAACTCCTACCAGTGTTCGATTGCACGATAAAACACTGGTATGAATTTATTATTTCTTAAATAAGAATTAAATCATGCGATATACTGCCTGTGCAAATTGTTGATCCATTTTCCTGTAAAACCGCTGCCGTGATCCCATACAAGGGTTCATTTTCGGCATTGATGCCTGATAACAACGTAAAGTATGATGGCAGAAGCACAGACATTTACTAAGATCTTCTGCTTCACTTTCACGAAGTTTAAGGCTGACAACTTTCATTAACAACGTCGACGAGCATTCGTTTGAATGGTCAAATACAGTGCTCCCTGTCTACAACAACACTCAGTGGGAGACACAGATTATGTGCGTTGTTCGGAGGGAGTTGCTATATGGAGGGAAATTGGCTTACATTTGTGAACAGATTGAATCCGGATCAGACGCCGCGTAACGCGCAGTCTGATCTGGATTGAAGCTGTTCTATTATGGGTTTTTTATTTCTGTCATAATGTTAAATATGTAAATTTGAGAAAAACAGCAGGCGACAATTTTAAGCAGACGGTATAGCAGCCGTGAAAAGGATGGGCATAATTGTCTTATTTGGAGGAACAGCGGCAAGCGTTGTTGTAAGGAGGGGGTCGCAGACGCTGATCACTCAGTGATCAGAGCGCTCTTGTTGAAACCATTAAGTTTTGGTCTATCTATACTGATTGCATAATAATAAGTGAACTCTGTGTAGACATGTGTAAAGAAAAAGCGTATGTCTCACTAGGTTTCAATGGGTTAAGCTGTTTTCGAGTAATTACAGTGGAGAATATGTTATTCTTTCCCAATAAACGCGTTTACGCTAAAACTATTATTTGCAGTGCAAACAGTTTGGAGCAAGATCAGACGCCGGGTAACCCGGCGTCTGATCAGGCTCCAAACTGTTTGCCACCAAGATAAACAAGAATTATCAGAATTGTCCAAAAGTTGTTCTTTACTACGTTTTAGTGCTTTGCGTTTGCGTACGTTTGCGTTTAAACGGGAAAGAATAACAGATTCTCCACTGTAACCATTTCATCCCCCCAATATGTTGGTGAGTTGTTTTATACCCCATCACCGTTTCATTGTCGGTTGCTTCAATTTTGTTGTCTGTAATGTCGTTTCAAAGTTAAATAAGGCAGTATGACTCAAGAAATTTCTAAACGAGTGTCAAACAGTTTGGATTTTGATCAGACGCCGCATTTCGCGGCGTCTGATCAAGATCCAAACTGTTTTCAAACGCGCTTTAAATCGTCCTTGAAAGTGAAAGGGTTAATAGCACTCACAGTGTAGACCAAGGCCAGCCGCAGCGTCACAACGCGCCGGCTGATATTGATCTACACTGTTTGACACCCACATGCATCTAAAGCATTGCATTTACAGTGGAGAATCTGTTATTCTTTCCCGTTTAAACGCAAACGTACGCAAACGCAAAGCACTAAAACGTAGAAAAGAACAACTTTTGGACAATTCTGATAATTCTTGTTTATCTTGGTGGTAAACAGTTTGGAGCCTGATCAGACGCCGGGTTACCCGGCGTCTGATCTGGCTCCAAACTGTTTGCACTGGAAATAATAGTTTTAGCGTAAACGCGTTTATTGGGAAAGAATGTAGCAGTACATGTATTATATACGTTATTTGGCAGTGTAGCCCAAACTTAGATGTACATATAGAGCCTGTGATGACAACGGTGCTTGGTCTGAACAATGTTGCACTGCAATTAGGCAGGTTATGTATACCAAATAGTTTGAAAGGCATGCATCAAGCACGTATACATAAGACTGAGGCATGTGCATTGCCAGGAGTAAAAATTAGCATCGGTCTACTGTTTGGCATCGATTGAATAGCTTTAAGATATCATACTTTGAATGTCAAAATCTATTTATGGCAATAAAGCTTAAATCAAAGATAATGCGATTTTCTTGGGAATACATTGCTAGGCCTCCAAGTATTTTCAGGATGCATTCATTTAATTTCCTAGAAATAAGAGAATGCTAAGTAATGGATTATTGCATTAATGTCAAAATACTTTTCAAGCTTTTTGAATGATGCAAATTCTGATTACCGTATTTTATAGTCGAGGGAAAATCGTACGGTAGAGATTCTTTTCCAATCAACGCATTTGTGCTAAGAGGATTATTTAAATTGCTAACACTTTGGATCCAGATTAGCAAATGCGTTTCCAAAAATGTCACCAATATGACCATTATCATATGGCTTCATACCAGACGTCTGCAATTTACTTTCAAAGTACAAACTTACTGCTATCGTTAATGTATATATTTCAAATTCAGATCCTCTTCCGCAAAAAAACATGTGTGGAAACATATTGTTAATAATGCTATTGCCATAAATGAATATGTCCTATGGAATCAACGAATGTCTGCTGATAACGACTTCATGTACTTTCGAGTTCTCCACCCTACTATTACTGAACTTTATGTTGTAAATACTGATTAATTACATATCCCATGTACAGTGGATAATCTGTTAATCTTTCCCGTTTAAACGCAAACGTACGCAAACGCAAAGCACTAAAACGTAGAAAAGAACAACTTTTGGACAATTCTGATAATTCTTGTTTATCTTGGTGGCAAACAGTTTGGAGCCTGATCAGACGCCGGGTTACCCGGCGTCTGATCTGGCTCCAAACTGTTTGAACTGCAAATAATAGTTTTAGCGTAAACGAGTTTATTGGGAAAGAATAACAGATTCTCCACTGTATTTGTCATGTCTGTGTTGATTATATTGTAATAGTATACGTATATCATGTATAGAGGAGATTAAACATTGAATTGAATTGAATTGAATTGAAGTAACTCTTGTGAGTGATTGAGTTCCTTGTGGATATTTTTAATTACCAAAATGTGAACCAGTCTACTTGAAATTCTGTGTAGTTAACTAAACACTGCTTTAAATTACCAAACAGTGTAGACCCTGATCAGAATGTTATGAGTATAATTTAAACAGGTACAAGGTGTTGAAAGAGTTACACATCAATGTTAATGCAAATGACATGTGTATGAAGAAGATGGTTCCTAAATAATGTCTCTCTGTGATAGCATGACACTCAAAAACAAATATGTCAGCCAATATTATCCTAAAAACAATGAGCTTCAGAAAGGACCGAAAAGAAAACATCCCTCTTTTCGCCTCACAAATATTCGGATTTAATTAGATCTTTGGTGATAGACAGCTACATGAGCTGAATTTTAAGCTTGATTAAACTGCGGTCCATTAGCAAAGCCAAAAGCAGACAGTGTCGCGGATTGATAGACGACGAAACTCCTGAACCTAATCTTGCAAAATGTAGTATTATCCTCGACCCACGAATGGTGTAGTGGAATATAGTAAATTATCTCAAGGTTTTGAAATTAATGTTTCTAATGTGTTTGAGTGTTTCCAGAGTTGGACAGCTGACTGCTAATCAGCGCAACTGTGTGACAGTAACTGATGAAGCTTAACATTCCGTTATTCTATTGAACTGGTATAATTACTGTTGTGTCATTGCAATACAAAACTATACTGAAAGACAGTTTTCAAGTTTGGTTTTTCACAAATATGGTTAAAACTATTGGACTAGAACTAGTTATAGTTATAGTCTACTTTCAGTCCGAATGACCACTCAGCCGACTGTACATTTACTCCCCTGATCATTGAGCCATCTTGCCTACAATATTGAGCACTGCTAACATATGGCGCAATCAAATGCATCTGCAGTACTGGTTCAGACCCTTCACAGGTACCCATTTTAACTCCTGGGTGGAGAGGAGCAATTCGCCGTACATGTCTTGCTCCAGAACATTCCTGTACATCATCGGGGATTCAGAAAAATCCCCTAGTCAGACCGCTGGTCCGGCGCGGGATCGAACTCACGAACCCTGGTACCGTAGTCCAATGTGTTACCATTGGACCACTACAGTGGAGAATCTGTTATTCTTTCCCGTTTAAACGCACACGTACGCAAACGCAAAGCACTAAAACGTAGAAAAGAACAACTTTTGGACAATTCTGATAATTCTTGTTTATCTTGGTGGCAGACAGTTTGGAGCCTGCTCAGACGCCGGGTTACCCGGCGTCTGATCTGGCTCCAAACTGTTTGCACTGCAAATAATAGTTTTTAGCGTAAACGCGTTTATTGGGAAAGAATAACAGATTCTCCACTGTATCACCGAAAGTTTAACCCTTTCACTCTCAATGACGCCATAAAGCAAGTTTGCAAACAGCTTGGGTCATGATCAGACGCCGCGTAACGTGGCGTCTGATCAGGATCCAAACTGTTTGATACTCTTATTATTAATTATTAAGTCAGAAAACCTTAAATGTAACTGTACTGAAGCATACGACAATAAAGCGGCGAAGGGGTAAAAATCTCCCGAATAATTTGATCATGAAAGTGTTAACCATTTTATTCTTGTTAAACTTTAAATTGAGTGTACAGTGGAGAATGTGTTATTCTTTCCCAATAAACGCGTTTACGCTAAAACTATTATTTGCAATGCAATCAGTTTGGGGCCAGATCAGGCTCCAAACTGTTTACCACCAAGATAAACAAGAATTATCAGAATTGTCCAAAAGTTGTTCTTTTCTACTTTTTAAGTGCTTTGCGTTTGCGTACGTTTGCGTTTAAACGGGAAAGAATAACAGATTCTCCACTGTATGTATAAAGTAGTATTAACTGCACATTAGGAGTGTTTAACAGTTCAGTGCAAACTTACGCATCTATTGAATAGCCTACATGAAGGCTGCCGAGCACGCGCGGGCAGACGAACTCTTTATTGCTTTCAAAGATATTTTAATGTGACAATACTTATGTAGAATATAAATCCATAACTTTTGCTCACTTTATTTTATTCATTCAGATAGTTGAATTCATTACTTTTCCACAATTAGAACTGGTCACGAGTCATGGTTGAATGAGTTCGTTGAAACCATGTGCAAAAAGTGGTCAAACCAGTTCTGGTCAAATTTGAGTAAGATGATTTAAACCATTATTGTGAAAAAGTTTTAAAAATATATGCATTAGAAATGTATAGTGTACCATTTTGTATCACATATTTACCGAGATTAACAATATATGTTTAACAGTGAATTTGAAAATGCCAGTACAGGGAGGGATGTTTCCACCCACTAAAAACTCAATTGTGCGAAAATAAATATGTCAACCAACCGTCATATCTGGGGCCCGTTTTCAAGACGATTCCAAAGAGATGTCACAAGACAAGATTAGATTGAGAAATTAATAATAATTGAGACTTTTATAATCTGACTTACGACAACATTTGTCGTAAGAAGTTTTATGAAACGGGCCCCAGGCTCTCAGCTGTTCGCCATTAAAATAGCTGTCATTTTCTGCCTTTGTGCGTATTTTGTTTTGCGTTACGTTCCTTTTAAACTAAAAAGAATAGCGTTTCTCACTGAATCTTAGCAAGAAAGCGTGTATTGATTCCAACAATGATTTCTAGGCAGGTGAAACATTCTATTTTTTCTCGATGAAACGAATGGCAAACACATAGAACCAACAATGAAAAATGACAGCTGTTTTGAAACTTTTGACGATTTATTCCCATCTGAGAGCCAAATACATTGGAGCAAGTTAAAACACCGTGTTATATGGAATCTGGTCTAATTCCAAACCGATTGAAACGGGGGGGGGGGGGGGGTAAGCATAAAAGCGTGTTGTTTTGGAAATAATAGCGTTTACTCCATGATTGAAGCATATGGCTAAAACGGTCAGTCAAGGCATTTTGGAATTGAACAAAATTTATAAATCTTTGCATGCTTGGTATTTTTGGGCTGCAATAATTGTTATCTGCTACTATTCTAAAACTAGGATTTAAACATTTCTTTTCGAAACAAGGTCAAACTATAAAACAGTTTTGATGCTGATGAGTAGCCTCATGCGGCGTCTCATCAGAGTCAAAACTGTTTGCAAAGGTTGACATGGTTTCACTGCTGACATGCAAATAGTTTACCCTTTACCTGATAACCTATTTCTAGTACTTAAGATATGTGACTACTTAAAGCAGGTTGAAAGTAAGGCAGAATGCGCCTTAGGGCGCATTCTGCTTTACTTTCAGCCTGCTTGAAGCTATCATGTGCTATAATATAGAAAATATTCCCTATAATACATATTCATTGCTGATTAAATTGGAACTATTTTCTTCAGCGGATGAATAAATCATATTCGCTAAAAGGCGCTTCTATGGGGGAAAGGGTTAAATGTTTATTCTCAGACGGCCACACAACGCGAGACCTACAAATGTTTTGGACCAGCTGTCGGAGATTTTGACACATACATAGACTCAATAAACTGAGTTTATGCTAAATAATTAACCATTTCCCCCATAGAAGCGACTTTTAGCGTATTTGATTTATTCCTCCGCTGAAGAAAATAGTTCCAGTTTATATCCTCATGAACAATTGCCATAACAAATATTTTATATAGCCTAGCAGATGGTAGTTTGAAGCAGGCTGAAAGTAAAGCAGGATGTGCCTTAAGGCACATTCTGCTTTACTTTCAACCTGCTTTAATTGATCACCTGTCTTTTATGTTATAAACAGGTTATTGGGTAAAGCGTTAAACGGCAAATGGAGAAAGATCATACATTATGTTCCGAAACTTACCTACTGTTTCTACTCCTAACATACTTAATTATCATCTTACTTATAAATGTCTTGAGCAAAGAGGTTTAATTCCACAGTTAAGTATCTGTGAATATGTACGTATCAGTTTAAATATATTGCAAAATAGATTGCGATCAGACGCCTATTTACTGTGCGTCTAATCATGAGTCAAAGTATATTCAAACTGCTTAATTTTGGTGTTAAAGTCATGTTTCAGCTTGAAACGTGATGAACATGTTACACAAACTACAAACTATGTTTATTGTCACCTTGCTCAAACCTTATTATCGACATACTATCAGTGTTTTTTGTGTTTTACAATGTAACAGTTTAGATGCTTGATGTTCATAGTGCATGAAATTTGAAAAATTTGAAAATATGAAAATACATACAAACAAAGTAAAGGATTAGATCAATAAGCTTTAACCGTCCGATCTAATCTTTTACTTTATATGTACATGTACATGTATGCATTTATATCCATATTTGTTGGCAAATATTATTGAAATGAAATATGTTTAAACTAAACTAAATATTTGAATATTAACCAGGACAATAGCTAATGCTGCTTAGTTTCACATCTGGCCAACACCGTTCCGTCAGATAATGTGTTTATAGATTTAATAACAGATGCAAATTGAGTTATTACTGTGAAGCTGTTAACGTAAATTCGTACAAAACACCAATTGGGAGAATATTTGAATAAGTAGAAAGTCTATACACTTATCACGCAATGTCTGCAAAATAGGAAATATAGGCACATATGATCCATTCCATATCTTTATTAACTCATTATCCCCTGAAACTTCCAATGGAAAATTCCAGTTTGCAATAAAGGATGGTCCATTTTAGACTATTTAGGGTTGTTTTTTGTAATAAATTGAAAAATGACAAACAGTAAAGTCCCTGATCAGAGGGCTCCTGCAGGAGCCCTCTGATCAGGGACTTCACTGTTTGCATAGGACAAGTGTACACTTCACAGGTAAACATTTGGTAAACGACGCATATATGCGTCACTAGGGCTCAATGAGTTAACTCTAAGCCCGTTTAATCCGAAGAGGCCAGTCATTTGTTAACAGTTTGCATTCTGATTATAAGCCGCAGAAATATCGTTTATCAAGATCTAAGTTATTACTTGAATTAATGCTTGGACAACGAAAAAATATATAAACGCATAGCTACAGTTTATATAAACATAATATAGAAACAAACAATAAGTTCTCAAGAAATATATTCACACACTCAAATAACATAACGTGCTGCCTCTACACATACAGCGCTCTGTTGAGCCGAATTCTTCACACTACGAATTCTTCACACCTGTGAGGAATTCGTAGGATTTTTATACGAATATGTCACACATGTGTGAATAATTCGTACTGACTCTCATCCCCCCTGACAGTAGATACCAATTCTTCACATGTCGAAAATTTTTAAAAGCGAATGTAAAAATTTTGTGCATACGAAAACCTCACACTTTCCAAAAAGCTTTTAGCCACCCAGATGGATAAGGGGCATATTAGGTTTGCTTTACTTGATATTTCACATAATGACAAAACATATGTACTAGAGTGCCTGTTTAAATGATAAAAGGTCAAGGTCACACGGTGAGAAATGTCACATTTTTCAGCACTCGATATAATTAATTATAGACACATAAAACTGAAAAATATCATGACAATAATAGCACTTTAGTGACCATATACTTTACTCGATTCCGTCGTATCGGATATTATTCGGTCCGTCTGTATGATGCATTCTAAGAACTTTATAAATGTAAGGACCGGTTTCTGTGTCACCAGCTGAAGGCAAAGATAACACGTCGGGGTCGGTCACTTTTCCGTAGTCTATCTGTCCGATCGTCCGACTGTATTTACTCTAACGCCTGTTCCACTGAAGCTTTTAAGCTGAAATTTCATTTAAAGAGTTTAATGAGTAGATGTGTATTGCAAACAAAGTTCATAATTCTTGTATCAACACCGTGAGATGTATTCCCCTTTCTACATTTTTCCGGGAGATTCTGCCATTCCGAAGCTTTTGAAATTAAATTTTATTAAGGACTATCGCGACAGTTTTTTCGAATTTTCAAACCATTCAGTTTTTTTTTCAAATTCTGCATGTGTCTCTGGATAATTAGGGGTTTACCCAAAAAAAAAAAGCTATTAAAAAAAGAACCAGTTCGGGGACTCCCTATTCTGCACAACAGGATATATACTAGCAATATGCAAAAATAAAAAAAAAATGAATGTTTTGAAAATTCGAACAAACTGCCGCGATAGTCCTTAAATACCGGACGGGCAACGGTTTTAAGACGGGCGACCATCATCGCCCGATATTGGTTATCGTGGGTTCAATATATGAATGAGGTTTATAAAGACGCGCTGATTTCACTTCTTTGTTATGTTGCTCACTTTCTTACATGGGACCATACAACTGATTGCCTTATCGTATAGTCTACATCATGGGCATTCAGTAATAACGTGCAATACTGTGGGGGACCGAAAGGAAACCGGTGTTATCCGGTTACCAGACAGGCGCCGGTGTAAAGACGAAATGTGTCCCCCTCTAAAGAGTGACACACAAGGACAATTTTTGATGTAGAAAACTGTCCTTGGGACTTGCTTTGGCATAATACATGTAAAATGACCCGGGAGGTTAATTTTCTGAGTCGAAAAATGTCCCGGGGTCACACTTCTGAGTGATGGGGACACTTTTCGTCATTACACCGGCCGGTATAGGATAGGCAAAAGCCGGATGGAGACGGCCTTACCCGACCTCTGACACGCTTGTATACGTTTGTATGTTTGGTCAAAAGCTTTCTCGGGTCCTATCGACGTGTAAGGTGCCGTAATCGATGTCGTTTCGATGACCGTCGTTGAAACTAGCTTTTAACTCCACTTTAAAATCAAACCGAGGCCAAGAATTCTGAGTTCATACTATGTAAACAGTATTTCAGTCATATCTCGACATAAAGCTAATTGCAGATGGGAGAAGAAACCGGATGCACGTCATAAACTGTATCAGGTAAAAATATGCATCAGGGTAAAATCACCGAATTTCCGATAGCCAGCTTGAAGGCTTCTCCAAATAAAAAAGCCCAAGTGTTCAGATTGGGATTCGAACCAGCAGCAGTAAGGACCTAAGTGAGTGTAAGTCATAGTCACTATGAGCACTGGACCACGGCCACGGGTCCCATCCCTCCCTATTCCGTTAACAATACCAACAATCTACCAGCATTCGGCCGGCGACCTGTCGGTCGTCGGCCTATTATGCCTCAAAGGAAGCCGAGAACTAAGCATAAACTCAACGGAACTTAAGTTTGATCATGGGATAAAAAGGGATACACTTATCCACAGATAATTCTTCGGATTTAGGTCGGCTGTTTAAGAGCTTTTTTGATCAAATCGTAAAAACTGCTTGTAAAAGGGTGGATACCACAGTTTTAGCGCACCCGCTTCTTAATGCCCCTATTCCACACCGACTACGAATCCCACGAATCCCACGAATTGATAAATGCTGTGATTCGTGGAGTTCGGCATTTCTTTCTATCCAATTCGTGGTCCTCTACGAATCGGCTACGAACGAGTTAAGAATATTCGTGGGATTCGGCTCGAATCTTACGAATACTGTCAAGAATTCAGTACGAATTACAAGAATCCACTACGACTACTGCACGAACGCTAAGAATTAGTTACGAATTTGCCGAATGCATCTACGAATCAGCTACGAATGATGTTTGATTCTTGACGGTTCGTGGGATTCTTGAAGGTATGTAGTGTTCCCTCCATGCAACGACCGTCCCCACAACGATTCCCTCCTTACAACAACACTTTTCGTTGTTTTCCAACCAAAAACAAATATGTCCAACCTTTCACGCCTGCTATATTGTTTGCTTAAAATTGTTGGCTGCTGTTTTTCTCAAAGTTACATAATAGACATGTGACAGAAAAAAAATAATGGCGTGTGACAAACAGCTTGAATCCAGATCAGACGCAGCGTAATTCGGCGTCGGGTCTGGATTCAAACTGTTTGCAAATGTAAGCCAATATCCCTCCCTATAACCACTCCCTCCAACAATGCACATATTTTGTCTCCAATTGTAGAGAGGGAGCGCTGTAGTTCCCGTTTTAACTCGGGCATCAGTCCAAAAATTGACTTTTAAGATAGAGCAGCAGTGGCACTGGATTTGGAACTGGCGTATCAACGCTAGCTGCGTGCAAATAGCAAGAAGATATCCCGAAGGAGAAGTGGAAGATCCACAAGGTGCTGGGTTGGACAGTGGCTGACTCCATCTAGAACGCTAGAACATTAGCTTAGTGTGGAAGATGAGAATACCTTTACCAACTTCAGTGTTCACTCTCTACAACGGCCCTCCCAACAACGACCCCCTCCATACAACGACCCTTTCGTCAGTTCCCCAAACATGACAATTACGTTTAACATTTATGCTGCTGCATTATCGCCTGCTTAAAATTATCGTCTGCTGGTTTTCTCAAATTTACATATTGGACATTTTGATAGAATAAAAATGACGAGTGACAAACAGCTTGAATCCAGATCAGACGCCGTGTTACTCGGCGTCTGATCTCAATTCAAGCTGTTTGCAAATGTAAACCAAGTCTTAAGTTTCCCTCCCTATAACGACTCCCTCCGAACATATTGTGTGTGTCCAATTGGGTGTCGTTGTATAGAGAAGGAGCGCTGTATGTAAGAATGCCAGGATCCATGCAGAGGAGGGACACGCACGCGAGACCAAATATATATATCGGAATGAAGCTGGAAGTGACTCTCAGACTCCTGGCTACAGGAGAAAGGTATCAAACTAGTACTCACGAATCCCACGAATAAGTTAAGAATACCACGAACGCCAAAAAAGCCGTTTACGAATCCTACGAATCAGCTACGAATCCTACGAATGCACTACGAATTTGTTACGAATTAACTACCCATTGTTCCATTCGTGGAGGTCTTGGCCAAAACTTTGAACAGCTCAAAACGTTTGCCACGAATCTCCGACCGCTCACGAATTGCAAGAATCGACTACGAATCAGGTAAGAACTCCACGAATCTGTTAAGAATCAACTACGAATCCTAGCATTTTCCAATTCGTAGCGATTCGTGGGATTCGTAGTCGGTGTGGAATAGGGGCATTATAATGCATCCCGACTTCGATCCCGGGTCGTGACAGTACGTGAGAGGGTCGCCTGTCCTAAGACATTGGTTTTCCCTAGTACTCTAGTGTCATCTCACAATACGACGCAATACACCATCTTTTGCGCTATGGAAAGTGATTTGCCTAAGTTGTTAGAACTTGTTTCATAAAGAAATGTTAAACGGAAGGTGATGTGTGAAGAATCCGTAGGTACCAACAGGTCGTTAAAAAAGGGGGTACGGAAATCTCACACTGCCATTGTGTGACATATTCGTACGAAATCATCACACA
This sequence comes from Gari tellinella, assembly GCA_922989275.2. Lineage (NCBI taxonomy): Eukaryota > Metazoa > Mollusca > Bivalvia > Cardiida > Psammobiidae > Gari > Gari tellinella. Next base: position 55,393,418 of record OV277859.1, read on the forward strand.
TTGGTCACACGAGTGGAAGAATTCGTACGAATTCTTCACACGTCTGATTACGGTGTGAAGAATTCGTAGTGTGAAGAATTCGGCTCAACATGTACATGAATAACGAGAAAGGTCTCTCCTTGATATCAACATCAGTGGAGAAGAATTGCTTTTGCCCAGTATACAGTGGAGAATGTGTTATTCTTTCCCAATAAACGCGTTTACGCTAAAACTATAATTTGCAGTGCAAACAGTTTGGAGCCAGATAATACGTCGGGTAACCCGGCGTCTGATCAGGCTCCAAACTGTTTGCCACCAAGATAAACATGAAATATCAGAATTGTCCAAAAATTGTTCTTTTCTACGTTTTAGCGCTTTGCGTTTGCGTACGTTTGCGTTTAAACGGGAAAGAATAACAGATTCTCCACTGTATGCGTTTATGGGATCAAGTCCATTGCAAACATTTTGAACCCAGGCCAACAGCTTATGTAGCGTTTCAGTTGAGCCTGAGTTAGTTCTCAATCATTTGATTGGTCAGCTATGAGCCTATGAGTATGAAATTGTTCTCAAGCATTTGACTGGTCAGATTAGAGCCTATGCTCAAATCTGACAAATCAAATGCTTGAGAACAATTTCAGATTCAACTCAAACGCTTTTTTATTCATGGATCTAGATCAAGGCCCGGGTAATCTGGCGTAGTGTCTGGCTTCAATCTGTTTGCCACTCAGATAGACATATTGCACCAGACATTCTGAATATCATAAACTTCTACATTCTACTGCATTACTTTCCCACTAACTGTGTACGTGGATATATTGATAGAATCATTTTCCATGGCAGTACAATGTATGTACATTGAGCGTGAGATGGTATTTACAGACAACTAATATTTTCCCTGACGTCACGATGTTTTATGTTACCCAAGGGAGTTCAGTGTGTCAGTAAGATATCTCTTAATTTCAGAAAACAGTAACGACATTTCAGAGTTTGCGTGACAAACAGCCCACATTGGTAAAATATAGCTTAACAGTGTTGTAGAATGTAACAACTTTTTTTTAATTCGTGCAATCAATGAATAAATATACATATTAAATAAATGCTAAAATGTATCAAAATATTGAGGTTTTAATATATTGATTTTCGTTTTAATGTTTCGTTTGATTTTTTACATTATTTGACTGAAAACGGGAATAATCTTTACATTTTGAGATGTTATGCATTTTCTTTTAAAGAAAGGTAGGTGATATTAAATAATTTAAGACCGTTAAAAACCCTAAAATTTAAAATATATAACTACAGCGCTCCCTCTCTACAACGACAACCAATGGGAGACACTGATTGTGTCGTTGTAAGGAGAGAATAGTTGTTGGGAGGGCCGTTGTAGAGAGGGAGCGCTGTAGTATGATTCTCTTCCTAACACAATACGTAACAAAAAACGACTAAAATGAGTTTTATTTCAAAACATGAGTTGAGTGAAAATAAATGCGGAATTGTAAATTTGGTGTCATATCAATACATGAAAAACATTATACACTCAGTGCAAAAAGAAACGCACATTGTGCTCAGGCGCAGATTCAGAGACCTTTTTAAGATACTTAGACCATATCTCAAGATCAATTCAAATCTGCCACAAGTTTAGAAAAACATATACTTAAAATTACTGTGCTGTATTTTAACCCTTTCACTCTTAATGACGTCAAAAGCCGCGTTTTCAAACAATTTGGATCCTGATCAGACGCCGCGTAACGCGGCGTCTGATCAGGATCAAAACTGTTTGACACTCGTATAGATATACTTTAAGTCATACTACTTTGAATCTTACTTTGAAACGATCTTGCAAACAACACAATTGAAGCAGACGACAATGAAACCCTGGTAGGATAAAAATCGCACGATGAATTTAGCAGCGAAAGAGAACTACAGTCTGTTTTAAACATCGCAACGATTTGTGCAGGTTGTGTTTTTCAACATTGATACCCCCAGACAGAACTACTGACCTTAATGAAAAGATTGATTCACAAATACGTTCCTTCTACATACACATAGTGTAATGAAACATGTGCGTTTCTTTTTGCACTGAGTGTATGTAAATGAAGTCTTCGAATTTACGTTGAACTCTTTGCATGCTATGCAGGGTGTTAAAGAAGCTATTATTTAAATCTCAAAATTACAGCTAAAATAGCATTATATACCAACGTAGTCGAATGGCCCGTTTTCGATTGATTACATTTGCTACTTATCAATCATATTTCATATGCAGCAACATTTGTCCTAAAAGACATTAATTATTTTGCATATCTATACATTATTTAAGAATACAGGGTTAATCGAAATTTAATTTCATCATTTGTGACGGTATATGAGGATATTAACAGTCTCAAATTATGCTGATGCCTATGAAGATGACAGAGCCATTAAAAATTAATTAAGATTGTTAAAACATCTTTTATCGTAAAAAGTTTCAAAACTACAGAATCATTTATCATAATTATTCTAATACAATCCATAACGCTGAAACATATAAACGCCTAAATTGAGATCTATTTTAAATTAAAATCACATAGACAAATGATACAGTGGAGAAAACGTTATTCTTTCCCAATAAACGCATTTACGCTAAAACTATTATTTGCAGTGCAAACAGTTTGGAGCCAGATCAGACGCCGGGTAACCCGGCGTCTGATCAGGCTCCAAACTGTTTGCCACCATGACAAACATGAATTATCAGAATTGTCTACGTTTTAGTGTTTTGCGTTTGCGTACGTTTGCGTTTAAACGGGAAAGAATAACAGATTCTCCAATGTAACATGGCCAAACAAGTACAGTTTTAATGTCATTTCGATATGACATCATCCATAATGTCTTTCAGCTTTTGACTTAGGTTTAAATAATGTATGAAACCTGCTCATCTAGCCAATTTAGTTTTTGTATACAGTCAAACTTTAATTATAAAGACGCATGGCCAAATTTTCAAAATGTTGATTGCTGAGTGCAGGGCAAAAGTAATGCGCATATAGGAACTCTCTTCACTATGTGTATATGTATCCTGCATTTAGCTGACATCTATCATAAAGACAAAATATACTAATTTTACTGTTTGCTTATTACCTATGTGACTGTATTCTGGAGCCATCAAACGTGTAGGGTGGGTAGAAAACCCCTACGTTGGAATGATGGACCCATCCATGTTTACGGACGGTGGGTTGTTTTGCTTTACATAAGGTTTCGTATACTTTCACCATAGTAGGGTGAAGACATTACTGTCCACGATAAACGTAAGTTTTCTAAAAAATAATAATGTCCATTTGCATACAATTTAGAGCCAGATCAGACGCTGGGTAATCTGGGGGAAAATCAGGGGCCCGTTTCATAACACTTCGTACGACAAAAACGGTCGTAAGTCAAAACTTAAAAATGAATGTCTGATTTCTCTATCTAATCCTGTCTTGTGACATCTTTTTGGAGTCGTCTTTTCAAGACGATTCCACAGAAATGTCACAAGACAGAATAAGATTGAGAACTCAATAGTAATTGAGACTTTTATGATCTGACTTACGACCGTTTTTGTCGTACGCAGTTTTATGAAACGGGCACCAAGCTCAAAACAGTTTGCTACTCCAGCTGAAATAAACCGTTCATCTTTTCAATAACCCATTTACTGCATCATATTTCAATTCTTTTGAGTATAGTTTTGTTTACAAGGAAAAGAATGTCGTCTTCAGTTTATCTGTATATTTTCTCTTCTATTTATTTTCTGTTGTTTTACAGTCTTAAAAGTTAACAGCAATATCACTACCGATTTCCTGAGAAGAAATAGGATGATGGATAACCCGTTTTAGGTCCCTGGGCTCTTTTAATGCGCGTCACTCTGTGTTTCCCTATTACACGGTTATAGTGTAAGCTAAAATCACACACTTTATACAAGTACTGTCATTAGGTGTAGCCGTCCTTCATGTAGTACCATTGTGCAAAGCAAGAGAGCTACAGTACCGTGCAAAAAGTATTCGTTAAATGGCGACCATATTGGATTTGGTCGGGATAATTAGTGGGTGTTTCAAAGCTTTTATAACAGAAACTCTAACAGAAACGAACACATAAACTTGATTTCTCTTACCTAAATACTAAGTCACATGTCCTTTGAATGTTATAACCTGCATTATCCTACGGGAAATAGACATGGAGTGGTTTTGAACATAGGTCGGTGGGATTTCAGTCCCGATACGAAAATTTTCATCGTACAAATCCTGATTGCTATTTATGAAATTCACTCTGCACGACAGATTTCTCTTAATATACAGCTAGATAATTTCAATAATGTTCAGATCAGGTGATTGTGCTGGCCAAGAAATTGTTTTTGTATTATTTTGAACCTTGTAAACCGAGATCATACCCGCACAATGCACCGGGACGTTATAATCCTGAAATAAATTTAAAATGGTCGGGAAATGTCTTGCTACAATAGGCCAAAGATAATCTTCAAAGATTTTTCTATATTTTACTGCTATTCTAATACCGTTTAAACTTACAGGTTATAGCTGTCATCGAATCTCTGCGGTTGGTCTTCACGGTCCGCTCAACTGTCAGACACTCATTTTCACCCCCCACACGAGGTCTCCGTGATATAGGAAGATTTTCAATCGATTCAGTTGTCTTGAATTCGTTCAAAAAAGAGAATACTGTACTTTAAGGTCTCTATAATCATCGTTAGGTTTCTGCGATTCGAAATCCATTTAAAAACATATTTACGGCTACGTTTTTCCATGTCACTTCTCAATTCTGATCCTTTACATCCCATTTTGATTCAACAACAAAACAAACATAAATGACGTGTATATTACAGCCACTCTTACGTCATACCATTTTCAAGGAATCAAACTATTTATAAATCTAAAATTTTACATGTTTTGATATTTTTAACTCAATATGAAAGGGGAGGAAAATCGCGCAAGCTTAATTATCGCGACGTCACGACGCCATTTTAACGAATACTTTTTGCACGGTACTGTACATGTACCATACTTTTTGTTACAGTATAGATTTAGCTAGTAACTCTCATATTCACCGTCAAGCATAGTTGAATTAGGTTCATTCATTTCATCATATCAAACCCCATACAATTCATTTTTCATCATCATTTGTTATCCATATCAGTCATGCACAGCTCCTAATATCATACCTACTTTCACTTTCACTATCATGCTAACCAACCTTGTACATTAGGCTTCTTCCCATCATGCTTACGCATGCGCGGTGCACTTTCAATAAACGTCGAATGGCGAAAGCCACGTTTTGCTGTCAGTTACACCAAAGAGAGTTTACTTATGCCCCCTTCGCCTATTTTCAGGTTAGTTTGTTGTAGTCTATTGTTCTTATGATATTAGGTGAGGTTTATGTTATGACTTTGTATGACAATCTCTTATTTCATAGTTCTGTATTATTTTGTCATGCTTCGTCTTTGGACGGCATGGGCACTTTCAATAAACGTCGTATGGCGAAAGTCACGTTTTTCTGTCAGTTACTCCCAAGAGAGTATACTTATTCCCCCTTCGCCTATTCTCAGGCAAACTAAGAGAACCCCGACGGGAGAGCCCGTTACATTTTGATAAAGTCGGCCTGGGGTCGAACGCAAAACCTCTTACGTCATTGTTCGCCGTTCTTCAGACAAAGCTGCCGATGCGGTTCCATCTTTCATTTAGTTTAGAACATATCATAGTGACACGTTTTTAATCAGACGAGACATCCTTTGATGAATGGTGCATTTCAATCAAATCGATAAAATAAAACTACATTATTTTTTACTTTATATTTGCTGATGGCTTTTAACACTTTCACTGCCTTGGCTACCGGTTCACTAACATTTGTAACAGGACTCCTGATTAGAGGTAAACATATGTGTTGTCCCATCAGGATCCAAACTAAATAACTCTTATATCTGTTTTCTCCAGTCGTTATGCTAAAATCGTACTTTGACATAACCCGTACGTCAAATGTTAAGCGGATACCACTATCCGCAAAATAAATGGGCTAATATCCCTGTCCATTTTCATATTAACACGTTTTGGAAACGCTATATGTTGTGCATAATCCGATTACCGAACCGCTTTACCAGCAGACAGAATTACAGGAATATTTAACAAATGATTTGTCGATGTTTATTGCCAATGAGAGATTTGAACCTCCAAAATGTGTCCCTCGGTAGTGTCTGCATTGGAGGTTAAGGTTTAATGAAACCCAGGAGACCAGCTCTTTGACAGCAACAAATCTCGTATCAAAAAATGAAATGATAACTTTTCAATCCATTCCTGACAGGGCGCCCGGAGGGAGCCTGTAGTTAAACTGAAAGTGCTTTATGCGGCTAATATATCAGGAAAGCATTTTACTGCATACTGACTTGGCTGATATTCATTGACGCCAAACAAACTTGTTAAACACATTTGTACAAGCAATGACAGTCGTTCATAAAATATTAATCTTGTAGTAAATGTGGATGGAATAGCCTTTTAAAATCCGTAAAATCCGCTCAGATACAGTGGAGAATCTGTTATTCTTTCCCAATAAACGCGTTTACGCTAAAACTATTATTTGCAGTGCAAACAGTTTGGAGCCAGATCAGACGCCGGGTCATCCGGCGTCTGATCAGGCTCCAAACTGTTTGCCACCAAGATAAACAAGAATTATCAGAATTGTCCAAAAGTTGTTCTTTTCTACGTTTTAGTGCTTTGCGTTTGCGTACCTTTGCGTTTAAACGGGAACAGATTCTCCACTGTACCGCACTGAAATTTCGTCGTCTTATCAGTGTATAATATCACTTGAGTAGACAAAATGCTCATGACGTTAACGACCGAAAATAATGTAGACCTTAATTTTATGACGTATTTTCACTGTTTGCAATATATAGCGGATGTTTATTGGGTTTGTTTTCAGTATTGAATTTATTGAACGGGTTCAATATAATATATTATTAAATGAAGATTTGCTAATTTGATATTCTATTTATTATATAAACTACCAATGATATGAAATTCCGAACGTTATTATCTTCAACCTTTGCATTAGCTATTAGGAAACGGATTCCTCAAAAGTGTTATTTGATTGTTTCATCCATAAATAACACAGTTCAAAAATGAATAAAGAAAGAAAACAAAATGGCGTGGATAGGCCGGTCCGAAAACATTTCAATTAAGGGTTAATTTAAGCATTCCTAATGACGAAACAGGTTTATTTGTCTTCTAAGTTTGTTCGTTTTCGGGATTACTTCATTTTTATGTTTTGATGTCATTATGATGTGACGTCAAAATTATTTAAATTCCTACAGATTTGTTCATGATACAAGCTATTATATTAATGAGTGTTTGAGTCACTGTTTACAGCCTTTGCTTTTCGACGAAACAGTGAACAGTACAACGGCCCTCCGAACAACGATTCCCTCCTTACAACAACACTTGCCGCTGTTTCCCAAACAAGACACTTTTGTCCAACCTTTTCACTGCTGCAATATAGTCTGCTTAAAATTGTCGTCTGCTGTTTTTCTCAAAGTAACATATTCAACATTTTGACGGAAAAAAACTTTGTGACGGGTGACAAACAGCTTGAATCCAGATCAGACGCCGCGTTTGATCTGGAATCAAGCTGTTTGCAAATGTACGAATATTGACCCCCCCCCATAACGACTCCCTCCGAACAACGCACACACTGTTTGTCTCCCATTGGATGCCATTGTAGAGAGGGAGCGCTGTTTAAACCCTTTTTAAACTTGGAAATGTTTCATTGACTCACGGTGTTTCAAGTTCCGACTACAGTCAGAGTAGTAATACAATATGTTGGTGAATCGTAAATTAGTATACTATATGCACCTGTGTCATATGTAATTTATACGACGCTGTATACTTTGCACGTGTTCGTGATAAATAAATGAATTTGTCTAGCTCGTGTAATAAATGAGTTACATTTGAATTATTTAACCTATTTAAGCTTGTCTACTAAAGATGGCATTGGTAAATAGTTCCTTATCCCTTTCACTCTCAATGACGCCAAAAAGCGCGTATGCAAACAGTTGGGAACCTGATCAGACGCCGCGTAAAGCGGCGTCTGATCAAGATCCGAACTGTTTGCAAGCGCGCTTTTTGAAATCTCTTCAGTCATACTGCCTTAAATTTAATTTTGGAACGATCTTGCAGACAACAATATTAAAGCAGACGACAATAAAATTGCGAAAAGGTAAACAACTCACGATTAATTAGGTAGCGAAAGCGTTAAGAGACGTTTTGTTACACGTCATCTCATCACACAGGTTGTACTGTTTACTACAGTGGAGAATCTGTTATTCTTTCCCAATAAACGCGTTTACGCTAATACGGAAAAAAGGCTTGCCTTTTTCCCGTTCTTAAGTAATGCATGATAAAATCAAAGGTATTCCAATTTTATTCAATCACTGACAGACTTTGAAAAGTGTTTGATATGCGCGTGAATAATTTCCTCAAAACTAGGCAACTACAAAACATGGGGGCTGACATCTTGGATGATGACGTCACGGCTTTTACGAAGAGTTGTGCGTGACGTTTCGGAATTCCCGATTTCGGTGCTATTTTTAAACCATTTTAAGCATGAATAACCCCCAACACTCACTTGAAATGATTTTCTCCAAAGGACAAAGCTTAAAACAGTTCAATTCATACCCTTAAACGCTTAAATGAACGTTATTTACAACAATCTACTTCTCAATCAAACCGATAAAAATAACGGATTACCAATACGCCATCAATATAAATAATGACGTCATTATTGGTGGTCATATGACTTCCAAAAATAGTTTCAGATTGCATTATAGGTGTACGGAGGAGTTTTAACTTTTAACACGGGTGCTTATAGATCTATTTGATTATTTTGTTTAACAACATATAGATCTTGTCCCAAACAATTTAGGTATAAAATAAAAGTTCGAGTCGGTTGTGTAATCCAGATCTCAGCCACGAGAGGCGTAGCCTCGAGTGTGATCTGGAATACACAACGAACTGATACACACTGGTGATAGATCTATTCCGTTTTCATTAGTATAATTTTGCTTTTTTCCGTCCATAGGCAAAGCCTAAATACATATTACTATTATTTGCAGTGCAAACAGTTTGGAGCCAGATCAGACGCCGGGTAACCCGGCGTCTGATCAGGCTCCAAACTGTTTGCCACCAAGATAAACAAGAATTATCAGAATTGTCTAAAAGTTGTTCTTTTCTACGTTTTAGTGATTTGCGTTTGCGTACGTTTGCGTTTAACGGGAAAGAATAACAGATTCTCCACTGTATATAAAACTTATCTTTTTCAGAAAGCACGCTGCGCCCCAATATCCAGGCTTTAATGTTATAAAGCGTTTGAGTCGTTCTTTAGCATTTGATTGGTCAGATTTGAACCTAGGCTCAAATCTGACCAATCAAATGCTAAAGAACAAAATCAAACTCAACTCAACCTTGGACCCAGGCATACATGGGCTATTTAAAGGTTTATGTCTATATAGACAGGCCTACAGCCCATAATACAAGCACAATCTACATTGTACAATTAACATTTGAAGGAGTGTTAAATATAAGATAAAGTGAAAATCCAGATTGGATTTAGTGATCGTTCTGCTACTGAACGCGTTTGTACATGTACACCAAAAGACAGAGCACACTTCGCCTAGTTGTCCGGGATCTGATAAAGCTCCAAATTTGATAGTTATTACAGTGGAGAATCTGTTACATGTATTCTTTCCCGTTTAAACGCAAACGTACGCAAACGCAAAACACTAAAACGTAGAAAAGTACAACGTTTTGACAAATCTGATAATTCATGTTTGTCATGGTGGCAAACAGTTTGGAGCCTGATCAGACGCCGGGTTACCCAGCGTCTGATCTGGCTCCAAACTTTTTGCACTGCAAATAATAGTTTTAGCGTAAACGCGTTTATTGGGAAAGAATAACGTTTTCTTCACTGTAAGCCTTCCAAGGCTAAATTGTACTATCTTCATTAACCCTTACGCAACCAACATCTTTCGCAACCAACATAGCGGCTTCCTAAAATTTCCTCCTGCAATTTTATGCAGTGGAGGAGTTAGAGGACTATTTTAATTTTGAAATGTGAGTCTTGCTTTTAGCAGTCATGAGGTATTAAAGCGTTTTCATTGTTTAATTTTTTAAACCAGAACGACAAACATGACCAAGCTATTTTTTTTCAGTTTACGGACAATTCCGGTTTTCCAAAGTGAGGTTACATGTATTAAGCCTTCCAAGGCTAAATTGTACTATCTTCATTAACCCTTTCGCAACCAACATAGCGGCTTCCTAAATTTTCCTCCTGCAATTTTATGCAGTGGAGGAGTTAAAGGACTATTTGAATTTTGAAATGTGAGTCTTGCTTTTAGCAGTCATGAATCATTTAAGCGTTTTCATTGTATAAGTTTTTAAACCAGAAACACAAACATGACCAAGCTATTTTTGTTCAGTTTACGGACAATTCCGGTTTTCCAAAGTGAGGTTACAGTGGAGAATCTGTTATTCTTTCCCGTTTAAACGCAAACGTACGCAAACGCAAAGCACTAAAATGTAGAAAAGAACAACTTTTGGACAATTCTGATAATTCATGTTTATCTTGGTGGCAAACAGTTTGGAGCCTGATCTGGCTCCAAACTGTTTGCACTGCAAATAATAGTTTTAGCCTAAACGCGTTTATTGGTAAAGAATAACAGATTCTCCACTGTACACGTTTGTGCTAAAACAATTATTTTTCCTTACAAATAATTTAGAGTCATACTAGACGCCCGGTAACCCAGCGTACATTTAAGTTCCAATCTGTTTGCTTCAGAGATTTAAAAATACCATTGGTTGAACAGAGGGGCATTATGGCCCTGAATTGCCCACCTGGTAGCCTATGGTTACGGTCATAGTGACATTTAAATTAGGCAAGTGGTTTCAGAAAAAGCAGATTTGCATTTCACTTTCACTGAAGCGATATAAAGAAAACCCACTGGTCTTCATGTTATTTAAGCTAGGAAAATAGAGGGTCAACTATGGATAAGTTATGTACGCTAAATTTTATAGGGTAAATTTTTGTTTATTATACAGCAATATACTATAAGAAATACTTAACTAACACACTGGCATCCTTGCTTTGAGCTAGAACAATCATTTAAAAATTCTAGTAGCGGGATCAATTGCGTTAAAAAAAATCCAATCGGAAAAGAAAATTCTTTAGATGTCCACTATATAGCCATATAAGAAAAAGCTGTCCCACTTACGGCCATGCTTTTAAGCCATGGAAATCATATAAAGGTAACTAATTGACAGTAACCCATGGGTAATTTACGCACAATAACTTTAAATTGCGATCAGTCATATTTGACGAAATAATTTCTAAAGGTTTTTCAATTGGTTGCCATGGCGACCACATTTTCACTTGGATGACCTATTTTTGAAGATATCTTACAGAAGACTTTACAATAAAAATCATATGGAGTTTAAATGAAATTGGCCCAGTTGTTTCTAAGAAGAAGTTATTTGAAGAAAAAGTTGACGACACAAGACGAACAAAAACCGCCGACCATGGACGACTGATTACATACACAGGGCGATCACAATAGCTCATCTTAGCATTGCGTGCCAAGTGAGCTAAAAAGTGCCATTTTCTAAACCTTATTGCACTGTTCGTGCAATTAGTTTATGTGAAACTAGAAAGAATACCGTCTTCTCTACTGTTAACCCTTTCCCCCATAGAAGTGCCTTTTAGCGAATATGATTTATTACTCCGCTGAAGAAAATAGTTCCAATTTAACTAGCCATGAATATATATTATAGAGAATCTTTTCAATATTCTAGCACATTATAGCCTAAAGCAGGCTGAAAGTAAAGCAGAATGCGCCCTATGGCGCATTCTGCTTTACTTTCAGCCTGCTTTAAGTAGTCACCTATCTTCAATACGAGAAATATGCTATAAGGTAATGGGTTAATTGTATTGGAATTTGTTTGTAATTTTCGTTTGCTGTGGCGAATTCTGGTGTAGAAACGTAAAAGTAGGGAGTGAAGGTTGATTGATGCTTTGTTTTGATTGAAATTGGAGAGTCAGGTTACTTCATCTTCATTTAAACTTTAGAAAATAATTTCCTCTATATGATTAAAAGTAACGATTTCAATTAATTATTCCAGGAAGAGCTCCACTAAATTGTTAAAGTCAAAAAAATTCCCCACACTAGCCCCTTCCAATCCGTGATAGATGACATTATTTAATTAACGCCGAATGCATAATTCATACCGATACATAAGACGCCTAAATTCAATATCTTCCGCCGAAACGAGGCATCACGTGATTTGCAGCTGTCATTTAATATTTAATTTGCTAGGAAGCAAACAACTGTGTTGATTGGCTCTGTTGTTGTCAGTTTTAGCTCTTGATTTCGTTGTTTTCGTTTTCATTAAAGCATTTAATATGTATAGCGCTATATAAATGTTAAACTATGACAAATGGTTCATCTTTAAGGCGGCTCTGGTACTTTAGTAGGAGTTACCGTACAGCCATCAGCAGGTTGAAGATTAAGTGAGAAACCGAGAGAAGAGCTTGGATGGAAAATCGATTCTGAAGCCGTATTTGCTGTTTGCTAGAGGTACAGTTAAACCATATTGTAAGGACCAAGCTAAATGATACTTGGTTTGGGATTTGGAGACCAGTATCTGCTTAACAGGATGAAATCTAGTAGAAACCATCTACAGGAACGTTCTGCTTTACCAATAGCAGGTTCTTAAATACAGCATCATGTTTTACTATCAACGTTGATCATTAAGTTGAGTTGTTGTAGTAGTGAGATGTTTTTTTCCACATTACCGCGTACACATGCGAATCAATAGCTCGTTTCTTGTTCCCAAAATAATCGGAACTTCTAATGTCATTACATGTATGATCGTCAAGTTAAGTATAATATGTTTGAACTTTCTCGGTATCATTTTGGTAAACACAAAGTACGGAAAGTTGCAAGCATAAAATGAGCGTTCAGCCACACGCAAAGCAGAAATAACAGACATGACAACACGGTCCATATTATTGTTTTAACACTTTCCGGACTTCGGAAATGTTAAATAAGCAATGCATTATAATTTATTCATAAGACAATGGAGCTGGTAAAGTTGTTAGTGTAGTTATTTTGTCGATGGAAATTTGATCATGCTATTGCTATGTCCTGCTAAGTAAAGACGTCTGTGTGTTTACTATAGTGCTACCCTTATTGGAAGGGCCAGTCAAGTTTGATTTATGAGACACCTCTCTTGTCTGAAACATCATATACTTCCCTTATGGCTTTATCTAAATCAATTATGACTTGATATTAGAATGTATCCTGTTTGGGAAATTTCATTTAAATACTATGTACAATAAACAACTAAATTATCAATATATCAAACACAATTTTATTGCATTTATTTTGCGATTTTTTTTATCTAAATTGTATCGCATTAAACATTATACAGGATGCTTATAGCACAACAAACATAGTGGAGAATAATTTTATGTCGTTTCGTTTGTATTTAGATTTAATAAAACAACAGGGCTCCAGATAAGAGGTAGTTATTTCAACAAATCAAACATTATATCACTCATTTCAGCACCAAATCCTATGGTGTTGCTACTCATTAGAATCGTCTCGACGAGACGATTCTAATGAGTAGTGACACCATAGGGTTTAATTCAGAAAAAAAGATTTTAAGTTTTGAAAAACTACTCTTATCTGTTGTTCTGAAACAACACTGCAATGTTTTCTTTCTACGAAAGAAACATTTATATAAGGTTTATTGTTGTTTTAAATCAACCGATTTAGTGATTCAGGTCTGTTCTCAACATTTCAAAGACCGGTATGGCTCATAAGAAAGGTAAAACATTATTATTAACATTGGTTCTATTTCAAACATTAAAAAAAGGTCTCATTACAAAAATGGACTACTTACGCCTTCTCTGCTGTCGCACGAGGCTTTTGTTGGGAACAATTAAAGTAACCTCCATTTGGGGATGGTCGAATCTAATGTTATAAGAATATGTCAATCGACACCATTTCCTTGTTTATATGCAATAAAATATGTTAAAAACTATTATTCATTGCATTTGTTGTATCACTTAAATAAAATTTGAACAATAATGATAATAATAATAATAAAAATTATAAAGACTTTATTTAATGAGAAAGCACATAACTGTTTAACAGTGTCAAACAATTCAGTCCCTAACAAGACGTCTATTACGCAAAATGTTTGCAAAAATCAATCGCCTAGGGTCAACCCATTACCAAACAAAAACGCCTTTTACGCCTCTAATTTATTCATCCACTGAAAAGAATAGTGAAGTTTCACTTTATACAGTCATGGATATGTATCATAAGAAATAATGTATCTATAATTCTATCAGATGGTAGCTTAAAGCAGGCTGAACGTAAAGCAGAATTCGCTAATTTAAAGCAGTTTTTATTTGACTACCCTGCATTCCAAGTAGACTGGTTCACGTTTAGGTGACTAAAAGGATCCAGAATGTAACCCAATAACCAACAAAAGTTGCTTAGTGTTGAAAGAGTTAAAGTAGTTTAAGAAATCGGCTTTATTCTCTATCAGATTTATTCAATACAGTAGAAACTCTACTTCGAACTCGCTTAAGTCGAACTTACCAGTATTTCATCAGTTGGATTTTGATACCTCAATCTCGCTAAGTCGACAAACAGTGGCAAAAAAAGTTATTATTTCACGTTTAAACGCAACGAAACGCAAACGCAAAGTACTAAAATGTAGAAAAGTACAACTTTTAGACAATTCTGATAGGTCATGCTCATCTTGGTGGCAAACAGTTTGGACACTGATCAGACGCCGGGTTACCCGGTGTCTGATCTGGCTCCAAACTGTTTGCATAATAAATAATAGTTTTAGCGTTAAACGCGTTTATTAGGAAAGAATAACGTTTTCCCCACTGTATCAGTATTTCAAGATTTCAAACATGGCTAAGCCACGTAATCGAGTTTCGACTGTAGTACTGAATGCGAGTTGTTATTCTTGCAAGTTTAAACGAAACTAAACGCAAACGTAAAGCTAAAATTGCAGGAAATTGACAGAGTTTTGAAAATACTAATACAGTGTGGAGAATACGTTATTCTTTACCGGTTAAACGCAATCGAAATGCAAACGCAATACATTAAAATGTGGAAAAAAACATATTTTTGACATTTCTGACTATCGATTTTAAACTGAGGGGCAAACAGTTTGGAGCCAGATCAGACGCCGGGTAACCCGGCGTCTGATCTGGTTCCAAACTGTTTGTACTTGAAATAATAGTTTTAGCGTAAACGCATTTATTGGGAAAGAATAACGTTTTCTCCACTATAAGTTTAATCTATAATGTAATAATCTATATTGCAAACAATGTGAACGTTACACGGTGTTTGATCTGACTCAAAATGGGTGCAATGGGAATTAATAAGATTTTACGTTTATAGGAATACATCATGAGTGTCTATGTATGAAACGTCTTTCACGCAGGATGGAGGCTTCGCGACTCCCTGTTCGAAAACTTCTGACCCGAGGGGTGACATTCCTATTCTACATGTACATAAACAATCGAATGTTGAAGTTTTTCTTCCGCTTAAATCATCATTATAAAATACAAAAACCCAATCCTCATTTGAGATTGTGGATTTTTTCCCCCGTCAAAACGTGACGTTGTGATTTACGTCATCACAAATGACGTCATTAAGTGACCCACTTCATGTAAATCCTGTAAAAAGGCATGACAGAAAAAAATCGATGACACGTGATAAAGATGATATTCCGATCCCTTAGAACAATATATAAATATTAGATGGCATTTTGCGTGACATTCAAATTGCCAACCAGAAAAACAGAATGTCACCCCGAGGCTGACATTCTTGTGTTCTAG
This sequence comes from Gari tellinella, assembly GCA_922989275.2. Lineage (NCBI taxonomy): Eukaryota > Metazoa > Mollusca > Bivalvia > Cardiida > Psammobiidae > Gari > Gari tellinella. The sequence goes on from OV277859.1 coordinate 55,409,318, forward strand.
GGTTGACAATTTGAATGCCACACAAACTGCCATCTAATATTTAATTTATTACACTGAGCTTATCAACCCTGGCTGTGGAATCGTCTCGTTCGTATTTTATAAAATATGTTGTGAATACCAATTTAGAACCGCCGTGCACGTAACGCGGGAAACGACATCGACGACTACAACGTCTCATTACAAAAACGAAAGAAGAATAGATAAAATTATATCATATAGAGTGACTAAAAGAATATCATATAGAGTGACATTATTTTTGGATATATGTAAAAGATATGAAAAATATTTCATTTTGGTCTATGGGGAAATTAACACTGTAACTCAAAGCGAGGTGTAATAACATAGTCTACACTTTACCACAGTAGATTAAACTCTAATGAACATTAATCTATTTAAAGCAAAGCTAGTTTTGCTCAGGTTTTGTTAAATGTGACACGAACGCCTTTGACAGATAATGCGCAAACCAACCATCAGAAACGCATCCCATGACCACTTAATGCCACACCGTGTTTAAAAGAGATCCCATATTAAATAAAAAGTGGAATATTTGACAGACATCTTAATTTTATAATAATGATAATGTCTTTAATGGAGAAAATCGTCAATTCTTTTGTTGGACTACTGTGAAATAAAAGCAATAACTGCCATATTCCATGGGTGAGATGACAATGGAAATAGCTAATGCCAATATCAGACGATTGTCCTTTTTTAACCCTTTACCTGATACATGTAGAAGCGCCTTTTAGCGCATTCCGTTAAATCCTCCGCGGAAGAAAATAATTCCAATCTATACAGTCATGAAAATGTATCAGAAGGAATCATTTTTTTATTCTAGTAGGTGGTAGCTTAAAGCAGGCTGAAAATAAAGCAGAATGCGCCTGAGGGCGCATTCTAGTTTACTTTCAACCTGCTTTAAGCAGTCATCGTTTTTTCAAAACTAAAATCAGGCTATGGGGTAAAGGGTTAATATTATCGTCCGTTTGGTTGTACAGTGGATAAGACGTTTATAAGCGGGTCTATGCTGAAATCAGTATGCTCATTGCAAAAAGCTGGGCGGATAACGGCGGAGTCTAATCATGTTCCAACATGTTTGCCATTTAGATTAAAAAAAATCTTCTCCGCTTTCAAAACAATTTTATTTTCGACATTGGCGAGGACTCGCATAGGCTTTGCCTGTTGTCCAATCATTTCTCTGAATAAAATATTGTTAAAAAAAAGAAGATAATCTGATGATTTATACACGTTTTTCCGCCTTTAATCTATTCCTCCACTAAAAAAATGTATTTCCTATGCGCCCTAAGGCGCTTTTTGATTTTCTTGCAGTCTAGTTTTAGAAACCAATAATCATCTATCTTCAAAACTAGAAACAGGCTACGAAGTATAGGGTTAAGATTTGAACAGGATTATCCGGTACTGTTTTGTCAAACATTTTAAAAATAAATATCTTTAATTCATTAATTCAAAACGGACAGTACCAATTTCAACTGAAGGCCAAACCTTTTTTGATTTTTTATATATATACGAAAATAGAAAATTGACTTACATGCCTAAGTTTATATATTTTATTATTATATAAACATAAAAAACCAACCGGTTTCGCATTTGCTCACCAGGGTTTGAACGTTGCTATATATATATAGAGGGGGTGCGATTTAACTAATATTACATAGAGGATAACTGGGGTTTTTTCAGTGTAAGATCGAAATTTAATCTATTGAGTGAACATCAGACGTTATATTTTCACGAGTGGCGAAGTCACTCGTGAAAATATAACAGTCTGATGTTCACTCAATGGATTAAATTCAATCTTACACTGAAAAAATACAGTTATTCTATTTATTTATGCTTTTAAGCCACTTTTTAAACGAAACTGTTTGACAATTGAAAGCGAAAGTACATTATTTATCCCGTGTTGAGCCCCAAGTTTTATATCGAACACATGTGCGTGACAGTTGGCGGTACAATGACGTCACATATGTATTGATTTGACGTTATCGGAATTACTTCGTTACTTCCGATCTTGGATTCGTGTTCTACCGTTCAGTGGTTCGCGACAAAATGGTCTGGCGGAATTGAACGGTAAGACACGATTGACTACGATTCTTGGGGAGCCCTACATTTTTTGTACTAGGGGGAAAACTCATAAAAGAAGCACGAGCGATGATAATCCCACTGCTTGAAGCAGTGGATTACCAAGTGATAATCCACTGCTTTTTCCCGGTAATCCATCGAAAAGCATAAATAAAAAATGATAAACAACAGTACAGACCTTAATCAGAGAATTGAAATAGTCCTCCGGTCTATACTGTTTGCAAAGGAAAACTTCAATATTTGCAGGTACATGTTATGTACACTGTTTGTCGCTAGACTTAAATGAGCTAAATTAAAAGTATTTCGGCCATCATTTTCGAGGGTCATGACGTAGGATTTCATGGTTGGGATTATGCATTAAATAAGCAGCTCGTTATTCAACCAATTACTCCATAAATACCCTTTTTACGCCTTTAGTTTATTTTTCGATTGAAGAAAGTAGTTCCACTTTGTACAGTCACAAATATGCACTAAACTAGTTTCATCTTATAGCCAAAGCGAAAAAGGACTTAAGGCGCATTATGCTTTACTTTCAACCTGATTTAAGCGCTCACCTGCCTTAATAGATCCACACAGGTCAATGGGGTAAAGAGTTAAAACGTAGACTTCCATTAGATAACACTAATTGTCTTCATTGAATGGTGGCTGATAAACGCCTTTACTTTGTAAAACTTGCAGGGATTCGGAAATTAGAAAAAAATCTCTCATCATGAATAATAAAGAACATTATTTCACATAACCGGTGATTACATAGACAATCGGAAATAAAAGTTCCTACTGTGAGAATGTCTAAGGTTGTTTCATTTGTATTGCTGATCAGGGTTTTTACTTCCAGTATGTCATTTTCAGATTGCATGCAATCGGTCGTTATGCAATTAAGTGTTCAATCATACTGACCTAGATACATGTATATTATGACCATAGCTACAGTGAAGAAAACGTTATTCTTCCCCAATAAACGCGTTTACGCTAAAACTATTATTTCCATTGCAAACAATTTGGAGCCAGATCAGACGCCGGATAACCCGGTGTCTTATCAGGCTCGAAGCTGTTTGCCACTCGGATTAAAATGAATAGTCAGAATTATCAGAAAGTTATCATTTTTTCAGTTGTATTGCAATGCGTTTGCGTTTTGTTTGCGTTTAAACGGGAAAGAATAACGTTGTCTCCACTGTACAGTTGGGAACACATTGTTCTTTCTTACAGTGGATAATCTGTTATTCTTTCCCGTTTAAACGCAAACGTACGCAAACGCAAAGCACTAAAACGTAGAAAAGAAAAACTTTTGGACAATTCTGATCATTCTTGTTTATCTTGGTGGCAAACAGTTTGGAGCCTGATCAGACGCCGGGTTACCCGGCGTCTGATCTGGCTCCAAACTGTTTGCACTGCAAATAATAGTTTTAACGTAAACGCGTTTTTTGGGAAAGAATAACAGATTCTCCACCGTATAAAACGCGTGTGTTAAAACAATTATTTACATTGCAAACAGTTTGGGGCCGGGTCAGACGTCGGGTCGTGTTCCAACTATTACGCCATTCAAGGTAAGATTAATCATCAATGTTTGAAAAGAAAACCTATACATGTACTTTTCTATAACTATACATCTTACCGAATTCAAACACTTTGGCGGTCGTATTTTTGGTGTTGTTTTTCAGCTGAAATGCGTGTACAAGTCAAAAAGACTTGAAGACGAACATCGGACAGAAAATTACATTCTGCATAATAAACGATTAAAAGAAGGCTAATTGATTGTATAAAAACGAGTGACAGCTTAAAGCAAGGTGACAGTAAAACAGGAAGCTCCTTTACAGCTTAAATCAAGGTGAAAGTAAATCAGAAAGCTCCTAAAGGAGGTTCCTGTTCTACTATCAGATTGTTTAAAGCAGTCAAATGACTTTAACTCTTTCCTCCCTGAAACTTTAAATGGACAATTCCGGTTTCCATTTTAGTGTAGTCCATTACTGACTTTTAAGGGTTGTTTTTGCCTATGTTGGCATTATGACAAACAGTGAAGACCCTGATCAGAGGGCTCCTTTTGGAGCCCTCTGATCTGGGTCTTCACTGTTTGCACAGGACAAGTATACTATTCACATGTACACTGTTTGAAAAGGACGCCTATATGCGGGACTAGGGTTCAAAGGGTTAAACACTTAATACTTAACACAACTGAGTGTTCCTGATAGAGATGTTTTAGTGTACATGTTTTTATTCCCAATAAACGCGTTCATGTTAAACGCAGTTGGTTATTTAAATATAGGATATTACATGAATGTTCATATTTATTGGATTTATTAAACGAGTCTTTTAGAAAACGACAAAAACGAGGCTATGCCGAGTTTTTATCGTTTTCTAAAACGACGAGTTTGATAAATCCAATAAATTATTAACACGAATGTTATATTCTTTTTATAACATAATCTAGAAAAGATATTTATCGCAGCCTTTGAGGTCAAGTGAATGCTTAGCGCGATATTAGTAGATCTATGCAGGAAAAAAAAACCCGTTCACTAGCATTATGTTGATGTTATTATATGTATTAGTAAACACTTTCATGTAGATCTAGTATTGATTAACTACACCAAAAATCTATGAATTGAATCTACATGATGGAATGAAGACGTTGGAAATTGAACGCATAGAACGCATTTAAATGACGTCACAAGTAGACGACGTCGTGGCGTACCTCATTTGCATAGTTATTTAACTAGTTATATATGACATTTAAACAACGGGTGTTATTCAACGCTCACGCCGTCTGTTATGTTATAAAAACAGTTTGGGGTCAAATCAGACGCCGGTTAACTAAGCGGATGATCAGGATTGAAACTGTTTGCCAGTCAGATTTTGAAAAAACGTCAACTTTTAAAGCACTGTCATTTTCCCCATTCTATTAGATTGCATTGCTCTTGATTTTTTTTTAAACAAAACAGAATAATGTATTTCCCATTGTACCCATCCAATCCTACATGTTACGTATTTCCTTAAGGCAAACGAAATAGAATTATCCTTTAATCAAACAAAGCAATACCCAGTAAGCGGTTTAGGACATATCACTTAGGCGTCTCTGCTGGAAAACATCGTGCCATTTTACACTTTCATTGTCAATGAAGCCAAAAGGGGCCTTTGCAAACAGTTTGGATCCTGATGAGGATCCAAACTGTTAGTCACTTGCTTCAAAATTACTTTGAACAGTCATTCTGCCTTAAATCTTACTTTGAAACGATATTGCAGACAACGATATTGAAGCAGACGACAATATGGCGATGAAAGGGTAAAAAGCTCGTGATAGTTTTGACAATAGAAGGATTAAACAGCAGGCATATTGTCGTCTGTAACAAAGAATGTCTCCTGCCACAGAGAATACGTCTAAAAATATATGCGATGATTTTATTTTACCTAGACGTGTTTTCTCGCTTTGACCACGATCTTCACTCAGATTGTGACTGATCACATACATTTCGAGAAAACGTAATTCTTTCCAAATATAAACGCGTTTACGTTTAAAATGTTTTTTCCATTGTAAACAATTTGGAGCCAGGTCAGACGCCGGGTAATCCGGCGTCTGATCTGGCTCCAAAATGTTTGCCACTTAGATCAAAATAAATCAGATAACTCATATGTATGCAGTAAATCACTTTTAATATATAGTCCATTCCCTCATCAGTCGCATACTGGCAGCTATATAATATACGATGGATGTCCTAACACTCCGAACTTTGGGTCCCTGTACCAACACATTTCATTCACTCATATCTCAGAAACTATGTGGAAATATGCTCTGAAAAGTTCACATCTTATTTACGGAAGATATCCCTGCTGATACAGGTTCTAGGTCATGGGAACTCGGCGTATTACTACCCTATTTTTTTCTGAGAAAATGACGAATTTTGGACTTTTTTTTGGGAGGGACCCTTGTCACTTTGGAGGCGTCTATAATTTTTAAGGGTAAAGGATATTATATGTGACCACGGATTTTAAAGCAAAGACTTTGATCTATAAGATATCTTAAAATGAACTCAAAATACTTAATATTAAATTTATGACAACGACTTAAACTTGATACCAAATATATGGGGTATACGTCTTACCGACCGACTGTAGAAGCTTTAAACCATAAAATAAAAAAACATTTTTATAGACCCCCTGCCTCTAATAAGTACGTATTGTAACGTTATTTAGCTAGGTCTACACTGTTCTCATACATGGGTGTATAGCTAAGTGCCTTAGCGACAGTTTGATACCAAATATATGGGGTATACGTCTGTCCGACCGTCTATAGAAGCTTTTAACCATAAAATTATTATTTTTTATAGACCCTCTGTCTCTATTAAGTACGCATTGTGACGTTATTTAGCTAGGTCAACACTGTTCTCTTACATGGTTGTATAGCTAAGTGCCTTAACTACAGTTTGATACCAAATATATGGGGTATACGTCTGTCCGACCGTCTGTAGCAGCTTTCAACCATAAAAGAAAAATCATTTTTATAGACCCCCTGTCTCTATTAAGTACGTATTGTGACATTATTAAGCTAGGTCTACACTGTTCCCTTATATGGTTGTATAGCTAATTAAGTGACTTAGCTACAGTTTGATACCAAATATATGAGGTATACGTCTGTCCGACCGTCTGTAGAAGCTACACTGTTCTCATACATGGGTGTATATACATATATAGCGAAAGGTCTTAGCTACAGTTTGATACCAAATATATGGGTACACGTCTGTCCGTTTGTGATTTATTCCCGGTACCGTACTTAGTACCGAACTTAGTACCGCACCTAGGCAGCCTGTATTATATACACTTTCATTACCCTACGTCGGTCTTTCCGACTTTGAATGCGCCAGTGTTTAAAGCGAACGGTCGCTCCCAGTCCCCGCAGTGTTTTATTCATTTTTGGATTGGATGTGCTACAGGTAAGATGTTATCTTTGTTGTTGTGATGTTTGTGTGTGCATGCTAGCGTATTTTGCATTGAAAACGTGCATTTAAAAAAAAAAAGTGGTCTAAAAATTCGGTCACCCGAAACCCAAAACCTCGAACCCCGAACCCGAACCCCAAGTCCGTCTCTTTGTATGTCGGTTAACCCACTACCCCAAGTTCTACCCCAAGGTCACGTCCAAGTGTGTGCCTATACAACCCAAATACCTCGAAACCCGAACCCGAACCAAAGTCTGTCTCATTGTTTGTCTGTTTGTTAAACCCTGTATGTCGCCTGTTTAACCCACTACCCCCAGTTCTACCTCAAGGTCACGTCCAAAGTTGTGCCTATAAAACCCAATACCTCGAAACCCGAACCCGAACCAAAGTCTGTCTCATTGTTTGTCTGTCTGTAAATATGTCTGTTAACCCCACTACACCCAGTTCCTTCTTTTTTTGAGCGAGTTTTTTCTTCCCTAAGCCACTACCCTAAACCACTACCTACTTGTGACGGTAATAGGGGACACCCATTTTTTCAATTTATGCAGGTTCATTTCGGTAGTTTCATTACCTTTTCATTAGTTTCAACTATTGTGCACCTTACAAGGGGAGGGAAGTCAGTGCCATTTCCGCCCGAGACAACAATAAAGCGTGGTTAAAATCAATCAATTGATTTTCGTTTATTCGTTTGTTACAGGTAAGCGTGCAGGATTCTACTTGTTTTGTTTGAAACCTATTTATATATCCTTAAAGTTTACAATAGCAAAATCTCTGAAAAACTACAAGAACATTAGATAAACGGCATGAATACAGGGTGTCACGTGTTTCCGTGTGCGAGTGTGAGAAAGTTGAGCGTGAATATTATCGAGTGCAAAACTAATGTGAACATGTTTATATGTTATGCTCATTGTTAAGAAAGCTTTAAATGACACGATTTATACAGGGAAACTTGTTGTGTGGTATGTAAGCACTGTTTATACAGGATTTACCCCACCCACCAAGTTTCGCGCACATGTTAGTGGCATGGTCTAAATTGCGGTCCGAACTGCGGCCACGTCTAAATCCTTGATATCTACGTGCGGTACCTTTTGCGGCCGTGCGGCGTCTTTTGCGGTACTTTTTGCGGTCATTACTGTAAAGTGTAGAAATATGTTCTTTTACGTTATTAACAATGTTCAAAGCCAATAACAAGTGATTTCTTTATTCATTGTGAACATATCCATATCTAGTATTAATGTTGAATCAATCTAGTCATGTGTTTACTTTATGTTTATCCAAATAACTTACATTATATGGCAGTGTTTAATAACATCTCATTTATCCAATAATGCATAATAATTGTTAGTATTTCTAGTCAAACAGTAATAAGATGACATAGGGTTCATGTTGGATTATACACAAATGTGTATGTACGGGGCCAAGGCTTACGATTTTATAGATCTTAACTGAACTGTATTATGTCTCTATATTATTGTATTACATGTATTGTGAGTTATATTGTTTATCAGTGCCATTTCCGCCCGAGACAACAATAAAGCGTGGTTAAAATCAATCAATTGATTTTCGTTTATTCGTTTATTACAGAGCCATATCCAGAGTAAAACAATCCCGGGTTACATTTTGGGGGCTCGTCCGGGATCCTCAACATGGCTGAAGACGATGTCCTTATGCTGAAAGGGAAGATTTATAGCGCAAGTTTAGATGTCCTGGCGGAAATCATAGATGAACAGGAACTGGATGATGGACCGGTCAAGGCACTCGACCGGCCCAAAGCAGTAGCCGTGGTAGAGGCATGGTTTAAAAAAGCATTGGGCGGGACAGATAAGGGGAAAACCGCCATGGTTGCTCTCGCCATGAACTTCGAAGCACCTACAGCCAAACCAAGCCCAATCACAAAGACAAAGCATGCTGATCCTCCAGCTCTATGGAGAAAAGACTTCAAAGTATTCGGAACGATTACGGAACAGTCAGGAGGGCTTAGCTATATCAGCCTTAATCGACAGATCGCGGCTGGGATAGAGAAGGGACACACTCACAACGAGATCATTGAGGGTATAATAAGGGCGATAACACCAGGCCCCAGATTACGTAGTTACCTGGAAGGCAAGGTTTCACTGTCATTGGAAGAGCTGAAGGGCATCCTGCAGTCACATTTCCGTGAACAAACGGCAACGGAACTGTATAAAAAGTTGTGTAATTCGACACAAAGTGCCACGGAAAGTGCTTTGGACTTTGTTATGCGTACGCTAGACCTGAAGCAACGTGTGCTGACAGCGTCAGATGAAGATGAAGAAGTTCCGTATGATAAGGCCATGGTCGAGAAAATGTTTCTCCATGCTTTAGCGACTGGCTTGAGAGACGACAATGTTCGACATCGATTGGAAACAGTTCTGAAAACAGGAGTTGATGATGTGGAAATCCTAAGTAGAGTTAACCAAATTACGCTTAGTGAAGCGGAACACAACTCAAAAGTTAAAAGCAAAACAACTGTAAACATGTGTAGTGAAACTGTGACTAATCTTCAGTCAGAAATCAAAGAGCTGAAAGTTCAATTACAAGAACTAAGTACCAGAAATTTCAGAAAGCAAAACGACAGAAACAGAAACAAATGTGACAAATGCAAGGGTACAGATTCAAGGTGTGAACACTGTTTCAGATGTGGATCAAGCGAACATTTTGCCAAGGGGTGCAAAGCTCCAAAGCATTTAAACCGGCAAGGGTCACTGAAGCAGGGGAACTAGTGACCAGACCGTTAGCCACCCCTGCACTCACTGCAAGCAATCTCAGAGACTTGAACATTAAAATTAGTAAATTAGAAAATTCAAATGTGCACAATATCAAAGGGAAAGTTTGTTCCAGAAATAAAAATCATATCGTTAAACTAGTAGGTGAAGAATGTCTCATTGACTGCAAACTAGACAATTTAAAAACCAAGTGTTTATGGGACACAGGGGCACAAGTTTCATTAATTCCTTCGAGAATGTTAGGGGCAAAATGTTTAAGGGACTTGTCAGAGATTTCAAATATGACTGTAGCCTCAGCAAGTGGTGACATCATACCATTTAAGGGTTGGGTTGAAGTGGAACTTTCACTAGGTTACCAAAATGCCAATCCGCTGACAGTGCCATTTTTGGTTACAGATAGTTCGTCAATCTCCAGACCTATAATTGGGTTCAATGTAATTTCTCATTTGATTTCCAATTCGGGTTCGGAGATTGCTTTCAAAATGCTAAAAGGTGCTTTGAAAAATGTAGAAGAGACAACTGTCAGCGAGATTTGCAAGCTGTTGGCCTGTGAAGAGATGTTTGGTGTTGTTAAGACAGGGAAACATGACCTCTGCATTCCAGCTAAACAAACAAAATTTGTAAAGGGAATTGTTCATTCGGAAGCTGTTTTAGATAAATGCAGTGCTATTTTTGAACCAAAAATTTTAAATGAAGAGAATGCAGGGCTCACATTTCAAGAAACAGTTGTATCAGTTCCTAAAGGTTCTACTTTTCATGTTAGTGTACCTGTTCAGAATACTACAAATCATGATATTGTTTTGCAGAAAAGGACTGAAATTGGGTTAGTTCAAGGTATACAGTCAGTTATTGCTTTGGCGGACAAGAGAGAACACATGGATGTAAAGGTAAGCAGTAATCAAGTAGCTAGTGAAGTATCAGATAAGAACGATGATCTACCAGGGGTTACAGAGTTTGATGTTGAACTAGGCAGAGATGATCTTACTGAAGAACAGGTAAGTAAAATTAAAAGCATGCTTCAGGAAGAGAGGGGTGCATTCTCTATGGGTGAGTATGATGTTGGTTGCGCTCCTGATCTTCAAATGGAAATCAATCTGACAGATGAAGTCCCAGTGAGGAAGACCTACAATTCTGTACCTAAACCACTCCACAAAGAGGTCAAAGATTACCTGATAGACTTGGTTAACCGAGGCTGGATAAGAAAGTCAAAATCACCCTATTCAAGTGCTATTGTGTGTGTCCGGAAAAAAGATGGTACTCTAAGACTTTGCATAGACTACCGTGCAGTCAACAACAAAACAGTGCAGAGTCAGATACCACTCCCTAGGATTCAGGATACTCTTGACAGCCTTGGAGGTCACAGATGGTTTACAGTTTTAGATCAGGGGAAAGCTTATCACCAGGGCTTTGTGAAAGAAGACTGTCGTCCAGTAACAGCATTTACAACACCATGGGGCTTGTATGAATGGGTACGAATCCCATTCGGGCTCTCAGGGGCCCCCGGATGTTTTCAGGCCTTTATGGAGAGTTGTTTGGAAGGTCTTCGAGATGAAATCTGTATTCCGTACCTGGACGATATTCTTGTTTTTAGTAGGGACTTTGACCAACATGTACGTGATGTTAGAGCTGTGTTGCAACGCCTTAAAGAAAAGGGTATAAAGTTGAAGTTAAAAAAATGTGAGTTCTTTAAGAAACAGGTAAGGTATCTAGGGAATCTAGTGTCGGAATCGGGCTACTGCATGGATCCAGCTGATGTCAGTGCAGTAGTGGCCTTAAAGGACCGTCAGATTGGGACAGTTGGGGATGTCCGACAGCTTGTTAGATTCCTCGGATACTACCGTAAGTATATATCTGATTTTTCAAGACGTGTTAAGCCATTGTATGACTTGCTGGGTGACGAATCTGCTAAAAAGGCGAAGCACAAGGGACAAGCGTCTTCCAAGCAGAAAGTAAATTGGACTCAACACCATCAAGGAATTCTGGAAGAGATCATTGATCTCCTAACATCAAGGCCAATTATCGCTTATCCAGACTTTGACAGAGAGTTCCACCTTCACACTGATGCCTCTCAAATAGGACTAGGCGCCATACTACTCCGATGTGGGTCTATTCTGTTTGCAAATGTTTTAAAAATACACATGTACTTTGTTTTACTTATGCTTGCAATGAATGCTGAAAGTTTATGATTTTTCAGACTTCTCTCTCAGATGTAGTCAATGTTGATACGGGTGTGGCTACAACTGAGGACAAAACAGACAGCGACATCATCACTGATATTCAACAGCCAGGCTCTCAGGATGACAGCGATGATGATGAGGAGGAGGAGGAAGAGACAATACTTGCCAGAACAGTCACATCTAAAGAGACGACATTGGAATTAATTGAGAATATTAGACACTATTTGGAAAATACTGATGACATTGGGGAGCATGTCTTTTCTGCTCTTAATGTAGTTGAGCATAACATTCAAACAGGAGCCAAAAAACAAACAAAAATTAGTGATTTTTTCACAAACTCTTCATAAACCTTTCATAGACAGTGATGTTGAGATACAATAAGAAATACAATGTAAAGATACACTGCCCAGGGTTATTTTTATATTTCTGCCTATTCATTTGTTTTTGTACCAAGAATATGGTGTTTCATAATTTTCGTTATATCCAAACAGTTTTGACCAAAATTTCGCTATATGGATATAGCGAAATTTGGATATAGCGAACAAATTTTCAAGGTCCCTAGAATTTCGTTATAAGTGAGCATCACTGTATACCAGAAGCAGGATGGTGGAAAAATGTCCGTTGTTGCCTATGGAAGTAGAACATTATCTCCAGCCGAAAAGAATTACCATTTACACTCTGGTAAACTTGAATTTCTAGCCCTAAAGTGGGCAGTGACAGAACGGTTTAGAGACTACCTTTACTATTCCAAAGGATTCACGGTTTACAGCGATAACAATCCATTGACGTACATAAGGACATCCGCAAAATTAGATGCGACAAGACACAGGTGGCTTGCAGACTTAGCCGATTTTAGTTTTAATCTGAAGTACAAGCCTGGTCGTCTCAATACTGACGCGGATGGTCTTTCAAGAATGCCGCTGGACTTTGAGAGATATATGAAGGAGTGTGTAAGGACGACATCAGTTGAAGAAGTCAATGTAACATTAGTGACCTCATGCTCAGACGAGAATAGTCTACATGCGACCTTAGCAAAGGTTGCGGTTCAGGAGGAGGAGAGAATTCAGTCATCTTTGAAAGGGTTTTCTGTGGGTGAAATGAGAGCTGCTCAACAAATGGATTCAACCATTGGACCAGTTTTGAAGGAAATCCAACAAACAACAAAACAGTGCATGCCCGAGCAAGATACATATTCACGAAAAACCAAGATCTTGATGCGTGATAAGAAAAAGTTATTCCTCGACGAAAATGGGTTGTTGAGACGGCGATATGGGGAGAACTCTCAGCTAGTACTTCCACAAAAATACCATAGGAGAGTTTATTTTGAACTACATGAGGAGATGGGACATCTGGGATCAGAACGTGTAGTGCAGCTGGCGAGAGAGAGATTTTACTGGCCTGGAATGGAAGATGATATTACTAACTTTGTTACCAAAATCTGTCGTTGTCTCAAAGATAGGAAACCACACATTGAGAGAAAGGCAGCATTACAACCAATCCATACATCAGCTCCATTTGAACTAGTATCAATTGACTTTCTGCACTTGGAGAAAAGCAAAGGAGGGTATGAATACATACTTGTGGTGATAGACCATTTTACTCGATTCGCACAGGCTTACGCGACAAGAACTAAGTCGGGACGGACAGCAGCGGAGAAAGTCTTCAATGATTTCATTCTAAGATTTGGTTTCCCACATAGGATCCATCATGACCAGGGAAGAGAATTTGAAAATCAGTTTTTCTACCAACTAGAGAAGTTTTGCAGCATAGGTCATTCAAGAACCACACCATATCACCCAGCTGGGAACGGACAGGTGGAACGATTCAATCGGACACTTTTAAGCATGCTTCGGACGCTTACAAAAGAGGGAAAAGTAGATTGGAAAGCTCATTTACACAAAGTTGTCCATGCATACAACTGCACGAAACATGACACTACCGGGTATGCACCATTCTATTTGCTGTTTGGAAGATCACCGCGGTTACCCATTGACATCGTTTTTGGTTTAGACCAGCCGAAGTCAAACGTTAGACATTCTGTCTATGTCCAGAAGTTTCAACAAGGGATAAAGGAAGCATTCAGTATAGCAAGGGCAAATATCAAGAAATCATCAGCAAAAGCAGAAAAACATTACAATAAAGCCACTCAGTGTCCGATTTTACAACCTGGAGACCGAGTACTAGTGAAAAATTTTCTTGAAAGAGGAGGGCCAGGAAAATTGAGATCACATTGGGAAGATACAGTGTATGTGGTTTCAAGGAGAATGGCAGAAGACTCACCAGTTTATGAAATTAAACCGGAAAGAGGAGAAGGAAGAACACGGGTCATGCATAGGAATAGTCTTCTTCCTTGTGACTTTCTAGAGAGTACAGGTGAAAAAGAGCAGGTAGCTAAAGAGGTTGTTCCAAAACCTACAAAACCAGAAATTTCATCAACGGAATCTTCTACTTTAATTCCACCAGCTCCAATCTTTACCCAGAAATCTGAGACTACAACAAGTGATCTAGATCCAAATGCAGAAGATTTTGTTCCTTTAGGTGTTGAGGAGGAACTTTCTGAGCCTGAAGTAGAAGAATGTAGTAGCTTGACCTGTGAACATAGTGAGGTTGAGGAGTTGAGCGATGAGTTTGGAAGCTCCAGCGATGAGAGCAATGAAGAACAATATGATCGCCCGATAAGACATCGTCAGCACCCAAAGAGGCTGACATATGATGTGTTAGGTGAACCAGAGTATAAAGATGTAATGTACCTTCCTGTAGTTGTACCACCATGGATGGCAAGTTGGTTCCAATGGTAAGTAAAAGGTAGGAAGTTAGCTATTGGTTATGCAGTCAACAAAGATGTCCAAGAAAATTGTAGAAACGAGGTGACTGAGACGCTCAGTAGAAACTAGGTAAGAGGGGTGAAATCTGGGAAGACACCATTACTTCATTAAGGGTAATTAATTATTAGGGACTGATCACCTCTGATGTTTACCATAATGGGAAGTAAGGTGAGTAGAGCCACTTTCACACTAAGACAGATAGTTCTCTGAGGTAGAGTCCAGGTTTTGGTAGGAGTTCTTGGATAATGTGTTGATGCGATACCATGTTGCAATTTTATATTGTAGTTTAGATATGTATAAGTATGCATGTATTTTGTTTTGGTTACATTAGAGATATGAATTGATGGATGTGAATGAGTGGAGATAACCTGTTATTCATAAAGATCGCTTGTATTATTCAAAAAGATCGCTTGTAAATTTACTGCAAATGTCTGGGACGACATTTTTGAAAGTGGGGGAGTGTGTGACGGTAATAGGGGACACCCATTTTTTCAATTTATGCAGGTTCATTTCGGTAGTTTCATTACCTTTTCATTAGTTTCAACTATTGTGCACCTTACAAGGGGAGGGAAGTCAGTGCCATTTCCGCCCGAGACAACAATAAAGCGTGGTTAAAATCAATCAATTGATTTTCGTTTATTCGTTTGTTACAGGTAAGCGTGCAGGATTCTACTTGTTTTGTTTGAAACCTATTTATATATCCTTAAAGTTTACAATAGCAAAATCTCTGAAAAACTACAAGAACATTAGATAAACGGCATGAATACAGGGTGTCACGTGTTTCCGTGTGCGAGTGTGAGAAAGTTGAGCGTGAATATTATCGAGTGCAAAACTAATGTGAACATGTTTATATGTTATGCTCATTATTAAGAAAGCTTTAAATGACACGATTTATACAGGGAAACTTGTTGTGTGGTATGTAAGCACTGTTTATACAGGATTTACCCCACCCACCAAGTTTCGCGCACATGTTAGTGGCATGGTCTAAATTGCGGTCCGAACTGCGGCCACGTCTAAATCCTTGATATCTACGTGCGGTACCTTTTGCGGCCGTGCGGCGTCTTTTGCGGTACTTTTTGCGGTCATTACTGTAAAGTGTAGAAATATGTTCTTTTACGTTATTAACAATGTTCAAAGCCAATAACAAGTGATTTCTTTATTCATTGTGAACATATCCATATCTAGTATTAATGTTGAATCAATCTAGTCATGTGTTTACTTTATGTTTATCCAAATAACTTACATTATATGGCAGTGTTTAATAACATCTCATTTATCCAATAATGCATAATAATTGTTAGTATTTCTAGTCAAACAGTAATAAGATGACATAGGGTTCATGTTGGATTATACACAAATGTGTATGTACGGGGCCAAGGCTTACGATTTTATAGATCTTAACTGAACTGTATTATGTCTCTATATTATTGTATTACATGTATTGTGAGTTATATTGTTTATCAGTGCCATTTCCGCCCGAGACAACAATAAAGCGTGGTTAAAATCAATCAATTGATTTTCGTTTATTCGTTTGTTACAGAGCCATATCCAGAGTAAAACAATCCCGGGTTACATACTTCTTCTCTTCACTCCTCCCCCCTTACCATACACTCCCCCACCTTACCGTTCACTCTCCCAATCTTATTCTACCAGTCACCCTAACCGATTTGTTGTCTAATCATGAACTTTTTTTATTCAGTCATGCCTGCCAAAAAACAGACAGTCGAGACAATGTCCGAGGTGCAAGTCACTGGTAAAGAAACTTGCGCAGCACTTAAGGGTCACCTATCATATGGAGACAGATGAGGCTCAAGGCCTAAGTATAATAGAGCGTGCCAACGCAGAGCAACATGGGACCAGAGTACGCCAACCCCCACCACCACCGCCATCACCTGCCCAAGAAAGGTCAAAGACAGGCCGGAAGAAATGGAGATGCGGGGTGCATTGGTGAGCATACATTTTCAATGTCATCTTTAAGGAGTTTCAAGAGTTAAAATGTAAATATGAGAGTATGCTATAATCTCTTTACTATATACGTGCCTCTTTCCTTTCTTCAGGTGTGATACAATTGTGGTTGAAAGGTGCCGCTATCTGGCCAGAGTCCATCGCATGGCAAAAGACACCGAGGAGTACAGGGCATACGTTTCCATGTTTACTGTATATACAAGGGACCCCACTACAGAGGACCACGAAAAGTATTGTAAGTTCAATATCATTATACTTACCGGTTATAACCCTTAACTTATTTTTTAACTTAAATTCTTTATCATACTTACCTGTCATTCTGTTGGTCGATTTCAGTAGTTGCCATGGATCCCCCGGACCTTGTGTTCGGCATGTCAGATGATGACGAGGTAATACCTCCTTCCCCACCCACAAACAAGAAAGTAACAACGAGTCAGGGACCTTTGACGCCGACACCGTCGTGCAGTGACATCACCCAGGGATCCCTGAGCCTACTTAAGGGTCACCGATCATATGGAGACAGATGAGGCTCAAGGCCTAAGCATAATAGAGCGTGCCAACGCAGAGCAACATGGGACCAGAGTGCGCCAACCCCACCACCATCGCCATCACCTGCCCAAGAAAGGTCAAAGACAGGCCTACCTGAGTCCTACTTATGGTTTCCCGCCGTTCCTACAAAGGGAGGAAATAGAAACAGTCCCGATGAGACAGAAAGTCCTCCAGCTCTAGTATGAGCACTAGAGGACCGTTGGGGGAGGCCTTAAGAGTGAAGGAGTAGCAGAACAACACAGACAGCAAGTAAACAAGTTAAGGGAGTTCACGGCGAACAACAGCGTGACTGCCTTCAACAAGGGCGACATTGAAAGGTTCGTGGAGGTGAGTATAGACAAAAACCAGCCAGGAACTATAAAGTCTTATTTGTTTTCCACCCTAAACTTTGTAAAATATGCATTTACCAAACGTTGGTTTGGAGGTGACAACCAAGTATTTGTACTAAATGAGATAAACACTTATGTGTTGGCCGCGGTTAGGTCATTAACAAAAATGAACAGTCAACGTCAGGTTGAAATCTCTGGCCAGCCTGTAAACCAGCTCCTCAGTGAAGAGGCCAGGGACTTCATCCTGAAGGGTGACTCTTTAGACCATACTTATGAAAAAATCCAACGCAACCCAAGTTCAACATATAATGAAATGAGAAATGCCCTAATGTTAAACCTGACAGTTTCCAATGGCACCAGGGTGTCCAGCCTTATGAACCTTACTGTGGACCAGGTGAAGGAAGCAGGTACGAACACGGTAGAGGGAACACTCTACCGTGTTATTCAGGTCACCGAACACAAGACTTTTGCAAGTCGGGGGGCACAAACGATTTGTATTGAGAGTGATATTCATTAGATCCTCAAAGTATTTGGCAGGTATGTGATAGAGAGGTTTGGTGTAAAGCGGGGCTCGTGGGGGTGTTCAGATCCATCACAGGCCATCCATTCAGTCTGACCAGTAGCGTCAACTACTGTTTGCAGACAAATTGGAGGCGCTGTGGGGCGTATTCCAAGTTTGGGCGTTTTAACGCCACTATTAATAGAAAGAGTATTACATGTCTGGCCCGGGATCGGGACCCCTCCAAGGCGTTGGAAGTAGCGGACCAGTTGAAGCATTCGAAGGCTACAGCAGACAGGTATTATCATATACATACTGCTGGTACGCGCAGGTCAAAAACAGTACACTGGTTAAATAAGCAAAGCAATGATGATGGTAGTACCCAGTCCTCGGAGGTGATAAGCTCCGGGGAAGAGGCAGTGATCTCAGAGGAAGGTGCAGAGTCAGACACTTGCTCTGACTCAGCCTCTTCATCAGAGGTTACTGACTCTTATTCTCTTCCATTGGAAACAACAATTGAAACGGTAAAGCAAAATATCATGTTTGTTGTGACACACAAGCCAGTAGAGGACTTCCTGTTAGAGATCAACACCCTGGGTGTCCTCCCTGGGCAGGTAAAATGGGGGGATGAGTTCTGTGAATCCTTAAAAGCAAAAAATATTGATATACCAAATGAAATAACCAGCTATTTGGACCTGGATCCCTGCACAGATCCAACCTCGCGGGACCACCTTGTCACACTTGTCCTGTACGAGATGAGCAAGATGCATGGTGGTTTCTCGGGGTTGATTAGGGCAAATAGAAAACGACAGGCAGAGAATCAAAAATGCTCCCCTATAAAAAAAAACAACAAATTCCCCTGTTCAGACATCCTCTCCCCCAAGAATGAGGATAAGGTTTAGTGAGGAGGAAACGTCAAAAAAAAACGTACAAGGACTGAATACATGAAATCTACTCAGGGAAGAAGTGTCTCAAAGTTAGTGACATTATAACTCATAGTCACCTCTTCCCTGGACGTACTACAAAACAAATTTGTGACAAGGTGAAGCACCTTGTTTTCTCAATGAAGAAGTAAAAGAAGCCACTTAAAGCAGGTGGAAAATAAAGCAGAATGCGCCGTATGGGCCGTAGGCAGATTCTGCTTTACTTTAAGCCTGCTTTAAACAAGAAGGCCTTATAATAAAGCCTCGACCACTAAACTAGGTGAACACACAATGTTGAAGTAAGGTGAGCGTGAAGGAGAAAGCTCCTGGCAGAAAGGAAGTGACCATAAACAATGAAACTGACCAAGAGCTTTCTGCTTTACTTTCACCTTGCTTTAAGCAATCATCTTTATTATCAATGTTTCAGCGGTCGAAATAGAAAGGTTTTATTATATTTGTTCCCAAATGTTTTATTTCGCAGCACGCTTAATTCCCGCTTAGCTTGTGTCTAGTTTTGTAGATTAGTGACCAGTTAAAGCATGTTGAAAGTAAAGCAGAATGCGCCTTAGTCACGTTCTGCTTTAATTTTAGCATGCTTTAAGCAAGAATGCCTTATAATAAAGCCTCTCTATTTTTACCACTAAACTAGATAGCTGGTGGTGAAGCAATTCTATCGAGTTGTTTAGCTACCAGTATGTTGTTATGCACTGTGTGTCTTGGCTAGGCGCTACTGCCGTATCCGACTGATTCGGGAATGGACTGTATAAGAGTGGTTTACTGTATACATATGAGTTATCTGATTACCTCCCTTTAACACACAATATGTCAAAATAAATCGTTAGATAGATTATTTAAAAAAATGTAATGTTCTACAGTTTATTGCAATGCGTTTGCGTATTGTTTGCTATTTAAGGGGAAAGATTGTGCTGTGTGTGTTTTGTCAGGGAAGGACAGCAACTGCGAAAATGAAAAAAGGGAAATTGTAGTAAAATATGCATACAAAGATTGGGGCTTAATGCAAGACACATATAATGCAGAAATTCTCCCTAGATACGTTCTGCATTGCTTGTATCATTTCTGTATTTCTTATTTTCCATGTATTAAGCAATAACTTGCCACTATGGTTATTCTATGAAAAGTAGATATACACAGGTTTATAAACCCCTTCATTGCCTTCCTACGAGTACAATGGTTATTTGCAAACAGTGTTGAATCTTGAAAAAAAACTCGTAACGCAAGCGTCCGATCAACGCCCAAACTGTTTGACATTCATTTCAATATACCGTAATTTTAGATTTTTAAAAAATAAAGTAGGCGACACTTGCTAAAAATAAAGTAGACGAATAAAGCAGATGACGTCATGGCAGTGAAGGGTTTACTGTATGTCGAGAATAAAATTGTGGTCCATTCTCCAGCCAACGATTATCATCAATAACATTGTCAGTATGCTAAGCACTGGAAAATCAAGGAAACGACAGGATTGCGTGCCATTAGTTTCAGTCCTCTCCGTTTTTATAATGACCTGCATTCAGTCGGAGTTTATACAGTGGAGAATCTGTTATTCTTTCCCAATAAACGCGTTTACGCTAAAACTATTATTTGCAGTGCAAACAGTTTGGAGCCAGATCAGACGCCGGGTAACCCGGCGTCTGATCAGGCTCCAAACTGTTTGCCACCAAGATAAACAAGAATTATCAGAATTGTCCAAAAGTTGTTCTTTTCTACGTTTTAGTGCTTTGCGTTTGCGTACGTTTGCGTTTAAACGGGAAAGAATAACAGATTCTCCACTGTAATCATAAGCGTGTTTAACCCTTCTTCTGCAACAGTCACATGCCAAAGAATTGTCGTCTACAAATTATTTTTGCCAACCAGTTATTGTTTAATATGTTACAGTGGAGAATCTGTTATCAATGTTCTGCTGGAATGTCGTGCTGTGCTGCTGTGCCACCTTCACGGACCTACAAAACTAACGTATTACAGAACAGTTTTGATCCATATCAGACGCCACGTAAGTCGTCATCAGATCCTGATCAGTCACCTTGCTTTAAGCAGTCATCTTTCGTGAGCACCTTTTATTTAACACATTTTAGTGGTCGTAAATGAGAGGTTTTACTGTATATGGGATTGTTTTGGTCAACATAATCTAAAATGACAAGCAATGCATACCCTGATCAGAGCGCCCATTTAGAATCCCTCTGATAAGGGTCTGCATTGCTACATGTAGCTTCAAACAATAATTAGTGTACTCTTCATAGGAGCACGAGTATACTCGTCGCTGGCGTTGAATCTAAAACTTGCCCTTCCACTCTTAATGACGCCAAAAAACACGTTAAATGGATAAATCAGATAGAGGCGTTTGGGGGATTAGAGGTGGAATGGTAACACATTTCCAATAGCCTGTTTCTAGTTTTGACAAAACATAATCTGCCTTAATGCGCATTTGTTTGACTTTCAGCCTGCTTTTAGATTACTATCTGTCTGCAAGAATGTGGAAAATCTCTCTTGTCGAGCATACTCATTTTAAACCATGAAAACAAAACTGGAGAGGACTTACATAGACAATGCCTGTTGTCCAATCCATTTCATTATTTGAATGAAATCTTGTTTAAACCATACTCATTACTGTACATATTGGAAGTATTTCCTTCAGCGAAGGCAAAAGTTAAAGGCGTATTTCTGGAGTAATGGATTTGTTGAAAGTAGGCTTACATAGGCATTTACAAACAGTCTTACAACAAGACCATACAGCGACATACGCACCGTGAATTCGGAACCTCAGCGTCCCAAACAGCTTGGCATTCATACAAACATTGTGTTCTCAAACTCTAAAATTGCAAAATTCTTGCGACATTCTGAAGTGGACATGATATATATTTATGGGAAATTGTTTTGTTAAATGAGACTGTAGCTGTTTTTCAATTTTATATTACATCTATTTTCGTTTATCAGTATAAGAATACTTGCTATGCAGATGTGCTTTGGTTGAGATCGTCTACAAAGATGTTCGCGGCACCAAAGAAGGAGACTAGGTTGAATGAAACAACAATAATATCATTCACGAAATTGGAATGGGATTACTAGTGGACACGAGCAAGAATTAAATTTACTCGGATGTTCGTCGCCAACGATTTTACCAATTTCCTATCTGTAACTTAAAATCGACAATTCCAGTTTCAAATTTAGACGTGTTCTTTTTTTAACTGTTAATGGTTGTTTTCGTCAATGTATATAGAAATATACAAACAGTGCCGACCCTGATCAGAGAGCTCCTTAAGAATCATCTGATCCGGGTCTTCACTGTTTGCACTGGCCACTTGTACTCTTCACTGTTACACTGATTGCAAGCGACGCGTATACATGTACATGTATATGGAAAGCCGTAGCTGTCTCCTGTTGTCGAATTTATTTTTGTTTTGTTCAAACATGTCATCTCAAAAGCCCGTGCCATTATGTCGAAGCGCTATGTTATCTTGTCTACAGAATGTTTTATTATGTTAAACACCTATGCTGTTATGTTAAAAGGTAGTGTCATCTTGTTAAAGAGCAATGTGAACTTGTCTATATAATATGTTATCATGTCAAATACGCGTGTTGTTATGTCAATATACACTGTTGACTTGTCCAAACGTTGTCTTATCATGTTCAAAATCTATGTTATAATGTTACAAAGCATTCATGTTACATTAATTACACAAATCATACGATACGTAGACTTAATAACACAGACTTTCGAAATAATAGCATAATATTTCAATATAATAAGAAGCAGTGTGGACACACCGTTTTGACAAACGTACGCTATACAAGATAACTTCATTTTTTTAACATAATAACAATACATTTGAACATAACAAGACGCTGTTTGGACAAGTCAACACCACACATTGACAGAACAGCACATTCATATAACATGATAACATATCATATCGACATAACAAGATGAACCTACTTTTAACATAATACCATAGCCGTCTACCATAATAAGATAATCCTTAGACAAGTTCACACAGCGCTTTGACCTAATGACATGGCGTTTAGAGATGACAAGCATACATTTGAACAAGACAAGAATAAATGTGACAACAGTAGACAGCTATGGCGTTCCATACATATATGCCTGATTAGGGTCGAAACGTTTAATCGTTTAAATGTATACTAAGGAACGCTCACCTATACATAGTGTAATGGTATACATAGTTTGCACGCAGTCGATGTTGAAACACGCATATCTTTCATCTGTATGACATGCTTTGGTGTACACTTATTTATTCAAGGGTTTTTACATATACATGTATATACATTATCTAGTGTACTTTTGACCATACAATTCAGCAGTTTTCATGTTTACCTAGTAAATCATTTGTGTTTCTTCAGCTATAAATATTCTAGTACATGTATATGTATTTTGCTATGTATTTTTACATCAAGTGATTACCTTGTACCATTAAAACTGACTTACATACATGTTGGACATGTCCGTTGTCCAATCAATTTCATCATATGAACAAAAATTATCGAAACGGATATCTAAGCTTTATCAGCTTATCTATTGTTTTGTTTAAGTGACAAGTATGGACTTGGACTTTGGGTATGGTAGACAGTATCGAACTGTTCGGACCCCAAAGAGACCGTTTGGAACTATTGCTACAATTTCGTCCATATCATGACAGATTTTAATCGCGATTGTGTAGTGTATGTAATAGTTTTATCGAAATTTCATGTTGTAGATCTATATGTATTGTGCAGCATGATGTTTTTCTTAACTGAATGAATCTCGTTTGGCGTCAGATTTGAGTTTAGCTACCATTCAACAAATAAGTATACAATTCGCACGGACATGCGGGTGCAAATTACAGTGTGTAGAAACTTTGCACGGCGTTTTGCATTATTTGTTAGTATTACATTCATGTCATTTGTTGTTATGTATATAAACCGTTCAGATTGCGAGTGCGTCTTCTTTGGAATCGTAGTTCAATTAAACTTCACCTGCATTTATTAGAATTCAATCACATGAGATTCTCTGAATATACTTGGCAAGACTGGCACGGTGAACACTTTATTATTTCCCTTGTAAACGAAACTAAACACAACACAATGCAACTAAATGTTAAACAATTGCCAACATGATGGAATGTTAATGACTAGCTTTGATCTCAATCTCAATAGACGTAAGCATTTTGGCATATTTGCAATTTTAGGGAAAGAAAAACATCATTCTTCACTGTAACTAAAAATGTGCAGTTGATTCATTGTATACAGTGGAGAATCTGTTATTCTTTCCCAATAAACGCGTTTACGCTAAAACTATTATTGCAGTACAAACAGTTTGGAGCCAGATTAGACGTCGGGTAACCCGGCGTCTGATCAGGCTCCAAACTGTTTGCCACCAAGATAAACAAGAATTATCAGAATTGTCCAAAAGTTGTTATTTTCTACGTTTTAGTGCTTTGCGTTTGCGTACGTTTACGTTTAAACGGGAAAGAATAACAGATTCTCCACTTAACTAAAAATGTGCAGTTGATTCGTTGTATACATGCTTATATGATTGCCTTCAGTCTGTGCAGAATCATTTTACCGGTGCAGTGCGAACTGATAATTTTTGTCTTCGAATCTCTATTTATTCCTATTTATTCCACTCTAGGAGTGCCTTGCTATATTCTAGTATTAGCGCCGTCGACGCCGGTTATAATTTGGTCGGCCTCTTTGTGCCATGGGCGACCCGGGAGATAATGACTTTCCACATACAATCACTCGGCAACGTGCTTTACCAATAAGTGATGCTCTAGTCTGCCAAAATAAGCAGAGATTATTAAATTCCTTCGCTAATAAGTATGCGCGGACATCGCTGAGGCTTCCAAATTACGTTAAATTGCAATATTTCCTCTGGGCGATTCTAGTATGGACAGGCCCCACAGTTTAATTTGCATCCGGTCGATAACTGGTGTGAAGTACTATAAACCCTGTGTTAATCGACCGTTCATGGGAAGAATTTTGGGCATCACAAATGACAGCTGGCTGCTAAATACAATGAAAGGAAAAGCGGAAAGCTTAAAAATGTGTCGCGTCCATTGCATTTTGGCATAACATGTCTTAAGACCGCCTGTGTAACATGTTTTACGTTTGCTCAACACAAGATTGACTGTATTTAGAAATGACGCACACAGCCAGAGTCTGCGACCCTTATTCCTTGCAAAATGGAAGCAGCTCATAAGAACAATTGGTGACATGTGGTTATAAAATGTCTCTTCACGATTGTCTCCCGAAACTAGTAGAACACGTTCAGATCTTGTAGAAACAATGATTTATACTCTATACAAACGTTTTGCAAGCGAGAGAAAACTAAATCATGTGAAAACGTTGTTCCAAATAAGACAAGGGAATAAAGCGGCACTGTTAGGCTAGTGGAGAGAACGTCTCAAGGAGACAAGGTTGACCTTCAAAAATTCCAAATTGATTATGTCGTCTAAAGAAAAGAATTCCAATGACGCACTTGAAATATTTTGATGATACATGGTTAAGAGTTAAAATCCTTTTTAATGTGTTTGAGGTGAGGGCTCATAAGGTTAAAGCTACGCATAAAAATAGTTCGTTAATACATGTATTTTCGCATGATTAAATATGCACGTTCTCAATGTTTCAGGCAGATGCCTGCTCAAAGCAAAATTACTGTCAAGGCTACCGTTTCTCCGGAATTTTCTGAAATATTCAGATGTTTTTCCTAGCAGATTGTAGCTTTAGGTAATCGCGTTTGAAAAATAGAAAATTTGAAAATCTTAGGATTTTTTCAAAATCAACTTATGGCCGTCCTGTACTTTAAAGCAAAGATCGCAATTGATGATTTTTACATAAGATTTTTCTTCATAAATTTGTCACCGCCATTTCATATTCTTTGGATGTTGAATCAAGACTTCACCATGAATACTAACACTATTGGTATCATAAAAATCCTATGCATCTAACCCTTTCACTGCGAAATTTTAAGTTCAAGTGTTTTACCCCTTCACTGTTTCATTGTCGTCTGCTTCAATGTTATTGTTTGCAAGATCGTTTCAAAGTAAGATTCAATATAGTATGACTTAACACTTAAAACATCGATACGAGTGTCAAACAGTATGGATCCTGATCAGACGCCGCGTTACGCGGCGTCTGATCAGGGTCCAAACTGTTTGCAAAATGGGCTTTCAGGCGTTATTGGGAGTGAAAGCGTTAATTGGATGTAAACACTTATTACCCTTTAACCCTTTCGCTCGCAATAACGCTTAAAAGCGCGTTTGCAAACAGTTTGGATCCTGACAAGACGCCGCGTAACACGGCGTCTGATCAAGATACAAACTGTTTGGCACTCGTTTTGAAGTTTCTTTAGTCATACTGCCTTTTTCTTTTAAACTTTGAAACGACATTGCAGACAACAAAAATTGAAGCAGACAACAATGAAACGGCGAAGGGTAAAAATCTCAAGAAAAAAATGGCATTGAAAGGGTTAAGATGCACATGGTCAATTGTATCGATTCCTTAAAATTTCAACGTTAGTCAGTTTAAGTTTCCAATTATGTCAAGTCGATGGTTTACTATTTGACGTTATTTTTCTTTTATTCCAATATACATGTATAACACAAACTGAAAGGCAGTACAGATCCTGATCAGTAGACTCATACAGGATACAGTGGAGAATCTGTTATTCTTTCCCGTTTAAACACAAACGTACGCAAACGCAAAGCGCTAAAACGTAGAAAAATACAACTTTTTGACAATTTTGATAATTCTTGTTTGTCATGGTGGCAAACAGTTTGGAGCCTGATCTGACGCCGGGTTACCCGGCGTCTGATCTGGCTCCAAACTGTTTGCACTGCAAATAATAGTTTTAGCGTAAACGCGTTTATTGGGAAAGAATAACGTTTTTCCACTGTTCATTGGTTGCATAGCATAGGACAAGTGCTCTCTTTACAGGTATATTCGCAAGGGTTTATTGACGTAGGAAATATTATTGGACTTTATTAACTCTTTCGCCGCCAATTTATTCGTGAGATATTTACCTCTTACCGTTTCATTGTCGTCTGCTTCAATTTAGTTGTTTGCAATATCGTTTTAAAGTAAGATTCATTGTAGTATGACTTAAAATATATCAATAAGAGTGCCAAACAGCGTAACACGGCGTCTGATCAGGGGTCAACATGATTGCAAAGTAGCTTTTTACGCCATTGCCAGTGAAAGAGTTAACCACTGCAAATAATTTTGAGAACATCATCTGTAATTACCCTTTTTTATTTATGCTTTTTGGTGGATTACCACGAAATAGCAGTGGATTATCACTTGGTAATCCATTGCAGTGGATTATCACCATCGCTTTTATTATGAATTTTCCCCGTAGGGCTCCCCAAGAATCGTAGTCAATCGTGTCTTATCGTTAAATTCCGGCAGTCCGATTTGTCGCGAACTACTCACCGGAAGAGCACAAATCCAAACTCGGGAGCAACGAAGTAATTCGGATGACGTCAAATCAATAAATAAGTGACGTCATCGTACGGGAAACTGTTTCGAAAATGTGTTCGATATAAAGTTGGGGCTCAACACGAGGTAACTCATTTACTTTCGCTTTCTCAATTGTCGAACAATTTCGTTTAAAAAGTTGCTTAAAAGCATATACAAAATAGAATAATTGTATTTTTTCAGTATAAGATCGAATTTAATCCATTTCGTGAACATCAGACTGTTATATTTTCACTCGTGGCTTCGCCACTCGTGAAAATATAACGTCTGATGTTCACTCAATGGATTACATTTCTATCTTATACTGAAAAAACCAATTATCCTCTATAAATGCGAACGAAATGCAAAGACAAAACAATGAAATGTTGATAAGTAGTTCTATTTTTAATTCCTCACATTTTATTCAAATCTGAAGAGCAAACAGTTTGGAAACTCATCAGACGCCGGATTATCCGCCTCTGGTCTGGCTCAAAACTTCTTGCATTGGAAATGATTGTTTGAGCATAAAACATTTCATTTGGGAAAGAAAAACATCTCCTTCACTGAATGTATAAAGTAACTAGCAATGGTCGGTGTTAACCCAAGGGAGGTAACTGCTGAATGTATTAGAATATTACTGCTAAGAGAAAATGCCAGGCAGAATAATTAGGACAGTTTTATAGTTCGATTGTTTCGATGTGTAGGATTGCTTTTGAAGTTAAACAATTCTCCAACTAAATATTCATAGTTGAAACTCCGCCCACAATCCATAATGATCATCTATCAGCTAGTTTATTTACATTGATCGAGCAAAAAAGAAATTATTTTCTCGAGGAATGACTGCAGCCTTGTTT
The DNA here is from genome assembly GCA_922989275.2 of Gari tellinella. NCBI lineage: Eukaryota > Metazoa > Mollusca > Bivalvia > Cardiida > Psammobiidae > Gari > Gari tellinella. The sequence continues at coordinate 55,437,662 of OV277859.1, forward strand.
CAGACATGTCATTCAGAAGCTCTATGATCTGGATATACACTGTTTTCAAAGAACGTCGGTATACGATAATGGCAGAGAAATGTTAAAAATCGTAATAGTTTTACCCCTTCATCATTTCATTGTCGTCTGCTTCAATTCTGTTGTTTTCAAGATCATTTCAAAGCAAGATTCAATGTAGTATGACTTTAAACGTATAGGTACGAGTGTCAAATAGTCTGGATCCTGATCAGACGCCGCGTTACGCATCGTTTGATCAGGATCCAAACTGTTTGCAAACGCGCTTTTTGGCGTCGTTAAGAGTTATGTTCAACCTTCAGAGGACTGCAATATCGTCAGCTTAAAATTGTCGTCTTCTGTTTTTCTCAAAGTTACATATCGGACATTTTGACCAAAAAAAAAAAAAATGATGAGTGACAAACAGCTTGAATTAAGATCAGACGCCGAGTTAACAACTCTCTCTGAACAACACACTTAAAAATTTGTCTCCTACAGTGGAGAAAACGTTATTCTTTCCCAATAAACGCGTTTACGCTAAAACCATTATTTGCAGTGCAAACAGTTTGGAGCCAGATCAGACGCCGGGTGACCCGGCGTCTGATCAGGCTCCAAACTGTTTGCCACCATGACAAACATGAATTATCAGAATTATCAAAAAAGTTGTACTTTTCTACGTTTTAGTGGTTTGCGTTTCCGTACGGGAAAGAATAACAGATTCTCCGCTGTATTGGGCGTTGTTGTGGAAAGGGAGCACTGTACTTAACCATCATACTGCTATTAAAGTCAAGCAGAGAAATCATAAACAAATTATCTACTACTTTGTCCTACATAAAGAGTGCACGTGGCTTAAAATTGACTTTACCCTTTCACCCATAGCGGTTTATATACCAGTATATGTAAAGAGAACACTAAGTCTTGTACTAAACAGACAATGTAGATCCAGATCAGAGGGTTTCTATATGATCTTCTTTGTTCCTTATTTTGCAATATTGCAATATTTTGTAAAGAACAAACCCAGAAACTTTAAAAACGGACTAGACTTAATTCGAAACAGAAAGTGTGTATTTGAAACTTCAGGGGTCAGTAGGGGAATCGACATTTAAAAATGTGTACATATAGGTCAGATAAGTAGTTAATCAGTGTGTAATCAAGATCCAAATTGTCTGACGCTAGTAGCAATGATTTTTAACCGTTACACTCTCAATGACGCCTTAAATTGCAAACAATTTGGGTCCTGATCAGACGCCGCGTAGCACGGCGTCTGATCAGGATCCAAACTGTTTGGCACTTGTATTGAAAGTTTGTCTGTCAAAACTGCCTTAAAATTAACTTTGAAACGATATTGCAGACAACAAAGTTGAAGCAGACGACAATGAAACGGTGAACGGGTAAAAAATCTCACGAAAAATTTGGCAGTGAAAGGGTTAACACAAATTGTATGCAGAGATGCCAACCGTTCTATGCATATACTTCCATGTAAAAGTCTTAAAGGAATATAAAGAAATATTTATACAAAAAGTCCTTCTTGCAAAACAAATTGCCGATTCCAACGGGATCAGAAGCAAATTAAGAAGGAATAATGTGATGTCAATTTAATTGTTGTTCAAATTTAGATTGGCCACGTGGAGAACGGAAACACATCGAGCAAATTGATCTGCACGCAAAAATGTCATTTCCTCGTCCATCATTGGTATAACTTGCTGACAAACGTCACAGTAATTATGGAGTTTTACACTGGTTAAGTGCAGGGCATTTAGTAAACTTCGTTAGACAAAGATCTCTAGTTTCGTTGCACGAACGCCAGAACCCATTGCTGCGTATAGCTGAAGTGGGAAATATTATTGTATTCTGTTTAAACGCAAATAAAATGCAGACGTAGAACTTCCAAATGTTTGTGTATATGAAATATTAAAAAAAAAGACGTAGAATTTATTTATTTTTTGACATTTTGAATGGTTTATTTAACTGAGCCATTTGCAGTGAACATACGGCTGTTAGCATAACGCGTTTATTGGGAAAGCATAACGTCTATTCCACTCTATAACTCGTCTCTTTTCTTTTTCGACTCGGCTCAGCATCGTTAACCCCTTTAACCTTTCACTGACATAGGCTATCAAAGTCCGATTTGTAAACAGATTAGATCCAGATGATCCGCAGATAATTTAATATGAAATAGCACACAGTACCAGCGTCTGATCAGGGTTTGTTCTTGTCTAAATTTGGTAAATGATAGCCACGAATGGGCGGAGTTAAAATTAACGCAACATAGTGATATAGATGCCACACATACAGTGGATAATCTGTTATTCTTTCCCAATAAACGCGTTTACGCTAAAACTATTATTTGCAGAAGTCGTTCTCAAGCTTTTGATTGGTCAGATTTGAGCCTAGGCTCAAATCTGACCAATCAAATGCTTGAGAACGAGCCTAGGCTCAAATCTGACCAATCAAATGCTTGAGAACGAACTCAGACTCAACTCAAACGCTTTACAAGCGCTGGTCCAGGTTTAAACAAATCGTTAACATGTTTCAAATGGCTGTCCTTTTACCAATGTTACAAGCTATGCGCTGTATTTGGACTTGCCCTATCAGAAACTTATGTAAACATGTGTACTTTGCTACAAACAAACTGTGCTGTGATACAGTTTGATTGTGCGGGCCTGTGTGGTCGAGTGGTTATGATGGAGAGCATAATATTTTTAAAAATCGAAGTAAAACACTGACTCTTTCTCCCGCTGACTATTTATATATATTTACATTTGTCCCATTAAACTCTATTGAACAAAGTGATGTTTATTTCGTATAAACGCAACTTTTCTAGGGTTGGAACTTGTTGATATATTCGCAGTAGATGCGGGGCTTATGGGTCTACTTTACGCGAATCATGTGGCGTTCCCTGAGTAATGGTAGTAACGGCTGTTCCTTTCAGGGTACAAATATTCCGTGTTAACAACCTCTTATATGGATTAAACTTACATGCATACTGATAAATGTTCATTTAATATTAGATATTACAGCAAATATCATGTAAATATAAGAAATAAACTGAATGTTTAGGCGTGAATTTTTAGCGAAATAAACGCTAGCGCGATTCATGGAATTCGCCGATCATTTTCTGTCGTTTATTTCGCTTAAACGCCAAAATAAATTCAGTTCATTTCTTAAATAACCCCTTCACACTTCCTTGTCCCGAATACCCGTCGGGCCCCCTTCACTACCTTACCAATAGTACAATGGTTATTTGAAAACAGTTTCAATCCTGATTAGACGCCGCGCAACGCGGCGTCTGATCAGGAGCCAAACTGTTTGCCACTCATTGCAATATTTTATAAGTCAAAATACCTGAACTTAAATTTGATAAATGGAAACAGACGACAATTGCTGAAACTTGATGACGTCATGGCAGGGAGGTGGTGAAATTCCGCTGACTATGGACATCTATCATTTGGAGTAACACATTGGCTAATTTAAACCTGGGTAGGTTGCTGACTCTTGCAAGGCAGTACCTAATAGAAAGCTGTGCAGAACCTGGTTAGACTGCTCCTTTAGGAGCTGGTTTATTTTGGTTTGCCATGGTATGCAAACCAGGTCAATAAACGCTTATAACATAAGAAGGGTTGACAAACAAATCAAACAACAAACATGACTCAGGGACCCGTCTTACGACAAAATCGATCATAAGTCAAAACTTTAAAACACATCTAATTCGTGATTTCACCCCATCTAATTCTGTATTGTGACGTCTCTTTGGAATTGCCTTGAAAAGACGGTTAAAAAAGATGTCACAACAGGATTAGATGAAGAAATAAATAATAATTGAGACATTTAGAATCTGACTTACGGTAGTATTTGTCGCTCGACATTTTGTAAGACGGACCCTATGTCATGTTATTAAAACTTTATTTACAATTACTACTTACAGTGGATAATCTGTTATTCTTTCCCAATAAACGCGTTTACGCTAAAACTATTATTTGCAGTGCAAACAGTTTGGAGCCAGATCAGACGCCGGGTAACCCGGCGTCTGATCATGCTCCAAACTATTTGCCACCAAGATAAACAAGAATTATCAGAATTGTCCAAAAGTTGTTCTTTTCCACGTTTTAGTGCTTTGCGTTTGCGTACGTTTGCGTTTAAACGGGAAAGAATAACAGATTCTCCACTGTAACTGGTGGTCCAAAATACTACTCTTATATTTTAGCATGTATAACTCAACCTTCTACTTAACTGAATTGTTAGCTATTTATATTAAACTTTATACATAATTATGTATGTAAAGTTTTACTTCAAATAGATGCTGTTTATTAACTGAAAGCACTCATTATCCAATTTGCACAGACATCGGATATTGGAAATCTACACACAAAATCAATACACCTTGAATGAGTTTAGTATTTTTTCAACAAATCCTGGCCAAACCAAAACGTTTATCAAAACAGCATACAATAAATTGTAAATATCTATTAACAGAATTATAACAGTTTGATTTATCAACCATGAGTAAGTTATTTGGTTCGTTAACTTGACAAAAACGTAATAAAAGGTATTACATGAATACTTATGACATCACCTTAACTTCTACTTAATTTTAATTCCCTAGTTTGTAAGTAACACGATACCAGCACGATCCTCATATCTGAGCACCACTTTAGTCAGAGCATTGTGTGCCCTTCTGCACTTTTCAACCACTGCTCGTCTTGTGCGTCGCAGAAATGTTATATCACGCCTTATTCTCGTTACAATATGTTGCATTCTTGCACGTGCAAGCAATGTTCTGTAATAAAGTGCCAAAGAAACATCAAACAATGTTCATGTATGTATCAAACTAACTTAACACATTAATGCAAGTTTAAACCATTTGTGCCTAGCGTCCCAAAATAGCACCATAGGCAAACAGTGTTGACCCTGATCAGTTGCCACATAATGCTGATAGGAATTTCAATATATAACAAAACGAAAATGAAAATTCAGACCAGGCACCCCTTAGATCAAAATTGGACTTATCAAATAAATAAGCATAGAATAATCCTCTTGGCGCAATTTGGTTAATGAAAGGTCTAGATGATAGACCACAAAATCAATTCATTTCGTGAATGAATGACAGTAGGCTTTCGGGGAGAGTTGAAAAAATATGGAATACATGTACGTGTAGACTTTAAAAATCTATTTCTGTGAAAATCGAAAATTGGGTGCTTTCAGTAAATTAGCAATATCTTAAATACTTAATACAACTCAAATTCATAATATGCTATAACTTTTCACAATTGTGTAAAATAAATCCTAAAACTCTAGTATATAAATTATCCAGTTCCGTTGCGTGAAATTTGAGATATTAATACAGGATTATTTAGCTGCTAATTCGAAGGAGCTTTCTCTATTGCTGTATTCAGTATTTAGCTGTCATCAGTTTTAATAACCGACGCCCATACTAATTTCGAGGTTTAACTTACTTTTCAGCTACATTCCAACCCAAGTTACATATCACTGTGGTATTACCCTTTCACTGACGTCATAAAGCGCATTTGCAAACAGTTTTGATCCTGATTAGACGCCGCATAACGGATCAAAAGTGTTTGCCACTTGTTTTGAAATTACGTCAGTAATACTGGTTTATATATATTACATGTACTTTGAAACGATTTTGCAGACATTGATATTGAAGCAGACGACAATATGGCGGTGACGGGGTAAAATTCTCGCGATAAATTTGATCATGAAAGGGTTAAGACCATTAAAAAGAAGTCTTTCTTTTCGATGTTAATCCTATCGCCCCATAGCTTGTTTCTAGTTTTTAAGCACGTTGAATGTCTGTACTTATATATGTATTGTAACCATGATGAGACTCAAATAAACAAATATATATACACGTTCTGTTTACTTTCAGTCGCCTGCTTTAAGCTGTCATCTGCTAGAATAAAATGTCTTATAGCGCACATTCATTATAATGGCGTAAAAGCCGTATTTATGAAGTATGGGTTAAGGCCTTTCGCTACCGGAAGTCGGTCTTGCGGGCGAGCGGATATGCGTCTGGACGACACAGACTTTTTTCGTACGTGTTTATACTAGAAAATTTATATAAAGGAAGTGTTGATATATATTAGTATAATCCTTCATAACGCAGTTAGTATAGTGGTTGACTATAGTGGTTGACTAACAATCCAAAGGTCATAGTTTCGAGACCCATCCGATCCAAATACTTTTTTTAGTGTCCGATTTATTGACTTGTCAATCCATAACGCAGTAATCAAGAGACATGTTATGTTTAGTCTTCGTTGATTCGTACATGTACTAGTGATGTTTACGGTCCAAGTATATGTCCACTTACCTGTACGTTTTAGTTTAATGACTTACAAGTCAATTAAATCGGTATACATGTAAACGATTTGATCGAACTATAAAACCACACCTTGAAATTTTATCAATACGCTAACCTTTTCAAAATCGATATTGCCCATTATAATTATGTTCAAACAATATAATAAACCTTGTATGCAAGTCCATGAATAAATAATAATGCATTTTAATGACAAAGTTTTAATTCTAAGGTAGGTAACTGTATCTAAACAACAAATATCCCACATTTTAATAAGAAAATATGTTATTACAACAAATCCTGACTGTAATATTTTCTAATTTTTTCAGACTGACTAGTTCATCAACCATATATTTGAATAAAATGAAAACAAATATACATTGAATGAGTCAGTTTTTTGTAATTCAATTTTTTCGCATTTTGCAAAATTTAAATAGCTGATAACATCTTTCTGAACACCTTTATTCAAAATGTTTTTAGCTTTTCTTGTAATGAATGTTGTGGACTACTTATTGGGCGAGAATTATAGTCATTAGCTTTATTCATTTTTAAGAAAAATAAAATCATCAAAATTCTAGGTTTTTGTCAGAAAAAAGACCTTAAAGACAAACCACACGATACATTTTGCCTATATTTACACACATTGTTTCTTAGGCTATTATCATTCTTCATGACAATTTTCATAACAATCGTATGGAAACTACGCGCATATGCGAAGTACCTTAATATTTTTAAACCAAAGTTAATTTTAATATATAAATTGCTCTTTTCTAATATGTCGACCTCTAAGGGCCTTTTTCAAAGAAAATCACGTCAAAACACACGTCACATTTTTGTTACATGCATTCTATTCAGCCCATAAAATAAAATAGAATAATGTTTACATCATTGTTTGTTATTGCCGTTGTCATGACGTCATCATGACGTCATCATCATGAGGTAATGTGTGCAATGGCGTCATGCATGCATTAGCGCATTATCCTCCTTGACATTACAGTCAAAATGGTCTATACGTTCGTAGCTTCCAAATCCAATCGGTTTCATAAATCTGTCTTTCAATTCTGCTTCCATTAAACATCCTCTTCAAACTGACAAACCTAACATCATCACTACTATGTCCTCCGACTCCAAAATGCCTATTAATTGGCTTCTCTCTCTCATGCCTTATATCACTCAAATGTTCTTTCATTCTCTCCCTGATTTCTCTCTCAGTCTCGCCCACATACACCAGCCTATCACATTTATTGCATCTTATTGCATACACGACATTTCTCCCCCACAGTTAATATTAGTACACACCTTGAAAATTGATTGTTCATATGTGTCTCTAACACTTGACATTTCAAGAATACTACAAGTAGCACATTCTTGTGAACAAACCATATTGTTAGGTTTGACAATGCGGTTAGTCTTAGAATGTACCAGTGTGTCACAGAGATTTTTATCACGCCTGAATGCAACAACAGGTAATTCCTGAAATACTTATTTCAGTCTCTCAGATTGGTGTAAAACTTTTGAGTGTTTTTTTAAACTGTCGTGTATGTTGGGCAGAATATTTGAATAAGTCAGAACTAAAGGAACCCTATTCATTTTTCTATTATCTAAGTGTTTCATGAGAAGAATATCTGATCTATTAAGCTGATCAACCATTACTAACTGACTATCTATCATCCTACCGCTATACCCTCTCCTTCTCAACTGACCCTTAAGTTAATTCAAAACTCTTCCGTCATTATTTACATGTATGCGTTTCGTAAATTTTATGGGCATTAAAACACTGTCAGTTTTTTCACAGTTATTATTGCGGTAAAACCGATATATTACACAAACAAAAAAGAAGGCTTATTGGTTGTATAACAGACAGGTGAAAGCATAAAGCAAAATTACAGTAAAGGAGCTTTCTGTTTATCTGTCACATGGCTTAAAGCAGTCACCCGACTTTAAACACTTAACATTTAACACAAGTTAGTGGTCGTAATAGAGAGATTTTACTGTAATAATGACAGTATTTCTGGTTCTAAATAATTCCAGAAAACCATCAGTGCTAAGATGCCCAGGTGTTTGGGCGTTTAACTAACAGCCTTACGTCAGAATGCTCGGCTAACTTACACTATATGATCCTCGTGAAAAAATAGGAATGATGATTCAAATGTCTTTACGTTCACTTACATTGAGTTGAACTTTAAACCCTTCGTGATCAAAATATTCGGGAGATTTTTACCCCCTCACCGTTTCATTGTCATTTTTTGTTGTTTTCAATCTCGTTTCTAAGTTTAGAAATAAGTCAGTATGACTTAAGAAATTTCGATACGTGTGTCAATACGCGGCGTCTGACCAGGACCCAAACTGTTTGCAAATGCGCCTTTTGGAGTCATTGAGAGGGAAGATGTTAATTAAACACTTAATGTTTAACACAATTTAGTGGTCGTAATTTAGAGAGATTTCACTGTAATAATGAAAGGCAAAAAACTGACAGTATTTCTGGTTCTAAATATTTCCAGAAAACCATCGGTGCTAAGATGCCCAGGTGTTTGGGCGTTTAACTAACAGCCTTACGTCAGAATGCTCGGCTGACTTCTGTCAATTACAAACACACTATATGATCCTCGTGGAAAAATAGGGTTATATTTGTTCTGCCCATAAATAAATAAGGGTCTCCAGATGGCAATTAATTAAGAGTTTTTCACGAGCCGATCTGTCTGGGGTTGTATCCGAGATGAAAAACTGTAACAAGTCTAGACGGTTTCAATCGAAATTTTATTGGGGAAAGATGATTCAAATGTCTTTATGTTCACTTACTTTAAACCAGAAACATTTACTAATAATATGTCAAATGTTTAAGCCAAGTTAATCATGAGCATAATATCATCATGCAATTACGTTCCGTCATTGATTTTGTAAGTCACGTGTTTTTAGTCATGATTATCACCATTCGTTCAAGGTCAAATTTGTAAATTTTAGTGCTGAGTAAACATAACGTGTATTCCGCCAGTAGACCGAAAGTCACATGGTTTTATTTTTACGGCAAAAATAATACTATCTGATAAGGACTCGTCAGACCTGTGTACAGTGGAGAATCTGTTATTCTTTCCCGTTTAAACGCAAACGTACGCAAACGCAAAGCACTAAAACGTAGAAAAGAACAACTTTTGGACAATTCTGATAATTCTTGTTTATCTTGGTGGCAAACAGTTTGGAGCCTGATCAGACGCCGGTTGCACTGCAAATAATAGTTTTAGCGTAAACGCGTTTATTATGGGAAAGAATAACAGATTCTCCACTGTAAGTCGGTCGCTCGAGTCAGAATCGGAGAATAGTCTGTACGACAAACGTCTGCTAAGTGCTAAACTGAACTAATAAATGACGTCTACCAGGGGCGTAGCATGCTAATTTTGAGTTGTAGGCCCGTATGGGGTTCCAAGGGGCAACCGCCCCTTGGTCAGGTCAGGGGGGATTGGAGGCGAAGTCCCCCAGAATCTCTAGGACAGCTGAGATTGACAATAGCGAAATTTCCACAAAAAATACCTTTATTTTTCAAGTGTATACTCTCTGGTTTACCTACGATTGAACAATTAGATACCTTTAAAGCATCAGTCAAATCCCGGAATTCATGAAATTAATTCCAAATATCTAGATTTGACTGATCCAAACGTATTGATTGTCTCGCCAATGGTGACTCCCCCCTCTCAGTAGATATGTCCCCGGACATGGGGTTGCGCACAGGGACCCGACACTATAGATTTTCAAATAAATGGTGACATTAGGTATATATAGAGACTAGGGCTACAACTGATGTTCAGTTTACTCATGTCCTACCTAAACAAAACTTGTCAAATCGTGAATAATAATTGATGAAAAACACTTTTGTTGCATTTCTGTCTAGCTCACATAATACTCTTCCATAAAAAACATATCATAAAAACAACTGCAATCATGCAATTCCAACAGTAACCTGCGTCTACCCACTGGAATGGAATACATTCTGACATAAATACACGGGTGCGTCTTGTGCTAATAGATATAAGATTGGCTACTTCTGTAAGTTTGTTAAGGCGGCAATATCGAGCATGACAGTCATACAGTTGCATAGATATACACTTTTGGCACCGATAAAATCTACTTTTCTCTCGAATCATTGTAATCAACAAGACATTCACAGGGTTAAATTGACAGTAAAGTGTTGCGTATGGAGGCGGTCATCTATGTAACGTGACTGTCAACCGTATACCACCTCCTTAATGCGCATTCTGCTTTACTCTAAACATCTATCTTCAATGCTGGAAGCAGGCTATGGAACAAAGGGTTAATGTTCAAGGATTGCTTTGAAGTTACTAGATATAAGTTATTTAGTTTCTAAAACTGGAAAGTGATAGATGCTGATGGGAGTCCGGGAGACAAAAATGAAAATCAACACTGAAATTGTGAGCCCTTAATTGTGCTTTGAAGGGTTTGGGGCACTGGATACGATATGTGTGAACCTACAATTTTGTTCAAAGCTACCTTCTTTTAGACATAAAGAAAGTGTTTATGAGAAAACTAAATGACTTTTAGACGCACGAAACGTGTATGCAGCACCGCGTGTATTTATTGCTTCCAACTTTGTAGTAACTAGGGCAAGCTCTTTATTTTTTAAACTTGAAATTGAAAAGTGTTGGTGGGGGTCATCTTGATCCGAATTGTTTGCAATATAATTATTTTTTCTATATTGTGCTAAATGTTAAGCAAACCCCTTAGTACAATATAATTCAGTTACTGCATTGAACCCTAGATGCGAACATACTCTTCATTAATTCTTTTGCTGCCAAGTCTTATCGTCTGCTTTAACCCTATTTAAGGCTGATTTGACTGAATAAATGTCGATAAGAGTTTCGCGGCGTTTGAACAGGATCAGGAACTTCTTGCCTTTTGGCGACATTGGCAGTGAAAATGTTAACACCTACTGAGCCTGGAAGTAAACAACTAAAGTAAAACAAAAGTGAAGTACCAAGTTATAGTCTACTTTCAGTACGAATGACCGTTCAGCCGACTGTACATTCACTCCCCTGATCATTGAGCCATATTGCCAACAGTATTGAGCATTGCTAACATGTGGCGTGTATGCAGCCGCAGTACCGGCTCAGACTCTTCACCTGTATCCATTTTAACCCCTGGGTGAAGAGGAGCAATTCGCGGTGCATATCTTGCTTAAACTATTCCTGTACATCATCGGGGATAAGAATTCCCCAGGTCAAGCCACTGGTCCGACGGGGGATCGACCTCACGGCTCCTGGTACCGTTTATTGTCCATCTTTCTTTGAATGGTTGGCGTGTCAAAGGGGCACTATACACCAGAGAACACCAGCACTCAAAAGGTAAAGCGTTCTATATACTTTGTATAAAGTTTTGAAATTGATCATAAAGAAATGAAATATTGACGTCACGTTTCTTTGTGCTGTAGGAAGAGACTGTACTATTTCTACATAAGCCGGAATTATAATTTACAGCACAAATTCGTTGGAAATTAACAATTTGTGCCTAGCATCCCACAAATGGTACATAGGCAAACGATGTAGACTTTGATCAGAGCCTACACTGTTTGCTTATAGGACATAAAACTGAAAGTTTAGACAGGGCATCCCTTATATCCAATTGGACAAATTCGATATAAGAGCATGGAAGAATCAACTGGATGCAAATGGGTTAAAACAAAATGTGCTTACTCCATAGTCTTTAGATATTTGAACTTTAAAGTAAAATTCGAAGGCAATTTATAATATATAAGTTATGTGTTATATGTTTATATGTGTACATATGTTGAAATAGGCATATAAAATGAGCCAGTCGTGAAAAAATCATACATATTACATTTCAAAGCGTGTAGATTACGTCAAGTTTGCGTGTCTTTGACGCGATTGCTTGTTTTAGTCTACACTGTTTGCACTCACTAGTACAAATATTCAACCAATTCATTCTTACCCGATACGTTTGCAAGTAGTTATCGTGATCACAAAGCAAGACGGACATGACAGCCATATTTGGTCTTCACTGCTTTGTATTGCAATGGTTTTCTCATGGTGTGGATTAAATATATAATATTTTTATTATATGCATACATGTAGTTATCGTGATCACAAAGCAAGACGGACATGAAAGCCATGTTTGGTCTCTACTGTTTTGTATTGCAATGGTTTTCTCATGGTGTGGATGAAATATATACATATTTTTGAATATTTTTATTACATGCTTATGTGTTGGATGACTGAATCATCGTAGCCTGTGGTAAATTATTGTGCTAAGGCTCAACAGTGTTCATATTGTAAATAAAATCTTAGACAAATTAACACCTTGTTTTGTATCTGTGAAACTTTTAACTCTTGCACTGCCAATGACACCGACATGAGAATTTGCAAACATTTTGGATCCTGATCAGACGCCGCGTCAAACGTCAAACTGTTTGACACTCGTATCGATACTCCTTCAATCATACGCCATTGAATCTTACTTTGAAACGATCATGCAAACAACAAAATTTAATCAGGTGACAATGAACGGTAAAGGGGTAAGAATATCACGATTAATTTGGCAGCAAAAGAGTTAAACAGCCTTAAGTCTTAAATTGAGTGAACAAAGACAAACTGTCAGCGAATGGTACAGTGAAGAAAACGTTATTCTTTCACAATAAATGCATTTACGCTAAAACTATTAGTTCCATTGAAAACAGTTTGAAGCCGGATCAGACGCCGGGTAACCCGGTGTCTGATCAGGCTCCAAACTGTTTGCCACCTAGATTAAAAAAACATTAATAAGAAATGCCAAAAAATGGTAATTTCCTCCATTTTAGCGAGTTGCGTTTGCGTTTCGTTTGCGTGTAAACGGGTAGGAATAACATTTTCTCCACTGTAAAAGGGTTTAAATGTATTGATTGCACTCTGTATTTTCTCATGAAATCGGCACAATGCTATTTGCAGCTTGAAATATGGGACATTTTATTTCACCCTTGAGAAGGAAAGTAATTGCTTTCTGTCATTCTGGCTGGTATCTTTCTAAGGAAATGCTCCCATGTGCCGAATTTATTTTACGTAAATTCCGTTTTGTGTGCTTAGTTGTTACCCAGTATTACACAGAAGACAATCTTTCAAGTTAAATAATTTTCATCGGCTGCAGGTTTTTATTTCTCATAGTGCAAAGATTGCAATATTTTATCTGGAGGGTGAGAGCATATAGATGTATCAACCTATTCACTGTTTTACCCCGAATACAATAGTTATTTGCAGACCTTTGGGTCCTGATAAGACGCTGTGAAAGGCGTCAGATCCGGATCCAAAATGTTTTACATTCATTTCAATATTTCCTCAGTCAAAAGACCTAATTTTTAATTTGAAAAATAAAAGCAAACGACAACTGTTTAAATTTGATGACGGCATGGTAGTGAAAGGGTGACATTAATCGAATGTGATATAGATAGTCATTACTAAAATTAGACAGTCTGAAGTGACGGAGCGAAGCTGTATTCATATATAATGTAACGCTATTGCTGATACTAGTTGTCGCTTTTATCGTAAATAGGATTAACTTTAGTTCAGTCCAGCTAAAACGACAATTAAAGCTAAATACATTGTAACCAGGTTGACTTTTGGTTCATTTCGGTATTTATTTTACATTGTTGGTATTTAGCGAGTTACTTCCCTTGGTTAAATCTCGTGAATAGTGTCACATGACTTCTCGCGGCAAATCTAACTGATATTCTGAATAAAGTCACTTTTTAGTCATTAGTCGAGGTACAAGGACGTCTTCTATCATTTAGCAAGTAAGTGGGAATAATGGAAAGTATATTCTTAACATGGCATGTCTTGTTTCTTTTAAATACTGTTTGCTTTCGATATTCTATACGCGCTTACGGTTTCATGCAATGGGTTTTCGCGTTTGTAGCGAAAAGCGGAACGGTGGCTTTCATCTTCTTTCAGCGCGGTTTTATCTTTCAGGCATGTTAATAACCTTTTCACAAGTACTTTGACCATTCACCTTTTAATTTACAGCAGCATTAACATTAGCACCAGTGTGAGAGACGAGGTGGAGTGATTGGTGGAGTTGAGCTTTGTTGAAACATTTGGTTCCACAAACTGGTAAGCTATGTTGTATATTGTTTTGTACTGTATGGCGTTGTTGTATGTATAATGTGTCTTCAGGAAACCTATTCTAGAGGAATATATAGTTATTATGAAGGTTGCAGGTTGTAGGCCACTAGAACCATGATTTATTGTTAACTGCTGTATGTTATATGCCCCTAGCTAAATGCTTTCTGTTTTAAGAGACATTTGCCCATGTTATTTTCAGCTCTTAAAGACCATGTAATAGAATGTATATTTAGTGTGCTTTAACGCCTGTATTTTCAGGATGTAGACTTCGTTAGACTTGGTTTGACTCGCCTTGGTTTGACTTGACTTGTGTTGAGTTGGTTTGGCTAGACACATCTGTATTCTGCCATGTGAGCTATGTCTACCGTTTGATGTAAATTACAGAGTGAACAGAGATCGGCTATTGTTATTCCTCACATCCGGTTAGAGCCCCACCCTCAAAACAGGATTCAAGAGTTTTCAATTAGTTTATAAACTAGGTTATTTTTATATAAACCAATAACCCAAAAGGGTACAAAATGGCGCCCAACGAGTAATTGTGAGTTTCGAGTGATACAGATAGACTGAAATTTAACCTTGAACTGTAATTTATAAGCTGAGGACAGTTTTCGTGTGTCGGGGAGGAGAGTAACGAGTGCTACTTACTCATTTGTAATATTTATAGACTATTCAGGACAGCATAGTGACAATCTTTTTGTGATAATTTAATTTGTATATAGACTTCTTCAAGACAACATATTCAGTGATTTCTAGAGACATTGTAACATAATTTCTACATGTATATTCTGTATTGTTGTGATTTATGAACTGTGTGACCATATTATCTCATACCATATTATTATTGACTTTATAGGTACAGTGTTTACAGTGTTTAGTGGTCAATAGTGTTCCAGTTACCATGTTTTAGTGGCCAATTGTGTACATAACAGATTTCAGCAGATGTGTGAGTACTTGTTTTTTGTGATTTTATAGAGATATTGCAGCTGAGTACATTGATTCATTCAGTAATTATTTACTTTTCTGTAAAGTTTTTTCTAAAGTTTTCTGTAGTTTTCAGCTTATTTATTTATAAAGCTTAGCTGCAATTCTTTATACTTTCCCGCTAGTGTGATATTGTAAAGTAAGAAAGAATTTTTCATTTTCCCCTCACTTGCATGTTCAATAATATTTGGTGACGGTGACATTATTTGGTGAAGGCGTAATTTAATACAGTAAGACATTTTCAGCTCTCCATAATAACATTTAATTTTCTTTCTAACCGTATCTCGTTGAAAGCTGCCATTCCGTATACTTTAATTGAACCGGTTGTTTGCTTATTGGAAGCTAAAGTAGTCAATGAAAGCTAAAGCAGTTTTATAAAGCATATTATGAATTTATAAAGCATATTTTGATTTTATAAAGCATATTTTGAATTTATAAAGCATACTTTGATTTTATAAAGCAAATTTTGAATTTGTAAAGCAGACTTTGAATTTATAAAGCAGACTTTGAATTAATTCAACAATTCATGCCATGTTTATTTCACTTTAACTTCGGATCCTTGAGTTGAATTTGCAATAATCTTCATTCCGAGTTGGATTATTATTGATTTGTTTCAGTTGTCTTTAGGTTTGACATAGTTGGTGCTTTTCATACAATAATTATTCAGCTTCTAAAGAAGTTTGTTTCAGTCTAAATAATTTTCTGGAAATAATTCAGTTGACTTTCAGTTTGGATTGTGACCTTTGTATTGGAAATTGACTTTAACCCTGTACTCCTAGATATTTGACATATTTTGACCTTGGTTGTTGACCTTAGTCGTTAATTGACCTTGACCTTTGTTATCATTGACCTTGACATTAGTTATTACTTTTCTTCTGTACATTTAGTGAAGATAAACAATTTAGAATTAATTAAATTCAGATTAGATTATCAGGTTATATAGTTTATAATTAATTAGAATTAATTTAGAAGATTTAATTTAGTTTATAATTAATTAGAATTAACTTGGAAGATTTAATTAGTTCAGATACAGATTATTTCTGATTAGCTATTCAGTATCATAGCAAACAAAGAACTTAGAGTTTACATTGTAGTTTAATGGAATAGTAATAACTTAGTATTTATACTGTAGTATGATAGCATCGTGAGAACTTAGTATTTACACAGTAGTTTAAAAGCATCGTGATAACTTAGTATTTAAATTATAGAATAATAGCATTGTGAGAACTTAGCATTTATTTACATTGAAGTTGAACTGTTATACAGACATAGCATTCCTTTTACTTTAACTTGAAACCTGTTACGCGCTTTACTTGCTTGTGGCCACCGGTACTTTAATTTATTGCGGTGCGATAATTCTTGTTCTATTCGCGCAGAATTTCGCGTTATTTCAGCCGATTCTAAAATAGAATCTTGGATCGGACTACAGAATAAAATTAACCCACTACCCCTGGTTGTTGTTGTTGTCTTTATTTATTTTTTGTTTTCTTTATTGTCACATAAAAGTTTGTGATTGTCCATGATGTCACTACAAGTGGTCTTATATATTGAATACTTTGAGTAAGAAGTGTGTTGTCCCCTTCCCAATTATTTTACAGGTGGAGATAGTTTAAATCCATTGATTTTTGTCATAAAGTTGACATTGAATGTTGCACACAAAGAGTGCTTTAGTATACCATATTAGTATTTGACTGTCAAAGTGCAGTTGATTTGTTTTACATATTTAAGTTCTACAGCGGTCCATAAATAGATAGTCCAATTTAGCATTTATGTATTTAGTGACTTGTTCACATAGTCATAAAGACACTTAAAGACATGGATAAGTCTGTTAACTTAGAGATACCTTCAGTTGATGTGGAGTGTGGAATGGCTACAGGTGGAGAGGCAGCAAAGGAGACATTGCTTACGGATAAGGTGACAAAGGAGGAATACAAATTGTTAGAGACAATTCGCCACCTAGGAATACATCCAAGGATTGACTCACCTGCTGATATGCTGAAGCTTAGCCAAGCTTTTAAGAAGTCAACAGAAGAGTTGGACAAAGGGGCTAAGCCTAAGCTAGGAGCTTTTGATGTTCCTTATGGAACTCCTTTCTGTCCAGGAACCAGCAAACAGAAATTAAAGGAAGGAATACCATTACCAGGAGCTGGCAAACATTACTTAGAGGAAGGACTACCATTTCCTAAGACAGAACCATATCAGTCGCCCTTTCTGACTTCGAAACCTAAGAAGCTTCACTTCCAGACTCAGCCATTATCCCATCAGTCGCCTTTCTTGAACACAGAACCAAAGGAGTTTCACTTCGAGGACATGCCTAAGCCTGAACCAAAGGGAGGTCACTACAGTTTCCCGAAGTTATCCACCTTTTACGGAGAAGATGGTAGAGGGGAAGTCACTTGGCCAACCTTCAAGTATGAAGTGGACTCATTAGTCACAGATGGAGTATTTACAGAACAGCAGATATTGTTAGGAGTTAGGCGAGGATTGAAGGGCAGTGCTAGCGACGTGGTACGGAGATTGGGACCTGGCGTGACTATTAAGCAAGTCATTGCTAAGCTAGACAGTGCCTATGGGAGTGTTGAATCCCGAGAAAGTATAATGAGGAAGTTTTATACTTGCACCCAGAAGTCTGGAGAGTCAGTTGAGATCTTCGCCTCTAGGTTAGAAGAGTTCTTTGAACAAGCTGTTGTGTTAGGAGCACTTAGAAGGAGCGACACTGAAGTTTTAAAGGAGAAACTATACGGAGGACTTAGGACGGAGCTGAAACAGACTGCACGTTATCAATGCGATAAGATAACTGTATATGATGAGTTTAAGCGCGAGTTAAGGAAGCTTGAAGCGGAGTTAAAGGAAACACGCAGTCCTGACAGGAAACCAGCTAAAGCCGCTGTTAACATTGAAAAGGAGAGCCCGGAGATGAAACAGATGAAGGAGCTGTTTGATAAACTGAATGCCAGGATAGATGTATTGGAGAAAGGGAAAGAAGCCAACAACTACTATAGGATTGGCAGTAGAGGAAGAGGCATCCCAGTTAACAGAGGAAGGGGAGCATATAGGCCTCAGAGACCGACAGGTGGAACGGCTTTCCAACCCACCTGCCATTATTGTCATCTGAAAGGACATTTCAGACGGGATTGTCCGCAGCTGCAGGCTGAAGTAGTTTGTTTTAGGTGCAACCAGAAAGGTCATATTCAACGGAACTGCCCAAAAGAGTAAGTGCTCAAGTTGTTGGGTCAGACATGAGCACCAACCAGAAAGACCCGAAGATAGTTGGCGAGTCCAATGAAGCAGATGTCTTAATTAACAACATCAGAACTAAAGCTCTGCTTGACACCGGATCATGCGTGTCATTTGTCTCAGAAGCTTTCTACAAGGAGCATTTATCAACTTGTACCATTGAGACACTTGATAAAATTCTACCCATTGAATGTGCAGATGGCAAACCTTTACCGTATATTGGTTACATTGTGATTGAGTTGGGTGTTGTTGACGGTTTACCAAGATCAGAACCATTACATTGCATTTTACTCATTACACCAGACACCACATTCTCAAAATATACACCCATAGTTTTAGGCACAAACATATTACACGAATTACTAACTGGATGCAAAGATAAGTTTGGTGAACAATTTCTTCAGAAGGCAAATCTGTTTACTGCTTGGTATTTGGCTTTCCGATGTATGGTTTTGAGACAGAAATCCTTAACTAGGAATAAGGACAGGATTGCATTAGTCCGCAGTGCATGTTCGGAGAAGATTATTCTTAAGCCAAATGAAAGGAAAGACATCAGATGTTACACGGACCAAGTTGTAGACCACCCAACCACAGCCGCATTAATTCAAGAGTCATCAAAGAGTAGCTTGCCATCTTACATTGATATAACCCCTACAGTAATCCAACATCAACATGGATGCAAGACACAGGAAATTCAAGTAACTATAGCAAACCTGTCTACCAACACAACAGTAATATCGCCAAGCTCCATTGTCTGCGAAGTTCAACCGGTTAAGATCGCAGATGAAGTTTTTGACAATTTAGAAGAAAAGCAGACAGAGATAATTGGTACTTTACACATTGACGAGGACAACTTATTGGATTCTGATCAAAGGAAAAGACTATTGGACTTGCTCCATAGTCACAAGGACATCTTTTCTGTCAGCGACACAGACATAGGGCAGTGCAACTTAATGAAGCATAGAGTTGATTTACTTAACGATTTACCGTTTAAGCAGAGGCACAGACGCATTCCGCCTTCCATGATTGAAGAGGTCCGACAACATATTGCCCAACTCTTAGCTTGCGGCATCATTCGACCATCAAAGTCGCCTTGGACCTCGAATGTTGTGCTTGTCCGGAAGAAGAGTGGGAAGCTGAGACTCTGCGTTGATTTCAGGATGCTTAACGATAGGACTGTCAAAGATTCATTCGCCCTACCACGCATGGAAGAAATCTTCGATTGTCTCCACGGAGCGAAATTTTTCTCTACGATGGACATGAAGTCTGGATACCATCAGATAGAGGTAGAGGAAAGCCACAAAGAGCGCACTGCATTTACCGTAGGCTCTTTAGGGTTCTACGAGTACAACAAGATGCCATTTGGGCTCACAAATGCTCCGGCAAGCTATCAGCGCATCATGCAGGAGATTCTAGGCGATCTGAACATGAAGATCTGTCTAATCTACCTGGACGATGTTATTATCTTCAGTGAGACTTTTGAGCAGCATCTAGAACACCTAGATATTATATTCAACAAGCTAAAGGAAGCCAGTCTCAAATTAGCTCCTGAGAAATGTAATTTCTTCAAAGCAGAGGTAAATTTTCTGGGACATGTGGTTAGCGAAGACGGCATAGCTACCCAGCCTGAAAAGATCGAGAAGATCAAGAATTGGCCAGTTCCAACGAACGCAGATGAACTGAGATCCTTTTTGGCTTTCGCCGGCTATTACCGGAAGTTTATCAAGGACTTCAGTAAGATTACCAGGCCACTTTCGGAGCTACTTCCGCCAACAACTGCGAAGAGAGAACGCAAGAAGACAACGACAGAATGGAAATGGACAGACGCTCATAAGGACATTTTTGAACATCTCAAGGTTCTATTATCATCGCCGCCCATTCTAGCATACCCAGATTTCACTCAGCCCTTTGAGCTCCATACTGATGCCTCTACAAAAGCCCTTGGTGCAGTACTTTACCAGAACCAACAGGGAAAGAAGCGCGTAATTGCATACGCTAGTAGAGCGCTCAACAAGTCAGAGAGAAATTACAGCGCCTTCAAGCTGGAGTTCTTGGCATTGAAGTGGGCCGTCACTGAAAAGTTCAGCGACTACTTGGCAGTAAACCATTTTACGGTTTTGACGGACAATAACCCGCTAACGCATGTTATGTCAAGTGCCAAGTTAGACGCCACCGGACAGAGATGGGCTTCAGCATTAGGCCAGTACAACTTCGATATCTTTTACAGAGCTGGTTTTAAGAACGTTGATGCTGATACCATGAGTCGATACCCTTATGAGCTGTTAACTGATGCAGAAGACAATCAGAGAGTATCAATCAAGGACCAGACTGTAAAAGCCATCTGTAATGTCGTTGTTGCTCCATATATTGAGACGTTGCCGACATATAACATCAATCTGGCAGAAGTCATGGAAGAACCAGGAACTTTACTAGCCCAGAAAGAGATGAGAGAGATCCGAAAGGAACAACGAGCAGATGAACTATTAGAGAGATGGAGACGGGCAGTGATAGACAATATAATGCCTAATGGATTCATGAGGAAAGAAGACCTTACCATGAAAAAGCAGTTTAAGAGGCTCAAGATGAAGCGTGGTATTCTGTTCAGAGTCTACCAGGATGGTGAAGAGACCATAGAGCAGCTGGTAGTACCAACATCATACAGAGAAGAGATTCTTGAAGGTATCCATGACAATGTCGGTCATCCAGGAATAGAGAGATCAATAAGGTTGATTAGAGAGAGATTTTATTGGCCAGGGATGGTTGCTGACGTCGAGGCTCATATAAAACAGTGTGACAGATGCCTGCGCAGAAAGAACAAGGCAGGACAACGCGCACCTCTGGTGAATGTTAGGACGACATACCCTTTAGAGTTGGTCTGCATGGACTTCTTAACCCTGGAACCAGCTCGTGGTGTTGGCAATATCCTTGTCATCACTGATCATTTCACCAAGTACGCCCTTGCACTACCAACGAAGAACCAAACGGCCAAGACAACAGCGGAGACATTCTTTGAAAACTTTATTGTCCATTATGGAATTCCTACAAGGCTCCACACAGATCAAGGTGCGAACTTTGAAAGCGAGTTGATACAGGAACTCTGCAAGTTAATGGACATGAAGAAATCTCGGACCACGCCGTATCATCCCCAGGGTAATGCTGGTCCAGAGAGGTTTAATAGAACTCTTCTTGATATGCTCGGGACGCTAGAAAACGAGAAGAAGCACGATTGGAAGAAATACGTGAGTTCTTTGGTGTACTCATACAATTGTACGCCACATGAGGCCACCAGGTTGTCACCATACCAACTCATGTTTGGCCGAAAGCCACATCTTCCAATTGATGCAGTATTTGAGAATGCTAGACAGACAGAAACTTCAACAGTGTCTACAACCGAGTATATAAAGGATTTACAGCACAGGCTAGAAGTCACTAGGAAAATAGTAGAGGATAAAGTGAGTGATGCCAGATCCAAGCAGAAGAAGTATTATGACAGAAAGGCAAAGTACGTAAAGTTTGCTGTTGGAGATCAAGTTCTAGTGAGGAGAAAAGCTTTCGATGGAAAACACAAGATTCAGGACAGATTTGAGGAAGGTGTTTATACTATCACAGAACAGCCTAGAGAAGACATCCCTGTATTCCGAGTCAAAGGAGGCGACAAGATTAGAACCCTTCACCGAAATATGTTGTTTCTGGTGGATTCAGCCAGAAATGGAGAGATTGAAGAAGAGACACAGAGAGACTGTGACAAAGAAATTCATGAGGAGATGAACAAAGATGAGAGTAACAAAAGTGGAGAAATGGATGCATCCAAAGAAGTTGAGGACGATTCTGATTCGGAGAGCGAGTTTGGTTATGACCTTGCAGATGGTGCAGGTTGGAGTGGGGACGCCCATTGTCCGGACATCACGCAATCTGAAGAAAGAGTGGACACCAGTGTAGATGCTGATGTTGTTAGTCCAAGTCAGGATAATGTTAGCAAGAATTCAATTTCCTTGGATTCAGAAGAACAACAGACTCCTGAAGAAGGAAATGAGGAAACATTGAAGTCACAGAGTAACGGAAATACAGAGGAACACAGTAGAGTTGAGGACAAGGTTGTTGAATCCAACACAAACGAGACCATTATAGATGAGAATGAAGCTGAGAATCCTACAGATCCGCCACAGGACCTTGTTGGAGGTGGAAATGTCGAGGACGAGAGTACAGAAGCACAAGAACTTGATGAAGTAGTGACAGAAGGCCACGTGGATACAGTTCCATTTACTAAGGAGCCAGATCCTGTTGTTGTATCTACAGACAATGCTGAAGCGTCTAAGTCACCGATTGCGAAAGCCAGCGAAAATGAAGAAAGAGTCCCGCCAAAACCACCTACGCCACTTCCAAGAAGATCCATAAGGGAAAGGAGGAGACCAGCAAGATTCGACGAGTACCATATGTACCAAGTGTCTAGACCCTATGATAGCAAGTTGGAAGCATTAAATAGTCTTATGGATAGTGGAATTCTCAGTGAAATGGACATTTCTGTAGCCCATAAGATTATAGAAGCAGTTATGAAGTAATTGCATTTATTTTCTGTATTGTATATTATAAACATTCAGTTGATATTGTTATCTTGTTTTTAACATTGCCCATACATTGGTAGATCTAATTTGTGGGGACACAATTTTTAGCAGGGGGGAACACTTTTATAAATGTTTTTAGTGTTGTTCATTATGTAGGTACATGTATGTATGGCTAGAGGTTAGTTGTCAGGTAGTCAGTACCAGTATAATTTTTGTTTTGGTAATACCATTACTAGTTTGTAGTGCATTAGTGATAATGTACTGTTTGAGCAGATGTTGATGTAACTGTATTTATACAGATATGTAGAGTTTATTGTATCTAGTAGGTAGATCTAGATGGTTTGTACATTTAGGCAATATTTGATGTACCTTAAGTAGTGTAGTATTTGGACTGATTACTGACTGACCGACTGTTTATTTTTTTTTTCTGTTGACTGATTGTGCTTAATGTAGGAATGACGAGACGTCATTTCAGGAGGAGGGGAAGTGTGTAACCAGGTTGACTTTTGGTTCATTTCGGTATTTATTTTACATTGTTGGTATTTAGCGAGTTACTTCCCTTGGTTAAATCTCGTGAATAGTGTCACATGACTTCTCGCGGCAAATCTAACTGATATTCTGAATAAAGTCACTTTTTAGTCATTAGTCGAGGTACAAGGACGTCTTCTATCATTTAGCAAGTAAGTGGGAATAATGGAAAGTATATTCTTAACATGGCATGTCTTGTTTCTTTTAAATACTGTTTGCTTTCGATATTCTATACGCGCTTACGGTTTCATGCAATGGGTTTTCGCGTTTGTAGCGAAAAGCGGAACGGTGGCTTTCATCTTCTTTCAGCGCGGTTTTATCTTTCAGGCATGTTAATAACCTTTTCACAAGTACTTTGACCATTCACCTTTTAATTTACAGCAGCATTAACATTAGCACCAGTGTGAGAGACGAGGTGGAGTGATTGGTGGAGTTGAGCTTTGTTGAAACATTTGGTTCCACAAACTGGTAAGCTATGTTGTATATTGTTTTGTACTGTATGGCGTTGTTGTATGTATAATGTGTCTTCAGGAAACCTATTCTAGAGGAATATATAGTTATTATGAAGGTTGCAGGTTGTAGGCCACTAGAACCATGATTTATTGTTAACTGCTGTATGTTATATGCCCCTAGCTAAATGCTTTCTGTTTTAAGAGACATTTGCCCATGTTATTTTCAGCTCTTAAAGACCATGTAATAGAATGTATATTTAGTGTGCTTTAACGCCTGTATTTTCAGGATGTAGACTTCGTTAGACTTGGTTTGACTCGCCTTGGTTTGACTTGACTTGTGTTGAGTTGGTTTGGCTAGACACATCTGTATTCTGCCATGTGAGCTATGTCTACCGTTTGATGTAAATTACAGAGTGAACAGAGATCGGCTATTGTTATTCCTCACATCCGGTTAGAGCCCCACCCTCAAAACAGGATTCAAGAGTTTTCAATTAGTTTATAAACTAGGTTATTTTTATATAAACCAATAACCCAAAAGGGTACAACATTAAGCATGTATGGTGCTAAAACAGGTAGCAGCTCAAAGCAAGATGTGGGTAAGCAGATTACTCCTTTATGTTTTATTACAGTGGAGAATCTGTTATTCTTTCCCGTTTCAGCGCAAACGTACGCAAACGCAAAGCACTAAAACGTAGAAAAGAACAACTTTTGTACAATTCTGATAATTCTTGTTTATCTTGGTGGCAAACAGTTTGGAGCCTGATCAGACGCCGGGTTACCCGGCGTCTGATCTGGCTCCAAACTGTTTGCACTGCAAATAATAGTTTTAGCGTAAACGCGTTTATTGGGAAAGAATAACAGATTCTCCACTGTAGCCACATGTCTCAATCCTTCACCCACCAGAATCGCCTTTTAGCGCATTTACTCTTCCTATATAGAGATACATTGTCATGTTTCTGCAATGTCCTGTCAAAGAACCATAGATGTATGTTCTTGAATCTTGATATGTAGATGTTTAAAGAAAACTGATAGAAGATCAGAAATCTCCTACAGACACTTTCTTCTTTTTTATTTTCAGTCTGCTTTTAACAAGAACCTGCTTGAAAGACAAAAAAAAATTGTTTTGAAAGGGTTTCATTTCAACAACAAAAATACATTGGCCGTTTTCAATGGAATTTACATTGCACTGGATCGCTGGAGATATAGGATCTATCATGTTTAAGATAAGCTGATCTCAAACGAGTCTAGAATTGAAATGTTATGAAGCAAGCCTTGGTGGGAATAATAAATTTTCTATTCTAGATGAGTTTGAGATCAACTTGTCTTAAACATAGACGAGTGACAGATTTTTGTTTCTCACACAACCAACTATTTAAAGCTATTTTGAAAGCAATATGCATTTTTTGGAACCTAGTTGACGTCAAAACGCCTTTATAAATAGTGACATTATAGTGACGTCATCAAATTGATCTCACACATGTTGGTGACAAGGATATTCGTGATCGCTATAGAAAACAAGGGTAGTTATGTGAGAAAACGTTGTTTGTTATGACGTTGTTGTTTTGAAATAATGTGTATGAGGAAGCCTGTATGAAACTTCCGTCAAACTTGGATATCTCGAAGTCGTTTTCCATTATATCAACATCGCATCGGTCGATTATATACGTATTTCAAAGTGTTTGAAATACGAAATTATACGCCTAAAGAGAGTTCGAAATAGCGGAACTTTTAACTTTCGCGAAATTCTCATAAAACATCTTAAATCAATACTTTCAAAAATTGAAATACTTTTGAAATTGTTCGAAATCTCTCTGTACGATATAAATAATGTGTATATGGACAATAAACTCATGATTAGATGATGCACTGCATTCACGATTTGAAATTACAAGAATTAAAGTTTGCTTTATGTGTAAATATTTAGACATTTATGCTTCCGACCGTCGAGGGATATTTATATATTGTCATTACCACGGATTGTTGACTTGTTCGACTAGGGAACGACAATTTTCTCTAGATATTGCGTTCTATAAATTAAACGTCTTTGAAGACGTTGTCTGCTAATGCTTTTCTGTCAGTTGGCTAAAATACAGTTATACCAATTGGATAGCTAGACACGGAATTGCTGGTTTACATAATTATATGAATTTTCGTAGATAACAAATTTAAACATATTTGAATCAGATGCAAACTTCAGTTTTATTGGAATGAAAATTGTTCGAAAAAAACCTGTGTAGTCGGAATTAACAAGGAATGAGATAAACCGCATATTAAACAATGGCTGTTGGAGAACAGCAATGCTCCCTTATGGCAAACATTTTTAACAAGTACCCTATCAATACAAGTGTGTTAGTACCCACCTGGTTCTGCTCATCAAACAATCCTTAATGAAGTTTTTTCTGGATTTATCCTGTCAAAAGCAAATAATTGTAAAATAATTCAAATATGTTTTTGATTGTACTCGTACAGTACACATCAATATTTATTTCATAGAGAACCTTTGTGCCAAATACAAACATCCTAGTACAAATAGTTCATGTAATATTGATTGAGTTTTAACACTTGGGATTTAACCTAGGGATTTGTGTCTAATTTGTTTGCATACAAATCATCATAGACTACACTGTATGCTAACAAAAATAGAATGAAAATGAAAGTTTAGATCAGGCATCTTGAAATAAACGATGGATTCATCCAAAATAAAAAATATTAAATAATCCACTTGGCATAAATGGGTTAAGATAAACGTTGTATCCAAACTGTACAGTAAAAACTCTCTTTTACGACCACTTAAACGAAGACTAATTCATTGTATCAAAGTGCCAGCTTAAAGCAGGGCGACAGTAAAACAGAATTTCTGTTTTACTGTCATATTGCTTTAAGCAGTCAACACAATGAAATGGTCGTAATACAGAGGTTTTACTGTAGATAGCAGAAACCTATGGCATTGTAAGTGTGAATCAAATGGCATATTTTCAAATTGGTCACTCTATTTACATAAGATTGAACACAAGTTGTATTATCGGACTGGACTAAACATGAACTATACATGTTGAACATTCGCACATTATCTTAGTTTGAAATCGCTGCGTGTTACACTTTGCTGGCACAATGTAATACTTCACGACTTGACTGCTTGCATGTCAGGTTTTTACGATTATTGACTAAAACATACCATGTTAAATTCTGAAATAAATCATTGTGTTTAAAAGTTCGTTTCTCCCCTACATTCACTGGAATAACATAATGTTTTGTTTAATGCGTTATTGATATATGCACATTACCAGTTGTCGCTGAGGTACAAGGCGATGTATTTAGCCGAGCCTTTGGTTGGAGTGTGATCGTCTGTTTCCGTCAAGTACGTCGAAAGCTAAATACAATACATATAAGCTCATCGGTACGTTGTGATATTATGAGCCTTCAATATGCACCAACAACAACTTAATACAATGTCAAACATAGAACAAACATAAACAATATAATTATATGGAAAAATAAAAATATATTAATTCAAAACAAAACTATATTTGAAAAACGATGCTTTGGCTATGAATATGCTTATGCTATTTTATGCCGAATAAAGATCTGCATCTATCTGTTTCGAAAAGGGAAATAAACATATTACCGACATATACGATTTTAGAACAAAAGACTTTTATAAGCTTTACCTTTTAAAAGAATTTTACAACCTACATGAAAATGGTTTTTCTTTTACAATCAACTAAGGTCCTGTATTCCAAAACAATGGATACATAAATTGAAACTAGAGAATATAAATGATGAAATTCAACAAAACGAAACCTTATTATAGAAACTGTTTAAAGCTAAACAAACCAATAAAATATTCTTAAATAACATTCTCAAAATCGATAAACCAAAAACACAAGACAAGAGCTGTATACGGCCCTAAATCGCTCACTTGGAACGACTGGTGCAAATGTAAAAAATCTCAGAAAGCAGAG
This sequence comes from Gari tellinella, assembly GCA_922989275.2. Taxonomy (NCBI): domain Eukaryota; kingdom Metazoa; phylum Mollusca; class Bivalvia; order Cardiida; family Psammobiidae; genus Gari; species Gari tellinella. The sequence goes on from OV277859.1 coordinate 55,465,808, forward strand.
AAATTATGACAATATGATTGTGCCAATCGCTGAGTATATACCCAGGGCAGTGATTTGAAAAGTATTGACACAGAACATTTTAGAAAACATTTTAAAATGTGTGACCCACCGAACTGTCCAATTTGACAAGAAGAGTTTTGAAGATTTCACGAAAAAGATTTTAAAGTTTTTATTGATTGGATCTATATTAAGCTCCTGTGATCTAGATATGCAATTGACCGGAACCACTTGAACTATATTGGTAAATTACCTCTAGAATGCCAAGTATCAAAGCTCTGTCCATATTAAATTAGTTTCAGAGAAGATGTCGAAGTTTCACTATATAACTCTATGTAATGTGACCCCTCGAGCGGTTACCTTTTTACCCCAGGGGCATACTTTGAATAATCTTAAAAGAGATGATTTGTGCCAGATATCGATGCTCAGGGTATTGTGGTTTCAGACGAGAATCTATTTTAAGTTTTCATTGAAAAAAAATATTTTTAGATCCTGTGACCTAGATAAGCAACAGACCGGAACTATTTCAACAATATGGTAAAGTCCCTTTTGAAATCAAAGCTCTGGCAATATACGTTTCAGAGAAGAAAATGTTTGAAAATTTCACAATATAACTCTCTGTAAATTTCTGACCCCGAGGAAATGTCATTTTTGACTCCAGGGACATACTTTTAAAAATCTTGATAGAGCACATGTAGATGATGGTTTGTGCCAAATATTTAAGCTCAGGGTACTTCGGTTACAGACAAGAAGATTTTTTATTGAAACGATCTATTTTTAGCTTCTGTTACTTAGAGAGGCAACGAACCGTAAATATTTAAACAATTTTTAAAGAAACCCATATAAAGATCATTCATGCTAAGTTTGGTAAAAATGTATCCAGTAGTTCATCAGAAGATGTCATTCAAATAAATTGTTGACGACGGACGGACGGACGACGACGGACGACGGACATAGCATGATCAAAATAGCTCACCTTGGCACTTTGTGCCAGGTGATCTAAAACGTGGGAGAAAGATTTTGACAATACAGAAATCAATTGGATAAATGCGTGCAAAAACCTTTTCTTTTACATCGATTACGAAACAAACTCCATTAACTTATACAAACCATTCTCGATGGCTCGAATGGTGGCGTATTTGATCATTTCTGTGGGATGAAACCTGAGTCGCTGGGGAAACCCACGTGTTCAGACGGGCGACCAATGAACCCTCTCACATACTGCCCCGACACGGGATCGAACTCAAGACCGCATTGGTGAGAAGCGGATGCGCTTACCACTGCGCTATCTAAACATCCTTATATATATACCTCTACAATTGACAATACACTCGGACGTTTCATTATAAGTTAATCCATAAAATCATCCTAACAAACAAATCATTGATGAAATATAATATCAAACAAACAATATATATATGTGATTTTTGTAATATGCATGTAGCAACCATCAAACACCTATTCTTGGAGTGCAACCATGTACAACACCTTTATAATAGCATATCTAAGTGGTTAGAAGACACGAATCTTAGCATGAATATAACTAAACAGTCACATTAGGAATAACAGTCAACACGCTAAATATAACAATTCAGGCACAATATTATATACTGATAAAAGCAAAACAATACATTTTCCAAAAAAGTAAAAAACAATTAAGAAAGACCTATTTTTAACCACTTCAAAAACACATTGACACGTAAAATTAATATTGAAAGACAAACAGCTTAAAACATAGATAAGCTCGAAACACACAACATTAAATCGAGATCTTTCTTAGAACATGTATAAAACTAAACAGACAATAACAAAATAACAATAAAAAAAAGAGTTAAATCTCTAGAATAAACATTTAGACTGATACTTCTCCAATACAAGTCCAATTCTCATTCAATCCCTCTTATCCCCACCCTCTCTCTCTCTCTCTCTCTCTCTCTCTCTCTCTCTCTCTCTCTCTCTCTCTCTCTCTCTCTCTCTCATTTTTCTCTCAGTCTCCTTTTCTTTCTCACAACTGACAAAGTGATTTTCATCTGTGTATAAAGTATTTTGTATAATATGAAATTGTAAAATGTGTAATATGATGAAAGAAAATTCATTTAAACAAACACAAAAACAAAAACAAAACAAATAAATACCTTAATACAATGTTTCAGTCATGTTTATTTTCAGAACTATTTGGCATTCGAAGCAGAACGAAGAACTAATTTTTTTCACAAAGAATACCACTGAACGATGTCCATTGTGCTATTGCACGCGGAAAAGATCGGCATCAAAGGAAGGCATATATTAAGTCTATGTATTTTGCAATCAGAAATATATCTAAACGTGACTGTTTTCATATTTGTTTAGTCAAAATGTCTTTAACATATTGCAGCCAATGAATGGTATCAATGTATACTGTTATACAGCAGTGGAATGGCTAAGACAGATAATAAACTTGAATATGAATATTTAGTTTCGTTTTCGGGATTTCCTCAAGTGTCTGTCCGCGTGAAGCGTTCGACCGTGTTTTACTACCACCATGTCACATATTCTAGCTGTCGCTCGATTGGTTTTAACTCTACTTCATGTTTTACTGACGTGGACTGAGATTGTTTCTGTCATGTTTTGGACATATATTGTTTCTACAGTTAATCGAACGTTTGTCGCGCTGAAACCATATCCTTAGAACATACAGTACAGTGGAGAATCTGTTATTCTTTCCCGTTTAAACGCAAACGTACGCAAACGCAAAGCACTAAAACGTAGAAAAGAACAACTTTTGGACAATTCTGATAATTCTTGTTTATCTTGGTGGCAAACAGTTTGAAGCCTGATCAGACGCCGGGTTACCCGGCGTCTGATCTGGCTCCAAACTGTTTGCACAGCAAATAATAGTTTTAGCGTAAACGCGTTTATTGGGAAAGAATAACAGATTATCCACTGTACCACTGAAATGTAGGCTTATTTATAGCATTCAACACAGGTTACAGCTTAAAGCTGTATTAGTCCAGTGGTAGTAGTCCAGTGGTAATACGTTGGACTACGGTACCAGGGGTCGTGAGTTCGATCACCCGCCGGACCAGCGGAGTTTTCCCGAATTCCCGATGATGTACAGGAATGTTCTTGAGCAAGATATGTACCGCGAATTGCTCCCCTACCCAGGGGTTAAAATGGGTACCTGTGAAGGATCTGAGCCGGTACTGCGGCTGCCTACGTGCCATATGTTAGCAGTGCTCAATATTGTAGGCAAGATAGCTCAATGATCAGGGCAGTAAATGTACAGTCGGCTGAGCGGTCATTCGGACTGGAACTAGACTTTAACTTGGTATATTATTTTTTCAAAGCAAGATGACAGTAAAGCAGTATGCTCCCACTAGAGCTTTCTGCTTTACTGTCATCTTGCTTTGAGTAGTCCTGCCTAAAACTTGGAAAATATATCTCATGTTGCAATCGTAATAGAGAGGTTATACTGTTTTATAAGTAATGATTAACTAGTGTTACGCCTGAAAGTAAGATAATTATTCAGATCAGACCAATATGTTCATCCTTTTTAAATCCTTGCAGCGACAAATTTATAGTGCGGTTTTTATTTTTGAGTCGTAATCACCGTTTTCGCATTTTATTGTACAGTTCACATCAGATTAAGATAGAAACAGAATCAATTCAAATATTGAAACGTGTCACAAATTCACTTAAAGCGTTTTAAAACGACTTTGTCCGACCCTATGTCGTTACATTTATACTGAACCAAAATCTCTGGAACAGTTCCACTTAATTTGATTTTGAACAGACAAGAATTTATTCATGATTGTTTTTGAAACACGGATAAACCATATTATATTTGACTACGAATCCACTGCAGTAATAATATGTTTTGCTTTCTGTTTTGTGTAACACATAATTCATCAAGTGTTAATGTTACGAATTATTATCGTAATCACTGAAATATGTTTTCCTTTCCAAAATAATTGACTTCTTCCGCAACTACCTTGTATGCCTGTTCTGTCATGTTTTAACTACATGTAGTATCCGAATATTTGATATATGTTAAGACAACGAGTTAATTGCTCGAACTTAAAAAGCACTTATGCAAAAAGAATATCAATACTCCGCTTAATATAAAAACAGCGCTTAAATATGACTTATAGATGCCCATTTAATTCCTAAAAATTGCCATGTTTATTATTTCAACAGGTAAATATTTTAAAACCGTTTAGAACATAGATGATCTGTTCCGGATGACAATTACATCATTAATAAATTACAATGCATCATTAATAAATTATAATGCATATGACTATAATTATAAATATATGACTATGGCATAGAAACCATACAATAGATTTATGATAGTTACACCATCTAATCAAAATTCACTGAAAGTAATACATATACATCGTTCCCTCTCTACAACAACACCCAACGGGAGACAAAAGTTATGAGCGTTGTTCGGAGAGAGTCGTTATAGAGAAGGAAATTTGCAAACAGCTTGAATCCAGATCAGAAGCCGCTTAACGCGGCGTCTGATCTGGATTCAAGCTGTTTGTCACTCATCATTACGTTTGTTTCCGTCAAAATGTTCATTAAGACGACTATTTTAAGCAGACGATATTGTAGCAGTAAAAGCGTATGACATAATTCTCCCGTTTAAGGAACTGAGGCAAGGGTCGTTGAAAGGAGGGAGTCGTTGTTGGGAGGGCCATTGTAGGGAGGGAGCACTGTAAAATGATCAGAGTTATTGCAGACATCAATTTTTCCCTCACTTACAGTCATATCATTTACCCATATAAATACCTTGTTTAACACGACAAGGTATATTGTTTTCACACATTTTGTATGCCATACGGGTAATGTGTTCATTCGATTACAAACCATAATCCCTAAAACCTCCGACGTGTTAGTCTCTTGTGGATCGGCAAGCATTATGTTTCGTGTGAGAAAAACCAGCTTGTTTATCCTTTCAAATGCTTAACTATCATATGCGTCACAAGTATTGTCTTGTTATTTAGTACACTGCTTTAAAGAGGCTCGCAACCGGATTTAGCATTAAAAATAGTAATTTGCAAATATATGTCAAATGTTTATATAAATGGGTATGATTTAGTTTAGGATAAGACATTCTTTTAAAAAATGTTTTTCAAAAAACCAAAAAGAAGCTCTGGTGGGATTCGAACCCGTGACCCTCCATTGCGGACACACACACGAAAAGGAAAAACCGTTCAGACCACTCGGCCACGGGCTCTATATATTTATATGGTACCGAAGTAACGTACTTCAGTGCGTAGCGATGTAATAGTACTTTATTAGGCTCGGGTTTATGTCTGAGCCCGTGTTAAATTTCTGTAGAGAAGCATCAACAACAACAATACCGTCGAAAGGCGCTATAGAAAAACGATGGAAAATATCTAAAAAACCAAAGATTCGATGACGGTTCTTGATACTTTTTTTGGACTGATCATATTGCTTTTATTTGAGTATTTCATTTTATTTTGACAAGTACACCATCCGGTTGCGAGTCCCTTTAAATCTTAAAACAATCAAGATCTAAATCAGCCCGAGTCAAACAATCTCAAATCTGGAATCGAACTGTTTACAAATAGACATGCAATGTCGATAATAAGAGTAAAAAATAGTTGCATCCGCGGTTAAGCTGAAGAACATTTCTAGTTTTAGTCTAGTCGTGTCGCGCTCAGTAAAGAGGGGCCAGTGGCTAATGAGTGTTACAAATAACTGTGAATATATCAAATACAAGGGTTCGACACAAAGCCACTCAGCACCGGCTTAAAAAATTAATCATTATATTCAAACTTTAAACAAAAACTTATTACATTGCAAGCTTGAATATTTTAATCATGTCTTCGATAATAGGCAAAAAGTGGCATGTAAAAACAAACGTAGACTATGACATTGGCGGTGACGAAGTATGAACTATTACAACGAGAGTAACGAACACTTAGTGATATTTATTATTTTGTGAATAAGGCATGTGGCTGCTTAAATCAGTGTGTCAGTAAAACAGACATCTCCTTTAGAGCTTTTTGTTTTACTGTCAACTTGCTTTAAGCTGTCACCTGTACTTTATACACTCCATTAGCCTTCGTGTCAGTTGTCGTAATAATGATGTTTTACTCGTACATACATGTACAAATACAAAACCAGCCATTTCGGTCGATCAAAACCACATTCAAGATGATTCTTGATGTGCAGCTTGAAACCCAAATATGTAAAATTCTGTCATTGTAACAAATTGTGACTGTACCTATTGCATGTATTGAAATGTAAGTATATCTTAAATCTCCAACACGAAAGTGTCGTCTTTTTACAATAGTATTCAGCGATATAATCAATATGTCTTCCATTCAGAATCTGGTTTATTTGCACCTTGAGGCCATTTGGCTGATTTAAAACACGTAATTTTAAAACTGCTTTACACCATCCCCTGTGTCCCTATAAACCGGTTTTAACCGGATGGTTATTATTTTATGACTCTATACACTATGATGTTGGTTATTTGATTTGATTTGTTTTGATTTTACGTCGCTTTCAACAGTATTTCAGTCATATCGCGACGTCCAGCTGATTATAGGTGGAGGAAGACCCCATAAGTCCTTTTATATACTGTTTCATGCACAAATCGGCAACTGGGTAGAACCACCGACCTTCCGCAAGCCAGCTGGAAGGCTTCCCCACATGACTATACCACTAGACCACGGAGGCCCATATGATGTTGGTTGTTCACTTTCTTTTTTTCTTTTATAGTATTCTTATCCAAATATCTTTTTAAACGCGGAAATGAGAACGGGCAACCATGGCTGTACAAATAACTCCTTCACTTCGTTACCATGAGTGCAGTAGGTATTTCCAAACAGTTTGGGTCATGATCAGACGCCGCGTTACGCGGCGTCTGATCAGGATTCAAAGTGTTTGCACTCATGTTAATATTTCTTAAGTCAAAATATCTAAAATTTATATTTGAGAAATAGAAGCAGACCATTGTTATAAGCTGCTGACGTCATCGCCGTGAAGGGGTTAACTTCATTGACGTGTGGAGAGCACTTCATTCTGTCCATAATTATCTAATGCAACTGGTTTGGATGTTAAGTTAATGGGAACGTTACCCTTTTCCGTTACAACCGAAACTAAATACAAACTCAATGTATCAAATTATAGACAAATGGATGTTTTAAAAGTGCAGTCAATTTACTTCTGTCAGAATAACACACAGTTTGGAACCTATTCCGACGTCATGTTGGTCGGCGTCTTACTAAGTTTCAAATTGATTGTAAAGGAGTAGTAATTATTTTTGTTTTCGCATAAACATGTCTAGTCGGAAAGAACGAAGTCTTCCTGTTTGTACACATTGAAATGTGTACAGTGGAGAATCTGTTATTCTTTCCCAATAAACGCGTTTACGCGAAAACTATTATTTGCAGTGCAAACAGTTTGGAGCCTGATCAGACGCCGGGTTACCCGGTGTCTGATCTGGCTCCAAACTGTTTGCCACCAAGATAAACAAGAATTATCAGAATTGTCCAAAAGTTGTTCTTTTCTACGTTTTAGTGCTTTGCGTTTGCGTACGTTTGCGTTTAAACGGGAAAGAATAACAGATTATCCACTGTATATAGAATAAAACTCTATTTACTACATACTTCCGTAATACAATTCTGTATAACATTTTTGTATTTTAGTCTCACAATATATTATTTTCATTTCTAACATGTATGAGCTTCAATTTATAAGTTTCTGTTGTTTTGTCGTTGTTTTCATTTCATTTGAATTGCTTTTAAGCCATTGTGCATAGCGTTCAATAAAAGAGACATAGGCAAACAGTGTAGACTCTGATCAGACGCCGTATTATACGGCGTCTGATCAGAGTCTACACTGGTTGCTGAAATGAATTTCAATTTAAAACAAAACGAGAATAAAAATTAAGAGCAAGGATCTATTACGTCAAAAATGGTCTACGACCGTAATCCAATATATAAGCATGGAAGAATACACTGGTGCAAATGGGTTTAAACATTACAGTATACGAACTTTTGGTAAGGCGTTGCATACCTTCAATAATATGTTTGTCATTTATTTCAGACGCCGCCCATTGAAATAACAAGCTCTTCTAAGATAAGGAGTGATACGTTGCTTTAAAATAGTATAGTGTTACAATCCACACACTGACCTCCCCCTGTGTGTACTATCAATACCATAGCCGAGGCGAATGATATCTCCAATACCACGCTCCTGTGCTGCAGTTAGACTCTTTGGCTCAGAGGTTATGGTGTTTGACTGTCACGCCAGCGCACCGGGTTTGATTCCCTCTCATAATATCCAATGTGGATCTTTTTGCTATTCTTCGTTACGAGAGTTTCTAGTAAGATTAGTTTGCTACATAACTTTATTAATTTGTAAATTTATAGCCGAGAGCGTGTTGAGACATTTGACAGTGTTTCCGTACACTTTGAAGAGCTCTGGCTTTTTGTAACTCAAAGATTTCCTTTTGTAACGTGTACTAAAAACGTTCTTCTTGTCCAAGCGCTGATCAATACGGTAAGCAACATTGTGTAGTTTGTAATAGTATAATTGCCCATGCTCTGATCCTGCTATTGTTTCTAAAATTGAGGGAGGGGGTCCAATTGAAATCAGAGGGGCTTTTTTCAGTCGAATTTAATTGAAGCCACAACATAAATATAGTGGTCCCTCAACTTTTTCTTTGATTTTTGCAGGACTGCCATTAGTTGATTTTGAAAATCCTAAGATTTCCAATTAAAGCAAATTAAAGTAAAGAGGAATGCGCCTTAAGACGAATTCTGCTTTACCTTAAGCCTGATTTAAACTACAATCTGCTAGAACAAAACTCCGAAGATTTCGGAAAACGGAGAAATGGCAGCCCTGTTTTTTGTTAGACTTTCATTGGAGGGAGAGCTCCGGCCCGATTTCCCCTCTAAATCCGCACGTGTTTGTTGGTCTGTAGAACATGTTGTCTAATTTCGCATGATGATTAATTAATCGGGACACCTGTTTCCACCATGTCATTGATGCATCAAATGTGAAACCGAACTGTCTGGGTACACATTAATCATTTTGAGCAATTTGATAATGAACAAAGACAAAATGACGTTAAAACTTTTATGCGTACAACAATCTTTAAATGACATTAAATGACTTAGATAGTAGACGTATATAAAACTAAATCAAAGAATCAGATTGAGGTTTTATTCTTATTTTATTCGTTTCCACAAAAAGATTTAGTTACTACAGCATTTTGCAATATTATAGGGTCTACAAAAGTTAGCCGATCTAGACGCTTCAAAACGTATCCTTTATTAACATTTCACATCAGATACACTAATGAAACCGTTACGTAAAGAGTCAAAAGAACTTTTCGCTTTAATTAATACCCCTCAAAAATTATTTAAAGCTTTGGTAGCTGTTTTAGATATGACCTGTGCCAAGAGAAAACCAGCCTTTTACAAACGCTGTCAATGAAATGCCGATATAATGTTACTTTAGATACCATTAAGCGTGTCCAATTTTCACTAATTGGCTCTTTTCTTCCGCAAATTTAGAAATTTTCTAGCGAATATAAATGCTTCCAATTTCTCTGGTGGAATATAATCTATCTGCCTATATTGTGGTCGTTTTATCATTCTTCATTTCATCAACACACGCTTATATGCATGTGTTTCATCATTTTCTTTCTACTAATTAAAATCATCTATATGACGGTTTGACAACGTCAAAAACTTTCTCTAGCCATTAAGTTGCTAACATCAATTCGTCGCATGTCACGGAACAGTACGTGTTCTGATTATCGATAATCGGCGCACTGGGTCAGTATTGACTGATCACATGCGTCCGAAATGACCGTTTTTGACGGCGGTTTGGTTACTATTAATTTTATATTTAGGTTAATAATTATAAAATCAAAAAGGTTATTTAATTTGTAGTTTTATATAACGCTTCTCCGATCTTTGTAGGACGATATTTGTTGAATATAAACAGATCATCTACAGAGAGGTTGCTATACTTGATCATCTTCAGAGAGGTTGCTAGACTTTATTGTCTTGTAAATCACTTGTCCCTAATATATTAATATGAACTGACTTTTATAAGCAGTATAGATGGCGGAAAATTGCCTTTTACGCTAGCGTGAGCACGAAAATTGAGTTCTTTTTATGCATTAGTAGAAGCTCCCGATATAGTAACATCGGTAGGCTACGCTTTTCGGTGATACATTAATACTTATAATTAAATGTCATAGTGGAATACAGATCAACATTGTCACTGACATATGCCACAATGAATCCGAAAGTTGTTTATAGATTTTCCAATCCTAGTTTATGTTTTATCAAAATAATTATCCATGTATAGGATCGAGTTGTCTTTTTTTCTTAAATAGGGTTGATGCAAAATGGTATAGCTTCTATATTAACCAGTTTCTAATATTTCATATATTGGACTAGAAGACGAATTTATTATGGTTGCCAATTGAAAATGTACTCAGATATTTACAGTGTTGTATATGTTTATTTCATTGAAAATTAGGCTCTAAATTTACCATCATTAAGCCACCAGACACTGTATATCAACTGTAGCAGTTGCAACTAGAAGTGTTGCCTAAAGGTTTACTAATATCCCCAGTGCGCGTATGACCTATAATGCAGAAAACAAATATCTCCGCGTGGATATGTTTCCCCTTGTAAATTGCGGAATGGCAAATAATTATTTTATGCACAGCTGCAGATGGTACTCTATCAACCTTAGAAGTTTTGTTCAAATCGGATAAATTGTGTAGGCGGAATAGACAAATATCTATTCATGTACATCTGTAGATGGTACTCTATCAATCTGTGAAGTTGTGTTAAAATCCGATGAACAGTGAAGAAGAAGTTTCGCTAACGAGAGCCTTTTACCTAAAATGCATGTAACATTAAAGTTCAGTTATCTCCCCCATGGAGGAAGTATACCCTGGAGAAGTATCCGACCGGCTCGCAATTTATCTTGTCGTCCAAAATCGGTCAATCAGCGGCGCTCGCTGGCCGCTAGAAAACAACGTTTTTCCGAAAGTTAGGTGTTAATAGAAATGCTTTTAATGTCATCTTTTCGTTATAAATTTTAATACAGATGTTTTATTAGACAATAATCTTACGCGTAGTACAAAATTTGAGGCGATAGCTTATAAATTGTTAGTTTAGTGAGGTTTTGAAAATGAGAGAAAAACGTATTTTTTCGTTTACCTACGAAGTTTGGTGTTAATAGAAATGCTTTTAATGTCATCTTTTCGTTATAAATTTTAAAACAGATGTTTTATTAGACCATGATCTTACGCGTAGTACAAAATTTGAGGCGATAGCTTATAAATTATTAGTATAGTGAGGTTTTGAAAATGAGAGAAAAACGTGTTTTTTCGTTTACCTACGAAGCTTGTGTGTGTCTATATTTCTCTGCCACTGTCTGTTTGCCTCTTGTCTGTCTCTCTGTCTGTCTGTTTTTCTCTTATCTCTGTCTGTCAGTCTCTCGCTTCTTCTTTTCTGTCTCCATCTTTCTGTATGAATGTCTGTCTGTCTCTCTCTCTGATGATCCTCATGCGGAGAAAAGATAAAATGTGTCATAAAGAGCTTAATTTGAAAAAGGGGTAAACTATATTTCAAGAGACATACTCTATGAATCCGACATTTTTGCAGCCTGGTCTGGATTACAACTGTTTGCAATTGCAATAGTCATCATGTTACTGGTATTCAGTAATGATAGGGTTAATCCAGTCATCAACCAAACCAGGTGCATTGATGTTGGTCTTTTTTTTCTTTCTTTTTTTCAATTCAATTCTATTATCTTTATTTTTTGTGATTTGTATAATATATAAAAATCATGCGGTTACAGAAGTCAAAAACACATGTTCAAGTTACACGCACGGGTAGCATTGATCTTTTTTTATTAAAGAGGAAACCCCCTGGTGTCCAGTTCCCTAACAAGCACTTCATAGATAATCGGCATGTTCAAGAAGCATGGACTTCATGCTGGGAGAGTTTTATGACGCTTATAAATGGCCTGCTAATTGTGTACGGTTACGTAATGTGTCACATTCCTTTGTGATGTGTAATATGGTAGACATGTAGTTTACAGATGAATAGCCCTAGTTCATTATTTAACCACAATTTCTTGATGATTTTATTCTTAAATAAACGTCTATTACCTTTATAGGTCATCATTACTTTTTTCGCTTCAAGAAAACCCCTGGTATTTTTACAACCGAAAGATAAGTGTCACGGCTTTATATCAAGACCTTTTTTTAATATATATATATATATATATATATATATATATCGGACGAAAATTATGGATTAAATTCAAGTTTTTGAAACGGGACGTTGTATTTATTTCGCGATCGCCTGCTCTCGTTTATCGACTATTTCATTTGGCAATCGCTCTTTAACTCGCCATAAAATTTGTTGATTTCAAAAATAAACACTGGCATTTTCTACAACTGAAAGAAAAATATCTTAGCTGTCCTTTAAGACCATTGTTATGGAAATCGGCCTAAAATTGAGGATTTTATGAAAGGTTTTGTAACAGGGCGTGATATATTTTTGCGCGAGCGCTTGCTCCCTTTTATCGGCAAATTCATTTGGTAACCGCTCTCTAACTCGCCATAAAAATGATCAATGTAAAAATTAGATTATGTTATTTTCACAAGTGAAAGATAAATATCTTAGCCTTCTTTTAAGATCATTATAATGAAAATCGGGTAAAAATTAAGGATTGTATGTAACTTAAACTAACAGTAGGTAACCATTCAACACGATAAAAAACGCGATAGCCCGCTATCGGCGTACCGGTGCAGTTGAATTATCGATCGATTACGATTAAGCGTTATCGCGCATACAGGTATTGGACGACAACATTTTCGGGAAAATGCAGATTTGTGTATATGATTCTTCTCCAGGGTATACTTCCTCCATGTCCCCCCATAGAAATTGTGGAATTGACAAATATTTCCTTATGCATCTGTACATAGTACCTTATTAACCTGTTAAAATGCGATGAACTATGTAGGAAGAGTTGTGTTAACAAGCGATATTGACCTATAATGCATGAAAATTAAAATTCAGTCATCTCCCCTTGGAAATGGCGGAATAGAAATATAGTTCTTCATGTTTATCGGTAGATGATACTCCATCAACATATGAAGTTTTGTAAAAATCCGATGAAAGGTGTAGCTGGAGTTGCACTTACGAGCTCTTTGACCTATAATGCACGAACTATTAAAGTTTAAGTATCTACCCTTTGAAATTATTCCCTTTGAAATAGTGGACCGAAACAAATGGTTCTTCGTGCAGATCTGTAGACAGTTTTTCAACCTGTGAAGTTTTGTTGAAATCCGTTTAACGGTGTAGGAGGAGTTGCGCTTACGAGCGCTTATAACGTATACCGGTAGTGCATTAAACATTCATCATCATGGCTTGGCTTCGCGAACGAACGACGATCTATTAAGGTGAGTGTTCATGATTACATGCACGCATGAAATAGTATTACCCAACAGTTCCTTTCTTGTCGTTTATCCTCCAAGAATCTCTACGGTTTTCCTCAAAGGAAGGAACAGCCTTGTGAATTGTGTGTCGCCTGGTGTCACGGTCAGCGGCAATGGGGGGAAAATTGTTGTGGTCGATTTCATAAGCATGACAGACTTCTTCAGGCAGTCTCAATCTCATTCACAGAGTATTCTTCGTTCCTCGGCATACATGAATGTGTGAATCGGAGTGTGGAAGATTAAGACAGTCTTTGTAGCGCTTCTTTAGCGCTCCTCTATCACGTTCACGAGCGGGATGCAAGCTCGCTGTATAACACACTGTTCGGTAAACGGTGATCTCCCATGCGGTAGAAATGACCTGCCCACCGTAGTTGTGATTAGTAGCATGGCCTCGATGCTGGTGACACCTGCAAGCTAAAGAACTTCAGGGTTGGTGGATTTCAAGAATGGTACGGAGACATTAGAATTAAATTATCTCCCCCTTTGAATGAACTCTCCCTAGAAATGGTTGAATTGAAATATATTGCTTTATGCTCATCCTTCTAAAGTGATCTATCAATCTGTTGATTTCAAAATCGGACGAACGGTGTAGGAGAGATTGCAAATATACAGACAGACGGACGGAGTGAGTCCAGTGTACCCCCAACAACTCGTACAGTGGATAATCTGTTATTCTTTCCCAATAAACGCGTTTACGCTAAAACTGTTATTTGCAGTGCAAACAGTTTGGAGCCAGATCAGACGCCGGGTAACCCGGCGTCTGATCAGGCTCCAAACTGTTTGCCACCAAGATAAACAAGAATTATCAGAATTGTCCAAAAGTTGTTCTTTTCTACGTTTTAGTGCTTTGCGTTTGCGTACGTTTGCGTTTAAACGGGAAAGAATAACAGATTCTCCACTGTAGTAGGGGTATTATGATTGATGATATGTTGAACAACAATACACATTGATCTATGCCTTAATTAAGTGCCTAATCAATAGTAATAATACGTTTTTCAGGTTTTATACCAACTACCGTTAATGATGAACTAAACTTAATTTGAAACTTTATAAAACATGTGACATGGTAATCCAAATTAATTCGTATAATATTTTAAAATGTACATCGATATTCATTCGAGCCACGCCGGTTCTACTAGTTACATACATACAGGTAACATAAGTTATATAAAACTATGTAGATCTATATGTAACTTATTATGAAATAATTCATAGCATATTCAAATGATGTAAATTAGTACTGTAGCATATTTTACTGATAGTTATTTAGCAATAAAAACATTAAACAACAAAGCATGTTTGGAGGAAATTTGGCGCATTTGAAAACAGTTTTGTCCTGATCAAACGCCGCTTAACGCGGCGTCTGAGAGATCAAAACTCTTTGACACTCATTTCGAAACTACTTCAGTCAAACTGTTTTAAATCTTACTTTGAAATGATATTGCAAATAACAATATTGAAGCAGACGACATTATAGCGATGACAGAGTACGGTGCTCCCTCCATACAACGGCCCTCCCAACAACGACTCCCTCCTTACAACGACCCTTTTCGAAGATCCCGAAACAGGACAATTATGTATAACGTTTTTACTGTTGCAATATTGTCTGCTTAAAATTTACCTCTGCTGTTTTTCTCAAAGTGACATAATGGACATTTAGGCCAAAACAAAAATAATGACTAGTGACCAACAACTTGAATCCAAACCAGACGCTGCGTTACGCGACGTCTGATCTGGATTCAAGCTGTTTGTTAAGGTAAACCAATTTCCCTCTCTATACCGACTCCCTCCGGACAACGCACACACCTTTTGTCTCCCATTTGGTGTCGTTGTAGAGAGGGAGCGTTGTAATACCCTTAAAATAAATGTGACAGTGAAAATGTTGAGCAATACAATACACACAACTTTACAATTAATTTCAATATAGAACCGACGAAACACAAACAACAGTAAATACAAGGGCTATATGGTTGAAGTAGGAGTACCGCATATGAATGGTTACAAGCCAAATACCCAGAATTTGAGGGCACCAAATATCAGAAGTAAAATGTATATAAAATATTCCAATCCAGTTTCTTAAGTTTGGATTCCAGTTCCGGTTTTCACAATACTATATTTGGAACACGAATCTTGGTTTAGTGATTTTGTTTCACGTGCTCTGTACACAATAGTAACAATATTCTGTCGTAATCTGCACGGTGGGTTATTTTCAGCAGTAGTGCTTATAATTGTTAAATAGTTTGCTATAAAATTGTGTATTACAGTCAAACTTGTCTTGTTAGAGACATGGTTTCGAAGAAAGCAAAACTGTCACATCTCAGAGGGTATCTTTAGAGTCAGGTGAACCTTTACATTATGGTCCTATTAAAATGTGTGTGTTAACTTAATATTTGGGCAGTAATATAAAAAATTTCATAACAATATTGAATCTGGAAAATACATGTATTACATAAATTACTTAGAGAAAAGTGTAAATAAGGATAAGATGTGTCAAAAATAAAGTATGTCATGTTTTTTTTTAATTTCACAGCTGGTTTTGTTATCACTCATTTAATCCATTAACTGAGTAGGGAAACCATAGTTCTAAGTCATACTTGTTTGTTTAAGGTTTTATAAATAACGCAATCTGCCTAAAATATAAATAAAATCTTAACTCATACAAAGACATGGGGCTCGGGTGTGAACTGAATGTTACAACTCTTTTGAAGGTATTTCAGTTGTCACAAATCCTACAGTTTCTATTACCAAAATGAATTAAGCGGCATCTTGTCTTCATATTGATGTAAAATGGTGTGCTCAGATCAGACCGATTTTATATCACTACATTAGAATTTGAGAATTTTTACAATGAGAAACTAAAACATGTGCATAATTTGAAACAAAGGATTAGAAAAGAAATATGTCTCAAAGTTGCTGAAAGCAATGTTAACTGCTGAGCTGGAAGTTGAATTTGAGTGTTGCATGCCACAACTCACAGTGTGTTTTTAACTCATTCAACCTTAGCGACGAGTATACTCGTCATTTACCAACAATATACCTGAGATGATTACACTTGTCATATGCAAACAGTGTAGATCTTGATCAGAGGGCTTCTTAAGAAGCCCTCTGATCAGGGTCTACACTGTTTGTCATTTTGCAATAAATTTTTACATCCACCCTAAATAGTCAAAAATGGACTAGACTTATTTTGAAATCGGAATTGTCCATTAAAAGTGTCAGGGGTGAATGAGTTAATACAGGTTAAAATATTTAGAGAAATTAGGAGAGAACCACTGTTACATCTAATAGGATGTCTCTAAAAAAAATGTTTGACTTTAGTAAATCATTATTACGATACGGCCAAATTGATTGTACAATCCTGACACATATATTGATGTATCGAGATTAAAAACTTACAAATCTTCCACTACTTAATTTGATAAATGAAAATGTTAACGTAGACAATATTTAACGCCAGAGATTCTAAACCACTCAATGCAATCACAAACGTTTAGGTTATGGTTGTGTATAGTTCCAATGAGTTAAACGGCAATTTATAAAGTTAGTTTAATTTAAGGCCTTTCGCATACGGTCTTACGGGCGAGCGGAAATGTGTCTTGACGACATAGACTTTTCCCGCACGTGCTTATACTAGAACATTTATATAAAGGAACGGTTGATACGATTCAGTATAATCCTTCCATAGCGCAATCGGTAGAGTGATTGACTAGCAATCCTTAGGTCATAGGTTCGAGTCCCATTCGGTCCAAATATTTTTTTTAAATGAAGTGTCCGATTTTATTGACTTGTCAATCAATAACGCAGTGATCAAGGGACATGTTTAGTGATGCTATATACGGTCCAATTATACATGTCCACTTACATGCACGTTTTAGTTTAATGACTTATAAGTCAATAAAATCGGTATACATGTATAAGATTTGATCAAACTATAAAGCCACACATTGATGCTTATCAATACGTCAACCTTTTCAAGATCGATATTGCCCATTATAATGTTTAAACAATATCATTAACCTTGTATGCAAGTCCATAAATAAATAATGATGCATTCTAATGACAGAATTTCAATTTTAAGGCGGGTAACTGTATCTCAACTTCAGAGTTCCCACATTTTAATAAGAAAATCTGTTATTACAACAAATCCTGACTGTAATATTTTCTAATGTTTTCTGACCAACTATTTCACCAACTATATATTTGAATAAAATGAAAAAAATAGACACTGAATGAGTCAGATTTTTGTAATTCAATGTTTTAGCATTTTGCAAAATTTAAATAGCTGATAACATATTTCTGAACATCTTTATTCAAACTGTTTTTAGCTTTTATTGTAATGAATGTTGTGGACTATTTATTGCGCGAGACTTATAGTCATTAACTACTCTCTTTTTTGAGAAAAATAAATTTTTCAAAATTCCAGGTTTTTGACAGAAAAGGAGACTTTTAAGACAAACCAAACGATAAATTTTGCCTATATTTTCACACATTGTTTCTTAGGCTATTATCATTCTTCAAGCAAAGTTTCATTACACCTTTCATGGAAACTAAGCTAACCCGCGAGCTACCTTACAATGCAAGATATTTTGGCAGTTATTTCTGTTCCGGTACACTTACACTGATTGTGATGTGAATTTACTTAAAATAGGTCAAGCGAGAATTAGCTTTTCCGTGCACATCAAATTAACAGTCATTACAGTTGAGGCAAAATGTACACTGCCGACAAGTTTAGATGCCAAGACAATTGTTTCTTGCAAGTAAGTGAAATACGTGTATGCTTCCTTTTGTGGGCGTTGTAATTTAGGTCTGTAGAGAGATATTATAATCTTACTTTTTGCTCTTGATGCTTCAATTATTCTCATAATTGACAATTTCTGATTTCTCATTGCAAAAAGTAAAAACAGTTTGTATATTTTGCTCCACTGAGAACTAATTTTACCTCAACTAGTATATAAGTATCATCTAGGTTAGCTTTGAACACATATTTTTTCTGATTTGTAAAACAGGTGCCCTTTGCATGCTATTTCTCTCACAAACCCCACCCCTTCCCACGTTTTACACACATAAACACATCTTTTTTTTCCTGATCCCACATCATAAGTATTGTAACCTTAATTTAAGACAATTTTCTGGCTAAAACATCCGCGAACATCACATCTCTATATAATAAGTAAAAGGTATTCAACTCCAGTCGAAATCGGCTCTAAAATCGGTGGACTAATTCGCGGTTTCATCCTTACCGGTGTAACGAAGTATTTTGACCCCCATCGAAAAATGACCCCCGGTCAAAATACGACGACGTAGCATGACCCCCGGTTATTTTTCGATATCGTACAATGACCCCCGGGTCATAATTCGACGTCGAAATTTGACCACCCGGTCATAGTACTATGACTCCCCTCATGAAGTAGTTTGACCCCTCCTGAAATATATCGACCCCCATCGAAAAATGACTCCACCCCTCCTGCAATTAAACGACGCAGGTTTAACCCATTGGACCCTAGCGACGATTCTATTAGTTACAAACAGTGTACCTGGCAAGAGTAAACTTGTCCTTTGTAAATAGTTAAGACCCAGAAAGGAACCCTATGCTATGGGTTTTCTCCATATATCAGCTTTGAAATATATTGTATCAAACATCCCTGGCTAGTCGAAAATTTACTTGACATAACTAGAAATTTGAATTGTCCATTTGAAGTTTCAGATGTGAATGAGTTTAAAAGATACATAAAATTTAGATGATAACCAAGTCATATTTCAGACTTATGATAAGAGCGCCATGAGAACGTACAGTATACTAAATGCTGTTCCCGGTGGGGTACCGTTAACCCGGTGTCTATCTGTTGGATACTGATGGCAGGGATTAAACATTAGAAGGGGGAGGGCTGTAACTAAGTGGTGAGCACTTGTAGCCCGACCCCATTTCTGTAAATATTCGAAATAAAATATGTTTAAACTTAAAAACATTAGAATACATGTATGCAAGTATACAGTTTGAAAAGTCAAAGCCTTTTTATAGTTCCCACCGTTTAAGGAAGCATATTTTTAAGCAAGTGAGTCATTAACCCTTACTTCGACAGAAGCGCCCCAGACCGCCTGTACCCAATCTGCAAATAAGACTAAGAGTCACTAATAAAATTCGATACTGGTGTTGAATACCGGCCAACAACAAGATGAGAGTAAAGCTGAAATCTTTCAGGAATTTTCTGCATAACATTCATATTGCTGTAAGCATTGTCCTGCCTTAAACACAGTTAAACATACCGGTAGTTAATTTGCACTATTGCCTATGGAGCAAAGGGTAAATACAGATCGAAAGTATTTACAAAACTCTTTGAAGAGCTTTCTAGGTATTAAACCTGTTTTATGAATTGACTTGTCTTTTTTTACCTCTATACTTCTTAACTCAATTGCTGCTATGCCGCTATTGCTCATGACATCATTAAAGTTTCAAATAAATTGGCTGTTAGATGCATTATGTTAGGTCTGAATACTTAACCATTTACTCCATAGCCTGTTTCTAATGTTCAAGATATGTGACTGGCCACTTAATGAACGTAGTTTACTGTCTATCAGGGGTACTCTATACCAAAGAACTTGAACGAGTAAAACATTGATCCCTTTTACAGCATAAAGTTATATTAACATCGATTTCAGTGACATTCGTCTTCTTACAATGTATCGCAACAGAAACATTGCGGCATGTGACTACGAAAATTGATTAGATTGTTGACAGTATATTGTATAATATAGAAGCACCCAATAGTTTAAGTATTTAGCAATCTGACATGAATTAACCATGAGGAAGCTGATTGCGACCATATCGGGGTTATTCTACGACATTGAACAATGACAAGGGGTCTTTATTTGACATCAAATAATTAAATTACCGGGACAGGGGTGGCATTCTATGACATAGAATACTATCAGGGGGTCATCCTACGACATCGAATAATGACCGGGGGAGTCATTCTACGACATCGAATAATGACCGGGGAGTCATTCTACGACATCGAATAAAGACCGGGGTCATTCTACGACGTCGAATAATGACCGGGGAGTCATTCTACGTCTTCGAGTAATGATCGAAGTCATTCAACGACCTTGACTGATGACAAGGGTAATGAGGTCAAGATAAATGTCACAATGACTTAAACCGTTATAGGTCCCTTTGCAATGGTAGGCTATTCTCACGCACCAACTTTGGTAATTCTTGCTGATATAATAAAGAAATTATAGTTTCAACAAAAGGTACCCGGGCAGACGGAATCACTTCCAGACGCGCAATTTTATCACTACAGACGCCCAAAATTGAGCTTCGGGGTATACATACACATTCAGCACTTGCAAAACTAACTTAAACAAAATATAAAGGTAAGTAGATAGGGGGTCATTTTTCGACAGGAAGGGTCGAAATTCGACGATGGGGGTAATTTTTTTCGACGACTGGGGGTCATTCTACGACGTCGAATTTTGACCGGACGGTCACTTTTCGATGGGGGTCAAAATACTTCGTTTCACCGGCTTGCTTGACAACCGATTTCCTTAAACTTGGTTTTATTTATCAAAACAATCATTTACCATCGATGACCGGTCGCTGACTTTTATATATATTGTATCACACTTTTAACCCTTTCACTCTCAATGACGCTTAAACGCGGTTGCAAACAGTTTGGATCCTGATCAGACGCCGCGTAAAGCGGCGTCTGATCTGGATTCCAACTGTTTGACACTCGAATGGAAGTTTTGTCAGTCATATTGCCTTAAGATTTACTTTGAAACAATATTGCAGACAACAAAATTAAAGCAGACGACACTGAAACGGTGAAGGGGTAAAAATCTCACGAAAGATTTGGAAGTGAAAGGGTTAAAACGAGTCGTCAAAGTAACAACCAACTATTCTAGGGAACGATTGGGCCCAGAGGGATAGTCGTCACGATCAATTGACTTGAGCCTAACCTTGATATGTACCAATATACCTCAGGCAGAGCTCCAGATAAGGGGAGTATTTCAAAAACTAAAATCTTTATTCTGAATTAAACCCTATGGTGTTACCACTCATTACATTAGAATCGTATCTTCGAGACGATTCTAATGAGTAGTTACACCATAGGATTTGGTGCTGAAATAAGTGAGAAAATGTTAGATTTGTTCAGTTTACTTCCTGTTATCTGGTACCCTGCCTCATGGCCCAATTGTGTTTTCGAGAAGTTGGTTGTTACTTTTACGGCTCGTTTTAAAGACGGATCTTAACACAAGTACTGTAAAATTTAAATGTTTTATCTTGACAATATGTGTTGTTTTTCTTTACAAAACGGCAAACGACTTTCTCTCAAAAGTTTGAGCAGAACCCGGGTGCAAGTGGTTATGCTCCACTCTACATACATTTGAAACTACACAAAACAACCGTGCTGTATAAAACTAGCTGATTTGGGGATATTCACAGAATAATTTTGGTATCCTTACTGATGTGGTTTAAGAAATGTCATCCGAATAAGTTTTTTTTTAAATGTCTAATGTTAAGTTCACAATGACTTGAAAACTGTATGCTACCTTGTTGCAATCCCAATTTGTACCTACATAGGAACTTTGATACATCTAGCTTATGTGGTACTAGTATAAGATAGTATTATGTTACGGTCAAGAGGTACACACACAAACAGACGTCCGGACGACCGCACTAACAGTTCAATAATTATACGATCCCAGTTAAGCCTTTTTTGCATGAAATATCGCTACTTATATCCTTATTATTGCTTGCAAGATTGTTGTAAGAAAGTCGAGAAAAAAAGAATTCACTGAATATGAACGATACACTTATAATATCAGGGCACCAAATAAGAGGAGAAAATTAAACAAATCCAACATTTTCTCTATCATTTCAGCACCAAATCCTATTCGAGGCGATTCTAATGAGACAAGCCGCCATAGGGTTAAATACAGCAATAAAGATAATATTGATCAATACAACCATTTTACAACTGGTTAAGTTGATTCATAATACATCAAAATAAAATTTATTTTGTTTACAAAAAAAAAAAAAAAAAAAAAAAAAAGATTTAATATTTTATGTTTTCAAAATATACTAACCTTACCTAGAGCCCTGAATACATCAGTCAAGTATATATGAACTTTGCATAAACAAACGATGCTATAGGTATGTATGTGCGATGTTCCCTCCCTACAACGGCCCTCCCAACAACGACTCCCTCCTTACAACGACCATTGTCGCATTTCCCTAAACAGGACAGTTATGTCTATTGATTTTACTGCTGCAATATCGTCTGCTTAAAATTGTCGTTTGCTGTTTTTTCTAAACGTTACAGATAAGCGAACATTTTGATAGAATAGATATGATGACGAGTGACAAACAGCTTGAATCCAGATCAGACGGCGCGTCACGCGGTGTCTGATATGTATTCAAGCTCTTTGCACATATAAGTTAAGTCTTACTTTTCCATCCCTATTACGACTCCCTCCGAACAATACACACACTCTGTGTCTCCCATTTGGAAGTAAAAGCCAAGTCTTAATTTTCCTTCCCTATAACGAGTCCCTCCGAACAACACACACAACCTGTGTCTCCCAATTGGTGTCGTTGTAGAGAGGGATCCTTGTACTGCAAACCTACAACACAAGAAACTTTACAGGTCTGTCTTTGTACATAGTTATTTCAATCAAAGGGAAATAATCGAGTTCCCTTTCACAAATATACTAAAACATTCATTGGATATACCCAGCGACAAATTGCCTTATTCGAAACGAGATATTCTTTCCACACAACGTGTGAACCCCACGAGTGATATCTGTTCATCTGATTTCCATAACCACTTAGATCTCCAACCTGCCAGACTGTAAGTCTCACGTGGATTGGAATAACGTACACTTCTCATAATATTAACAGAAGCTTATTTTACAGCTAGGCTCTCAATACAACATGTTGATATTCGAAATATTTTATAAAAGCATTTATTACTTGGTTGTTATAAAACTATTTTCACAACCTTTCTTCATGTTCTGTGAAATGAGTGTTAGCATCTATACAACGTATCACAATTATCGGCGCTGAAATGAAATATAGGGAATAGTGGAGGTTAACCATTTCACTCTCAATGACGCCATATAGCGCACTTGCAAACAGTTTAGATCCGTCTGATCAGGATCAAAATTGTTTGCCACTTTTCTTTAAATAACGTCAGTTATACTGACTTAAATCTAACTTTTAAACGATATTGCAGATAACGATATTGGAGCAGGCGACAATGAAATGGTAAAGGGGTAAAAATGTCACGCTTAATTTGGCAGCGAAAGAGTAAAGCACCTTTATATCATCTGTGGGTAGGAAGTGTTTTTTTATTAGAAGGCAACGTATCAAATAAGGTAGTACTGGGGATATATTAAGAAGGCATAGAATAACTACAAAGAATATGCTAGTAGTTTAAAGTGTATTTTAATGCTAAATTTACATGAACAGCATTGTAGTACGTGGTAGCAATAGACGACACTACTTTGAACTATCGGTAAACAATTTATTGAATTTAACATTTATATGTAACGAATATTCTTATAAAGAAACATACTCGCTCCGACCCGGGTTCGTACCCGGGTCGCTAGATTCTCAGTCATGCACACTACCACCATAAAAGCGTGCTTGTACAGCAAGTACGTACAAGTGATGATAAACCTACACACTGTGACATACTCTCCCAGCAAGTTGAAATTCGTTCCGAGTTTCTATGGGCATAAGGACGACTGGGAATCGAATTCTGAGCACATACAGTCCAACGTGTGGCCCCAAATGTCACCGGGTGTTCTTATAAAGAAACATACCCGCTTCGACCCGAGTTCGAACCCGGGTCGCAATGTTCGTAGTCATGCATGCTACCACGTCGCCATAAAAGTAATGTCGTACGAGTGATGATAAACCTACACACTGTGACATATACTTTTTAACTACATGTACATTGTTGCGCTGAGCTATGATACTATAGATCTCTTGTGACACATAAATGATTCAAACATGACTTATAAGGTATTATTTATTGGAAAGAAACACACTGGTGGACGACTGTCAGTATTGACAGATAGGAACATAGACAAAACAAAGAAATAGAACTACAGTCGAAACTCAAAACTTCAAACTCGCGTTAGCTCGAACATACCCATATTTCAAAGTTAAAACGTGACTGAGCTACTATACGTTTTAACTTTAAAATACGGGTATATTCGTGAGATTGATTTATCAAGATTCAACTTTCTCAAATTCTGGTAAGTTCGATTTAAGCTTGTTCAAAGTATCGAGTTTCGACTGTTTTGCGATATTTTATTCCAAAAGGTGATTCGTAATAAAGCAAGATTGTCAGATCACTTAGGATAACTGAGTAAATGGAATCAATAAAATGATTATATTTTTGACAAATTTGACTGAATTGAAGTGTTTAATGGACAATTCATATTTCAAATTAAGTCTAGTGCAGCTGCAAATCTTAAAATATATAGCAAAATTACTAATAGTACAGACCTACAGGAGCCATCTTATCATGTTCTATCCTGTTTGCACGGGTCAAATGTACTCTTCATATGTACACTATTTGTAAAAGACGCAAATATGAGTTAAACATTGTTTAACAAACTTTCAAAGCAATTCTGAATGTTATGAAATAACAAAGAAACTGACGCAATCATTTTTAATTTGCAAGTTCTAGTTAAAAACCTCTGATTACAACATATTGTGCCTGTCTCTTTTTATCTTATGCCCTAGAATACGGCTAACTAAGTTAAATAATAAAACTGCTATGGAATATAGAAACACTATCAGTAATTTAACTCCCGCCTCAATATCTTTTAAATGTATGAACTATGTATTTTAATTAAATATTTGTTTTTTATAATTGATGATAATAGCACTACATACTTTATATTTGCATTTTAGATACATTACGATGTTTTGGGCGGTCTGAATTTTTCTAGTATAGATCCAAATTCTGAACTGTACTGGAAAGGATTCAAAATCTTACCAATACAAATCAATTTAGACTCTACCTGTTCAGATCTAAAGTTTGATCAAAGCCGGTCCAAAATAACCCAAACCAGACTATTAGTAAAAAAAAGACATTGATAAATCGAAATATAGTGAGAACAAGTGCAGATTTCGTGTTATTGCATAACAAGTCAAAAAAATACATACACGTGCTAAAATGAATTGGAATATACTATACCAGACAAAGAAAGAAACGTCTACTATAATATATAATGCTTTACTTAATAGCACCAGATCTAAATAAATACTTAATATTTTTCACTAAAGTTTTCTTTTACTGATGCAGACATCCTTTTTCTGTATCAAACCAACAATTTTAAGTGTCTAATTGATACATGTGGCTCCCCATTCTCGCCAATATATTGAATAAAAGCCAATGAAAGGCACACACTTTTTAAATGTAAACGTTTCTTTTTGTCTGGAACCGGTATATATAAACAATGTTCCCATATCGCGTAGTCCAAAATTGGAGTTGATACAAAATACATATTTGAATATAAATGCATACATATGCAGATATGGAACGGTCGTCATACCTATAAAGCATAGCTATATATAGATCTACCAAAATTATTTCAGTCATGTCTGCAGTATTGAGTACATTTGTGGATGTTAATGCGAATTATATTTTGATAAACAAGAACAAGACCAAAACTGATGCAATATCTACATCAAAATTAAACTATATGTATAACCTTATCAGAAACTTCTCTTAAGTATAATAATATGTAGGGCTGAAACAATTACAGGTGTAATTGACAATGTAATAATGTTTTTAAAGTTGTTACAATATACTTTCCATAACAAGACATGGTTGAATCTTAAACAGTGTATGCAAAATATCCGCTACTATAGCACCTTTCTTAAAATATCATATCTATAAACATTAGAAAATCAGACTTATTTTATTGCAAAAATGTGTTGATCTAGGCCAACCTTCATTTCTGGGAGACTAATCATGATTGACATTGTACAGACAGTATAGCAACAGTACAATGTAGATGCTGTTGAATATCAAAGAGTTAAGACTGAGACCGACGACATCGTTTCTGATGCCAAGCAATAAGTCTTGTTTTATCATGAAACAGCTTATATGCATTTTGCTGAACTGATTAAAACAGAACCTATAGCCTTTCATCGTCCTTGAAATGATGCTGGGACGTTTTTCGCAAAGTCGTGTGAAAGCTGCCAGTTGAAAACACGTTCTTGAAAAAGCAATCAACTGCTTCACAGAAAGACGTCTTTATTATGGTACAGTGGAGAATCTGTTATTCTTTCCCGTTTAAACGCAAACGTACGCAAACGCAAAGCACTAAAACGTAGAAAAGAACAACTTTTGGACAATTCTGATAATTCTTGTTTATCTTGGTGGCAAACCGTTTGGAGCCTGATCAGACGCCGGGTTACCCGGCGTCTGATCTGGCTCCAAACTGTTTGCAATGCAAATAATAGTTTTAGCGTAAACGCGTTTATTGGGAAAGAATAACAGATTCTCCACTGTACAACCATATCGATCCAATGCAAATAAGAGGCACACCGTATTAACTAAGCTGTTTTCTTATAAGAAAATGTAATCCCGTTTAGTCCCAAAGAGACCATAGAGCTGACAAATTGGAGTTCGTCGTCGTTATAGACATCAAATAAACACAAAATACTCTCGGGATTTATACATTCTGTAAAAAATATATACTCCTCGTACAAAACAAACAGATGCTATTTATTAACGGTAGGAAAATACAAAAATATGTAAGGTTTTGATTAACACCAGTGTTTTTATTTGATTTGTAATTTTGATGAACATAAATTCGATAAGAAAAACATAAAATAAGATTATTAATATCTAGTCTAACTATGCTTGGCTCAACAAAACATCTTTGAATTGAAGTTATTCTTGCTCACGAATTATAATCGTATATAAATAACCTTCATTGTTATTCGTGCGACATATTTATCTAAATAACACATTTTTTCTATAATTTGATCATAATGTAAACTGCTGAACACATGTTATCTAGACAATTATTGAAATGATGCTATGAAAGCAAATCTATACTTGAATATCACAGTGTCTGTTACGTGGAAATCATGTTAAGGGTTCATGTAACACGCAAGACCCAACTCTCAAGAATTACCCAATCAACACACATATCTGAGAGAAAATGCAATAATATATACTTCGAACTACCATTGTATACGTATCACATTGGGGTGTTTTAAATCCAGATGAACAGTTTCTATTTAAATCCACAAACAACATTATTAATGTTACCAATATACATGTATTCTAAAACTCTTCTATAAAACATGCATTGTTACTGTGTACTTATTCCATATACTATTATACAGTTTTTCCACATATAGTGCCTTATTTGCAAAAGTGTTGATATAATGTTGGTTCAATGCTAGTCCTCTTCATTTGGTATGAGTGAATTGCCAAGATTGGTGTCACAACCATTGAATGTTCATATTTGCAAACTACCAGTCTTAATCAAAGCAGGAATAAAGAAAACCGACAATTCCTCCCCTAGTTATCTCGAAATTGGGTGTATGAATAGCGTTTTTCATTTACACTTAATTACCAGATACATTAACCGTCATAACCTCCACATTGAGTATAGGAACTGCGTTATCATCGTGATACACCTTCTTGGTAAGATATGCAAACTAGTTTACTTATTAATCAAGTAATGATTACAGCAGTAATGAATGACCCAACATAAACTTTTAAACAATATATAATAAGCAAATATATTCAGCTTTAAAACAACCTATCTGATAACACTTTAATATAGTTCACGCTCACACAAAACATATTTATTTCATTATCAATTTTCTCTTATATATTGTTATATTTAATTTTGATCTATCTATGTTCTGGCCTTTGAGAATAACCCAATTGTGACCCGGAGATTAAATTCGTATCCTCTGAGTGTCAATGAAAGATAGGAATGTGCCACTATGTCTCGCTTATCATTTTCTGTGCATGTTTCCGTCTCTATAAACGAAATGTCAATCAAAGACAGATTCCAATATCAAGCCGATCTTTTGTATGAAAACCAGAAATAGAATCAATAACTCCTTCAAGATTGATTCCTTAGACGTTCAAGATTTTCTTCCAGCAACTACATTTATCAGATTGCTCGGAACTAGTTTTTCACTGGAATAGGCTTGCAGACTAATATAGTAAAACAGTTGCCAAAATCGATTTTCTTGATATAATACACTGCTATGTATTTTAAGAATGTTTAGTATGCATATCTTTATAATAAGGAGATGCTGCACAAACTATACTACCAACAGGATTTCTGAAACGAGTGAAGTGTTTCTTTTACAATCGATATGAGGCCGTTATCTCTGATAATTGCAAACGTTATAATATTCAAATGTTTGGTATTTGTTCCTTAACTTTTCTGTTGTTAAAAGGCATAAAGAGGATGAAACTTGTTTAAACAAAGTTAACATCATAACCTGATTTCATTTGGTAAAGTTAAAGAAGTTAAAAAAGATAAGTGGTTTTGTAATAAATTTAGATACATAACAAATACACGAGTACACTATTTCCCTACTAATGAGTTGTTTTATCAATTCACTGTTTCTGTATAAACGGCCTAATCTGTACAGAAACGTAACACAGAGAGTATCTCCAAACTCTCCCTAAAGTTACCCATTTAGTGTGATTATATGAAATTATCAAGCGATATTTTAAAATTATAAAATGGCATATGCATACCTTTCTATCAAACATCGCACATACTTGGTCATTTGAAACAAATTCAAATTTTGTACAGTTTGTTTCCTTTCCCAGTGTTTGTGTTTGTCTTATTTCATGTCCGTAGAAATACTTCTAGTCGTATATCAAATTTGCAACATCATTTTCAACTAATACTATGTTACTTAAAATTTAATCTTAAAGTTACTCATTAATTATTTGTAAGTTGTTGTTGCCTCAATAAAACTTAAAATCTGAACATTGTGCACACATATCTTAGTCCTACCTCTGATCTGTTATCAACCCAGGGCAAAGAATAAAAAGGCGACATAGTGACACCCATTGTGTTTATGTTTCAGGTAAGAATATTCTCAATCTATTTGTATTTAAAACATCATTGCTTGAAGTAAGTACATGAAGATAATGTTGCTATCAGGTTGAATTTTAAGTGGCATAAATATAAACAATTTCTCGGTGCATTTCAAAATGTGATTCTCATTCACTTTGTCTTTAAAATATTCCTCTGTGTCACAATAATCAAATTTTATGAAGTTGGTTTAAATGCCGCCTGTGGTGTTTGCAGTTTTTGGCATTGGTAATTCCAACATCACAAAATATAAACCCAAAATATCATCAATCTTAAAAGCAAAGAATCGGTTTTTAACCCTTTCACTTCCAAATCTTTCATGAGATGTGTACCCCTTGACCGTTTAGTGTCGTCTGTTTCAATTTTGTTGTCTGAAATATTGTTGCAAAGTTAAATTTAAGGCAATACGACTGACAAAACTTCAATACGTCTGATCAAGATTGATTGTTTGCAACCGCGCTTTTAAGCGAAATTGAGAGTGAAAGAGTTAAAAGACCTGCGAATTACATAGCATGAAAATGAATTTGAAGACAAAACAATCGTTTTTTGTTGTTTTTTAACAATGAAATGAACAGCTAAACAAAATGAAATAGTAATACGTTATCATCACGTTCTTGTGGTTTGTTTTGCTGAAATGTGAACGTTTATCTTGTTGTCACTGTAGATATGAATTATTTCGGTTTAAAAGGCAAATCAAAACATCAATGCAAAGCAAAATATATGCTTGCAATTAAGATAAATGTACAGAGAAACCCCTCTAAACCGGACATGTGTGGGGACAATATAAATAGCCGGTTTAGAGGGGTTTCCGGTTTAGAGGGGTTTAACCCATAGTATGGTAAATAGTTGATCACTTAAAGCAGGTTGAAAGTAAAGCAGAATGCGCTGAAGGCGCATTCTGCTTCACTTTCAACCTGCTTTAAGCTATCATCTGCTAGAATATAGAAAGTATTTCTGATCATACATATTCATGAATGTATTGTCTTCAGTGTAGGAATAAATCAAAGGCGTAAAAAGGCATATTTATGGTGTAATGGGTTAAAATAAAGAAGGGTTTGAAACGGGACCAGTTTTTGTCCGGTTTCGAGAGAATTCCCGTATTTAGAGGTTCCGGTTTAGAGGGGTTTCACTGTATAAATATTGTCAGCTCTGCTTTGTGCTACACAATTGTTAACTGCCAAAGTTTTTATTCATAGTTTGGAGGAAACATAGATAGAAGTTACAAATTAAGTAATGGCAAGACAAAGGGTGATTGACATTAATTACCGATTCCTATGTTTTGCACGACGTGCTCGTGTAATATTTATCAAACCAATATTGTCTGCACACCGTTTGCCTACAAAGTTATTTGTATGACACATGAATGCGCTGTGGGCAGATAATTCGCCATCTACTATGACTGTTTGGTAACGGTCAGTCAGGTGTGAGGTCATCCACTTTAGTGGGTTTCCAATAATTTTGAAGTCTTTTTCAAGGCGATTGAGTATTGTTTCATGATCAATTGTGTCAAATGCGGCAGATAGGTCAAGCATCACCAGACTTATCAAGATATTGCAAGATGTTATTTTGAACTTTTAGAAGAGCAGCTTCTGTTGAGTGATGCTTACGATATGCTGTTCATGCAGATTGTTTGTGGTCAAATGGGACTCAATGCGTTTGTCTACTACCTTTTCTAATACTTTTGAGAGAAATGGCAAATTGTGATCGCCATTTTAGGGGCTGTCTTTTATATGTTTATTCATGTTTATTTTTAGATCTTATTGTAGTTATTTTGTCTTTTCTTGCTTTGTAGGTACATTTGTGTAATTTCATGTGAAGCGCTTTTGAACGCACTACCCCTGTGTGAAAAGAGCGCTATATAAATCTGGTATAATAATAATAATAATAATAATAACGTAATGCTATCCGTCACGATCGAAATATGTGTTTTATACAATAACAATCTGCCTAGTTTATAAGGCGATACTGCAATTCAATAAAATGTACTGTTACTTTTAAAAAGTTAATGCAGGTGTGGGTTTAAATAACATAACTGAAAAACATCGTCCTTAAAATAATAGTTTCTTCAACTTTTTTCGATACTTTGACAAATGCATGTCATTATGTTGACACACCATTTAACTTGTAGTTATCTTTATGTGCACAATAATTACGATGACTTACTCATTTGAAGGACATTAGGTAATACGCAGTAAAGTAAAATAGTTTGACCTTTTAAAACACTATTTTTGACGTCGAATCTTTATTCATTTTTGCATACACGTGTTTCAAATCAGATGCAGTGATGACAATTTGATAGATGTCACACAGGTAACTGATTATGAAAAATAAAGTTTATTCTATACAGATTAGGCTGTATGGGGCAGTGTAGAAATGTACATTACCACAATGACCCAACAATTTCCCAAGATTAAAATACTCGGCACATTGGTCCTAAGACGTCATGATATTATGTCTGATCTCACAGTGCTCAACGTCATTTTCAAACAATCTTGATAAAAAAAATCACCAAGTCAGAGTTGGCAGAATAGTGCAATATCAATGCGAGATTAGATGAAATATTTACCCGAGAAAAACGATGTCAAAAGAGTGTACGGAGCAAAGAACAGTGATGAAACCTGTTTTGTACTCACTAACTCTTTACCTACGTTCGTATATAATACGATATCTTTGGTCATAACCAAGAAGGCGACAGTGCAAAAACAGTGGAATTTCAATTGCATTTTAACCCTTTACCCAATAACCTGTTTATAACAATAAAGGCAGGTGATCACTTAAATCACGTTGAAAGTAAAGCAGAATGTGCCTTAAGGCACATTCTGCTTTACTTTCAGCCTGATTTAAACTAACATCTGCTAGGCTATATAAAAATATTTGTTGTGGTTAACGTTCATGAAGGTATAAATTGGAAATATTTTCTTCAGCGGAGGAATAAATTAAATACGCTAAAAGTCACTTCTATTGGGGAAAGGGTTAAAGGGGTTCAGCCATTCGTAGGCATGCTATTTATGTCGTTTATAACACACAGGTATAAAATCATTGACGATCTAGTCTTTTGAAGAATAATTCAAACAGTATAGCACCCCTCTTTGTGATTTAACCTGTCTTCCGTAATGTGTGTTTAATATTTATATTATTTAAAGCTAAAGAAGTTTTGATAATCATTTTCATAAACATGTATCTACTTATCAACCCAAGTATAAGCTACCGCAATGCATTGCATAAAGTTTCATACAGACGCCGAGTAAATCTACAACTAATCAGCTTCAAGGCGTTTTTACAAACGGTTCTTCTAAATCAATGTGCCCTGTCCCTAATCTAATATTGCAACAATTTTAGTTAAATATACCGTCTTTGTCGGTGAAGGGGTTAAGCAGAAAATACATATTGCGCTGAAAATTCTCTTAAGAATTAGTATCAAAATTGAATTAGTCAAGTCTCGAGGGTATACACGATCGATCTGGTTAATATGTTACGTAAAAGAGTTATGTTATTTGAACTTTAACATAGTATTGTACCCGACCAATATCTTAAAATGAAAACAATTAATGGAGTATAAGGGTTACAGTTAATAACCAACAACACTTTACAATATTGATTTTGTTATGATATGAAACATATTTGAATCGATATTTTTGTTATATAGATCCACAAACTCTAAAATTAAGGTTTTCTAAAAGGTTTCCAATATAAAAAAACAACTGGGAAATCAGATTCGTTTTGAATTATTCTGTTGTTGTTTTTCTTTTTAAAAATCCCGAATTGATAATTATTCCCAAATTTTATCTTTGATTGAAAGTGAAACGAACATCACGTTTCCTGATATTGACGTTGTAGTTCAACTTTCTTAACTGTCCATTTGATTGAATAGGAAGCAGTGTATTTAATCTTTGAAACATCAACATTGCAATTTAAAATACAGTTTTTATCAGTATGTGCGATTTCCCCTATGATCAGTGGAAGCAACCTGGTGCCTGTCTTACGAAACGTCGTACGACAAATATCGTCGTAAGCCAAATTATAAAATTCTCAATTTTTATTTATTGAAAGACAATTCCAAAGAGATGTCATAAGACAGTATTAGATGGAGAAATCAGAAATTATAACTAGTTTAATTTTTTAACTTACGACCATTTTCGTCGGACAGGCCCCTGATGCCTTTCTTTGTGAAATAAGAAGTAAATTGTCCCAAACAAAGTACTGAAATCTATATAAGAAACCTTGACATCGAATTTTGTTATTATGAGTGAACACTTCATACACAAATTGATAACATAATGTTTTAAATTCTGAAATAAATATTGAAAGTATTATGTTTTATTTAGCCATGTGCATCTCAGACCGTTTTTATTGAAGGTTTGTTTAGAACAGAATAGTAGAATAAAACATGGAACTTGCTTTCAGAAGCCCTAGTCGTTTTCAAAGTTTATAAAACTTGCAAACAATTATTAAGAAATAGTTGACGCCCTGACGTTTGTTAAGAAGTGTTGATATATAAAAGAAGTTTAAGATTATACATGTATGCTTAGTGATCTAGTTACATTTATGCGTTCAATGTTATTACAGTACATCATCAAGTTTTGTTGGCAAAATGTTTCGTCAAAAAGAGAGATAACTGAAAGTTTCATTTGCAAACAAGGAACAGTTCAGATGTATTTTCCTGGTGAGATGGTGGATACTTTAAAAATGCGATGGATGAAGTAAATAAAAACACCTACTAATTAGCAGGACATGAAGTCGAAAACTGTTCAATGTATAATGAGATACTGATAGTATACGACAGTCTGGAAGTCTTCGCGCAAAACGGCGTCTAAGACGATCAATGATAGATAGGTCATTGTAACTGCAAACACTTAGCCTGAAGATACTGGAAAACAAATGAGTCGTGCCATGAGAAAACCTGCCTTATTGCATTGCAAACAGTGCAGATCGAGGTTAAACTCCGCGTCTAAGACACGGCGGCTAGCCTTGATCTACACTGTTTGACACTCACATGCGTCTTATGCATTCCATGTAGCTGTATTATATACGAGATTTGGCATTGTAGACCAAACTCAAATACAGAGCCTGGGATCAAAATGTTGCTTTGTCTGTTCAATGTTACAATGCAATAAGGCAGGTTGGCAAAATCTTGTCAGGTCTTTTTGATGTAAGGTTGTGGAACAGGGTTTATATTTTATGTACACTGTTCGTCTTTATAGGTGAATATAAGAGATAAGAGTGAGGTTGGGCGCCCCTAAACCCATGTTTAATCCCCCTGTGTTTGTTAATAATTAATTTATAATTGATTGTTGATTGCTGCTGACCGTACCAAGGCGGGCTCCTATATTCACTTTGCTTTATGTTTGTCTTGCGTGTTGTTTTCTATTTAGTGTGTAGATGAGGGAATGGGATTGCGTGTGTGTGTGTTTGTTTGTTATGGTATGACTGTTTAGTGTGTAGATGAGGGAATGGAATTGCATGTGTGTGTGTGTGTGTTTGTTTGTTATGGTATGACTGTGTGTGTGTTCTGCTTGAGAGGTGGGTGTATTATTTGTGTTGCGTTTCCTGCTTGAGTCTTTCGTATTTATTTGTCATGGCACGGCTCAAATAATAAATATAGAAATCCGGTCTAAACGAAACAGTTTAATGTTGTATTTGGTTTCGTAGAAATAATATTCGTATTGACGAAAAACAATTTACCTATTGTTAGTTTATGAACTAGTTTGCATTGTTTTGGTGTGATTTTTACAGGTATTGTGTATTATATATCTATGTTTTCTAAGACAGCAACTGACCAGATTACGCAGTGTTTGCTTGTAAAATGTTACGCATGGATGTCAATAGATTTCACTAGTGCGTGTTAATTATGTTCGGTAAAGTGATGTATCAACGTATCAGTCATTGGTTTATAAATTGATATTGTCCTCATGGGAATTTAAGCCTGTAAGAATTGTTACTCTAAGTTGATTATAACTTTTGATTAATCTAACATTTATTTACGAATGGTTCATAAATTGACACTCAACCAATCTCACACAGAGACGAAATGGGCGTAAATGTCGTCTTGAATAGCACCCTTTTTCTATAAACTAATCGTTCGTTGATCAATCCCGATATCTCGAACTACCTTATGTCGAACACACTTGTAATTTAAATGTTAAAACGCATTTTCAATATAAAAATGTGTATATTTTCGGCTCAGGCATTTTCAAATTTTCCGAATCTATCTGTATAACTAGGGATAATATCAATTGAAGACAATTTCTCTTCTATTAAGTCTTGGGCTATATATTTAGAGAAAACATAATACATGTTACTTATTTACTAATTCACTAATTCACAATGATTCTTTAAGTTACAATCTATCGTAGCTAAGAAAGCCGTAGGATACTTTTCGTTACGACAACTCCTAAATGTTGTTTCTGTACACATTTATTCGGGACTGAAATAACCGGCATTTTAGAATATTTCGTTAAACATATATCAGACATATTTGTTTGTCTGATTGGCAGTCTCAACTCAGAGAAAAGAGTCGAGATGCATGCTCTGAAAATTGAAGTTAACCCAGACGTGAGAGTGGAATTAAATTCTTTATCGTATAAACGTCATTGGATAATACAGAAACGCCAGAGTGTCTTGGTTATCTCTTACCGCTTATATTTCCGGCTATATGCGAAATGTCAGATAAGGAGATGAGCTTTACAGCGAAGTAATGTTTTTGATAAAAAACAACAAATATATTTAGAATCAATATTCTAAACACTCATTTTCTTATAACTACACTTGACTTACATTTGAACTATAGTGCCGAGTAACTTAAAGTTCTGATAAAACTTTACAATCACATGACATAGTTTCCCCACTCGAAATGTCAAAAGTTATTTAATAGGAATTCTGCCGTTCTAAGCAGGCGTAGAAGATATTGTAAACTGTTAGATCCCGGAATATTTCCAAAGGACTGCTCATTTAGGCTTAAACTACGAAAAGGTTCGGGAAAAATTGATTCTATTGGTTTGGTTGTTCAGTATTTAGATTTACTGGAATTCGGATTGATAACCGACTTATAAATGAGTATTTCAACAAATTATCTGTATGTGTTTACTGGAGGATTTCATTATAGATATACAGTGGTTATTTGTTAACTAACCATTTCACTCTCAATGACGTCATAAAGCGCATTTACAAACAGTTTTGATCTAGATCAGACGCCGTGTTACGCGGCGTTTGATCAGGATCAAAACTGTTTGCCACTTGCCTTGAAATAACGTCAGTTATAAGATTTCCTTAAATATAACTTTGAAGCGATATTGCAGACACCAATATTGAAGCAGACGACAATATGGCGGTGCAAGGGTAAAAACTTCACGAATAATTTGACCATGAAAGAGTTAAAACATCATAGTGATTGTCCATACAGCACATCATTTCATATGGCACAGCAACCAAGTACAGTGGAGAATCTGTTATTCTTTCCCGTTTAAACGCAAACGTACGCAAACGCAAAGCACTAAAATGTAGAAAAGAACAACTTTTGGACAATTCTGATAATTCTTGTTTATCTTGATGGCAAACAGTTTGGAGCCTGATCAGACGACGGGTTACCCGGCGTCTGATCTGGCTCCAAATTGTTTGCACTACAAATAACAGTTTTAGCGTAAACGCGTTTATTGGGAAAGAATAACAGATTCTCCACTGTACATACCCTGATAATACGCTGTATATTAGGTGTGTTATTATGGTCCTTGTTGTTTACTAGTGTCTAGTTTTGTAGACAAAAGGTATAATGGGTTACCAACGTACAGTTACACTACTATAGAAGGTCCATAAGGACACTGTATATATAACGGCCAATTAACCCATTTGAGAGTCATCTGAGAGTAGTTTGAGCTGTTTGATTTATCACTAGATAATTAATATTTGTGAAAAAACCGGTTTGATAAAAGCCCAATTCAATAAAATAGTGCTATATATATAGTATTGATATTACAAAAGTACTTCAATACTTACCGAAGTTTCAAACAAGTAATGAATCTTACATAATTGTGTTTAAGTATTGTTCGACAATATTGACCTGACGTTGAACTTTATGCCTGAATAGATTAACGAGTGATGACACAGTATAAATCAATAATCGACAGCGTGCCGTACACTGTCGGGAATGTTCGATAAATTACGTAAACCGTGTACATTTTTTATCTTATGTGGAGTAAAACTCCCACTTAGTTAAGCGATAAAATACGATTTCCGATTATGCTAGTATAATTGTATCTACTAAACAAGCATCCTGTTGGGTTTAGATTTGGTTTTGAATCACGACAGATCCTCTATACCCTCACCTGCGATTAACGCCGGTTCACTATATATACCTAATATATATAATATACCTAATTGGCAACCACTTGACGTATCGCATCTGCCATAGGTGAGTCGTTAGAGCGAATGATTTGTAATGGCGGGGTCCCGGGTTCGAATCCCGTATGAGGTAAATATTTATTTATTTGCATTTTCATATTTTATAAGTTTTAAATTTTATTTTACACATAAAACGCACGGATGACACGTTCTTCTCATTGTCACGTGTCATTATATGCCACATCATACGTTTTCTCACACACAGCCTAACCAGCAACATGTCAAATAGGAAGTCTAACTATATTTTATCATCTAAGGTTAAAGAATTAATTTTTAACGTTTCTGAGACGTTTGCAAAAATAAAGAAAAAGAAAAATAAGGAAGAAAGCGAGAAAAAAGAAAATAGTAGAAAAAAACCCTAAAAAATCCAGAAGCACTATATGTGGGGGAAAAAAAAGAAAAAAAGGATGATGCATGGGTCTCGAACCACTGGCCTTTTACGAAAAGATAATGTATAGTCGCCTTCCTTACCACTTGAGCTAATAACATATCGATACGTTTGATAACCGATCAATGCTATTTGTCTTTGTTTACCGGTTTCGGTACCATGTGCGTTCTCGTATAAATTGAACGAAGTGTCCCGAAGATATATTTAGAGATGAAACGAAGTGTGAAATTATGCTAATAGAGGTCACCAACGTCAGGTCAATATTGTCGAACAATAGTTCGGTCAAACAAATAAGATATTTAGTAATCAGGTAACAAAAACATTTCAGTTTTGTACATTACTGTTTAAACCGAATACATGGAACAAGTTGATTTTAAAACGTCAAACTTTGCATTGAACTAACCATGTACATTTTAATGATAATAAGTCGCTGACTAAATGCGTCAATGTGTCCAATACATCACATCACAACTGTGATGCCGCAGAGTGTTATATTTATGTAAGTTAAACTATGTTTAAAGAATGAGTGTCAAGGCTATTGTACTTTTCGTGATATGATTGAATATGAAAACTTTATGTTATAGGTAGAACCACATTTCAAAATGGTCAACAAATCAACAAATATAGTATAATGCGTGTTGCAGTACGGTACGTTTCACTCCATTTCATGTAGAAATCTCCAAGTAATTGTCTTTTCGATAAAAAATTTAAGACCGATAAGTAATGAGCTAAACCATCCATTTCAGATTCGAACAGTGTCAACGGACTAAAGTTCAAACTAAACATCTGCCGTACAACTGGTTCAATAGCTGAAACAACAGGTCCAATATAAGAAAGTCCTGGCGCGTTTGCTTTCATGGCACTTTTACTTTTATCTTTTTACTAGGAGCTTAATCCAAATGCAAAATTCCACCGCCTCCGTCGCAAACTGAAAGGCAATATGAGAAGGGCAATATATCATATAAATTACCTTCCTTAGGATAGATGGATGAATTGGATTTACGGCACTGCGACACAAAATGCGCAATATACAGCCGACCGAATGATGAGGGATGATGAGATCAGGTGATGGTGATGATTTCAGGAAGAACACGGCACGGTCGAAAGGTCTCTAAGAACCTTCCTTTGGTGGTAATATGCAAATCCCAAAACAATAAAAGCGAGAAAGTATAAAGACGTGTTTGAAATATCATTTATTGAAGATCTGGGGCCCGTTTTATGAAGCGTCATACAACAAAAATGGTCGTAACTCATATTCTAATATTATCAATAATTATTTATTTCTCCATCTAATCCTGTTTTGTGACATCTCTTTGGAATTGTCTTTTCAAGACAATTCCACAGAGATGTCACTGGACAGGATTAGATGGAGAAATCAGAAGTTAGCTGTATTTTAAAGTTTTGACTTACAACCGTTTTTGTCTCACAACGTTTCATAAAACGGGCCCATGGATCGAACGATCCGTGTCTGTCTCTGGCATGGATGAATTGGCCATGCTGTCGTATTTGTATGATTCTGTAACCGACTCACCATTCATTTTCTTTTAGTCTTGCCTTACATACGGCTAGACAATCCACAAACGAAATAATACTCATCGCCTTGTACAGTGGAGATGTTAATATACGAACAGTTCCAAAATACAAGAGTCATTTTTATGCCCCGCGACGATCAGTCGGGGTCATACTGTTTTACCCCTGTCTGTCTGTCCGTCCGTTAGTTCGTTCGTCCGTCCCCAGAGACCTTGCCGCAGTTCTAGGGTTTATTTGTCATAGGGAATATTTTCTGTTTATTAGACCGAGATTATCCCCTATGCCAAGAACTAAAAGGAAGACAGGTCGGTGGTTTTGATCCCATGCACTGCTTTACAACGAATGAGATTAGCCGAAATCACCTTCCTGAAATCATCATCTCATCTCATCATCCCTCATCATTCGTCGGCGCTATATGACCTATTTAGTGTCGCACTGTCGTAAACCCCACGTAAAGTATACATACTTTGTCCGGCTCACTTCTCCTACAGTTTTCAAGCTACAACCTTATAATTTGGCAAAGTGTTTGCATATATACCATTTATGTGCATGTAAACAGGATTTTTATCGGCTATAATTTTTTTCCAAATTTCAGTCAATTGAACTTAGTCAAATTTTTGCCAACGGGGGCATCATATTTGTCTTACAGACAAAGCCATCTCTCTGGTCTATATATTTTATTGCATTGCATTTTTGTTCAGCTTGATTTAAACGGGATAGACTGACGTATTCACTACTTTATCTATAACTGGTTCGGGAAGTAACTTGAAATTATTTTTCCATATAAGATAATCGAAAGCCCTTATCGTTTATCATACTGCATTTACGTCTTAAATCCCTTCAGGCAGATACAGCAATCCGTTGCCAGACAAGTAGATTACTTAAGATTACAGTTTATGAAGACTGTAAACACCAGCTTCAGTTTCGTTTGACCGATGACATTGGGTTAGAATGCTATGTAACACCGATATAAACCCCTAATATACATGAAGTGTCCCTGAATTACAATATACATGCACACGCTATTTTTGGTGCTCATATCTCCGTTAAATACAGTTTGCTTGCAAACTGTACTGATCATAAAAGCGTTTTCATATTGCTGATTTGTTAACGTCTACCCTTATGTGTTTTTCATATGGTAAAACAAGTACACATTTAGCAAATAGCAGAACATTATTAGTTTATCAAGCGTTTGAGCCTAGCAGCGATAAATTTACAAATACTGCACTGTAACAGTGTTTGTTTAGATATTGTAGTATTCGTGTTTTCCGTTATATTATACATGTATACTGTTTCAGGCACAAATCCGCAACTTATTAGAACCACCGTTCATCCACAACTCGGTTAAATATACATATAAATTTCATGCGGTATGAATAAAATCAATCCTAACCTATATATGTTACAGTCAATCTGTGTAATCAGTCATTACACGTAATGACTAGTCAATCTGTGAAATGAACATTTTCACATAGTCCTTTAATTATACTATTTTTGATGACAGACAATGATATTTTTTAAAAGTTCAAAGATTTCCTGCACAAAACACCACATTTATTTCACATCTTATTTCAGTCAATTTGTGAAATGATGTTTAAGACCTTGAACGCTGTAAATAGGAAAAAATTGAATAATTTTCATGTAAAGCTACTGGCAATATGTTGTTTTATTTTATTTTTAATTTTTTTTTGGACAAATTGAGTGGTTTCGTAGTGAGATTGTGGTGTTTTGTGCATGAACTTTTTGACCTTTGAAAAATATCATTGTATAATTATCATAAATTGTAACATTAATGGACTATGTGAGAAAGTCATTTCACAGATTGACTAGTCATTACGCGTAATGACTGATTACACAGATTGACTGTAACATACACACATGGAGATCCGGAAAGCAATATGCATTACAGAAACGGTTTAAAAACTGTCTTTGATGCAAAACAATTGTATGCTAATTATAAAACCAATGTGCTTAGTTGAAAGGGTCAGTTACTAGAATAACTACTTGAATATAATCCCATGGCTTGTCACATATATCGATTTATGTAAAACAGTTTGGCTTTGCAAATAAATTTGTAGACGATATAAATTGTATCGTGGCAAATAACTAAATAAAATAGGATTAAGGCAATGGGAATTCGGCACAAGAAAGTATTTTCTTGGAACAAATACCAGTCAAAATGACAGAACAAATTACTTCCATCTCAAGGGTGAAATTAAATGTCCCATACTGCAAGCAGCAAACAGCTTTGTTCCGACTTAAGCAAAATGTCAAGAATTCAATCGATAGCTACTAAAGTGTTCATGGTTCACAATTAGTTTCCCATCGCTCACTTAATTTAGTGTAGCACAGTAACTTGTGAACTGAAAAAAGCTATATATTAATTTGGCTGCTTTTAAATATCAAAATCATTACTTGAGTTTTAGAGCATTGAAATGTAACTAATGCATATGAAATTATCGTTAGCTACTAATTTTATTTGACGGAATAGTAATTAATTGCATAATAAAAACAT
The DNA here is from genome assembly GCA_922989275.2 of Gari tellinella. Lineage (NCBI taxonomy): Eukaryota > Metazoa > Mollusca > Bivalvia > Cardiida > Psammobiidae > Gari > Gari tellinella. The sequence continues at coordinate 55,508,255 of OV277859.1, forward strand.
AATATCACATTTATATTGCTAAATATAAAAACGTAGTAGTCCAGTGGTAACATATTGGACTGCGGTACCAGGGGTCGTGAGTTCGATCCTCCACCGGACCAGCGGCCTGACTAGGGAATTTTTCCGAATTCCTGATAGTGAACTGGAATGTTCTTGATCAAGATATGTACCGCGCATTGCTCCTCTCCATCTAGGAGTTAAAATAGGTACATGTAAAGGGTCTTAGCCGGTACTGCGACTGCCTACGCGCCATAATTATGTAAGCAATGCTCTACATTGTAGGAAAGATGGCTCAATGATCAGGAGTTTGAATGTAGTCGGCTGAGCGGTCATTCGGATTGAAAGTAGACTATAACTTGGTACTTTATTTTTTAAAACAATAAGTATTATTTTGGTTTCATATCAAAATGGTACAATTTATTTCCGCGACGGGCTGGCGTCCCTGGTTACGATAGGTATAGAGTCTCGCCTATAAGTGAAGGTCACGTTTATCGCCACCGGCCTACACTCGGGTATATAAGGGACAAGCACATGTGTTTCCGCTCTCTTGCTAACCGTTAAGACGAACCGACTAAATCGAGTTATTTTTAGTATAAGATAGAAGATGAGGGGGAAGGTGTAAGCGTAAGGCTCCGGCTAGCCGCCAGCCTTCCACAACAGCTACCAGGAGGACAAGGAGCCAGACAAGAGTTGAGGAGGAGCCAGAAAAGTCTGCAATCCTACAAAACGATCCAGGTATCGGGCCGAATGGCCCAAACACTATTGATTTTGAACAAATTCTGACGGAAAGCGGTTTCGCGGAAACTAATGACCCTACAACCAGTACTAATGACTGTTGGGTTGGGGATAATTCGTTAAACAATATTCGGGTCCCACACGGAACGGCTCCGTGGGCAGAGTCTAATTATTTCCCGAATGCCCGTGACCACGTGACTCCCTTCACTGAAAGAGCAATGGCTGCCCCCGTTCACAGCTTGTCGGGCATGCAAACTCCCGAATTGCTGCGCGTAAGTAGTGACGTCTCATTTGCCATCTTTATTAAAGCAGCAAATTAGCGGGGGCCTGTATGTAAACTTGGCGTTGCCCCTGAAGGGAACATTGGAGTTGAACGAGCTCACGAGCGCGAGTTTCTTACAAGTCTCTGCTGACGGGCGCATCGAAACGCTTGCAAAATCGTGTAAGGAGAAAATTAATTTTATTGAGAGTTGGACAGACGCATTTTTAATATATGCTTCGGTCTATCTTTCTACCCATCCCAACAAAACTCACGAACTTTTGCAGTACATGTGGCTTATTCGGGAATGTGCAGATAGACAAGGGGGACTACATGGCGGGAGTACGACGAACAGTTTAGGCTGAGGAGATCGATTGACCCTTCTGCTCCCTGGTCTAAAATTAACAACGACCTGTGGTGTCGCTGTGTGCAAATGTGCCAGGCATCTCGGCCAAGGGCCCAATCCTTGCAATGGCTTTAACAAGGGCTACTGCGGTTGGGAAAACTGCAAATTTGCGCATGCTTGCGCATGCTTGCTTAGAGTGTGGAGGTCAACATCCCGCCAGGGACTGTTTTTCAAAAGCTAATGATCACCCTAAAACACCCCCGTAACAGTAGACCCTTCCGCCGGGGTAGCCAGTCAAATTTCAGAAGTAGGGGCCAGAGGTTCAGCAGAGGCTTCAGGAAGCCAAGCTTCTAAATGTTGCCCGCCACTCAAATGCCATGATGTGTTTAGTTTAGCCCCTACACCAGTAGAATATGAGGCCTTGTGTCGCTTCTTAGAATCATACAACCATAAAGATGCCCAAATATTGAGGGATGGGTTCCGCACTGGGTTCAGAATCCACTATGAGGGGCCTCGTTGCCCCAAAACGAGCGGAAACCTAAAATCAGTCGCGAGCAACCCGGGCATGGTTAACGATAAGTTAGGGAAAGGTACAACAGCTGGTCGAAAGGCAGGCCTTTTTTATTCTATTCCCATGAACAACTTTCAGATTTCTCCAATTGGTCTTGTCCCCCAAAACAGTGGAGATTTTAGGATGATCCATCACCTGTCTTACCCAGAAGGTAGCTCTATAAATTCAGGTATTGACCGCAAATTCTGCTCAGTTAAGTATACCAGCTTCGATTAAGCCGTACATATAATCCAAGATTTGGGTAAAAACTGTAAACTTTTCAAAATGGACATTAGAAAGGCTTTTAGGATTTCGAATGTTTCAATAAAAAAATTTTATTTCGATAAATCTCTTCCGTTTGGTGCTTCTGTTAGTTGCCAAACATTCGAAAAATTCTCTTCATTTTTGGAATTTGCAGTCAAGAAAAAAATGCATTCAGGATCGTTATTGCACTATTTGGATGATTTCTTAGGGGGTGACAGAACAACAGATGCATGCAGTTCTATGATGGATCTGTTTACTAAAATTATGCAGGAATTAGGCGTCCCTCTAGCTGAAGACAAAACCGAAGGACCGATCAAGTGTCTCGTGTTCCTAGGCCTGGTCCTGGATTCAATTAAAATGGAAGTTAGAATCCCCCCGACAAGATTCAGGATCTAGTCGCTAAAATAGGATTGATCCTTAGCAAAAAGAAAGCGGCTCGTAAGGAAATTCAATCGGTTATAGGCTCATTGAACTTTTGCTGTAGAGCAATTCCAGTAGGAAAGCCCTTTTGCAGACACCTTATTAACGCCATTTGTGGCCTTTCAAAATCCTATCACCATGTTAGGGTAGGCAAAGAGATGAAATTGGACCTGCACATGTGGGTGAATTTCTTTAAAAACCATAACTTCATGACAGATTCTGGCTTTCAAATAGCGAGGTGCAGCTTTTCTCAGATAGCGCGAGCGGATCGGGTTTTGTCTTCGGTGCGTTATTTGACACATACTGGTGTCAGGGACAGTGGCCATGCTAAGGGAATTACTAGGGATATTACGGCGCTAGAGCTCTTTCCAAATTTGGTGGCAATCACAGTTTGGGGCAAACATCTCACTAATAAAAAGATAGAGTTTCTGTGTTATAACCAGGCAGTAGTTTGTGTCTTAAATACATTAACTTGTAAGTCCGAACGAGTAATGTGTCTAGTCAGGAGGCTCAAAATGCTGTGTCTTGAGCTTAACATTCTTGTTCGAGCTAAGCATCTGCCAGGAATAAACAACTCGGCAGGTGATGCATTATCTCGTTTTCAGGAAGCAAAGTTCCGAAAATTGGTCCCCGACGCCGACAGGGAGCCGGCAGCAATCCCAGAATGCCTTTGGAATGCCTTCAATCCTCAGCCGTCTATTTGATTCAAAATAGCTTAGCGCCTAATACAATTCAAGCGTACAATTACCATCATGCTCATGGCTGGCCAGACATTTTTGAACATTTCCTGGTAAAGAAGCTGTTGGTAGGTTATAGCCGAATAAATAAATCTAGTGAATCACGTGTACCTGTAACATACAACATGCTTATTGAGATCATAAATCAGCTGGATTCAATCTGCTCCAGCACATATGAGGCAACATTGTTTGAAGCTGTTTGGACCCTCGCTTACTTTGGATTGTTCAGGGTCAGTGAGCTGGTCCTGACATCTAATGGCGCTCAGGCTAACCAGTTAAACGCCGCAGATATTCAGGTGGCCAGTGACGGCCAATACCTCTGTATCTGGCTGCGTAGATACAAATCAAACCTGTCACAAGATATCAGTTTTCCACTCTGCTATACAAGTGTTCATGCAAAGCTGGTTTTGGCGCTTATAATATTAAGACCCACTCTTTCAGAATAGGTCGAGCAACCGATCTGACAGCCTATGCAGTACCCATGGCTGCAATCATGCGCATGGGCCGCTGGCAATCAGAAGCTTGCAAACTTTATATTCGTTGAATGCAGGGAACCATCTGTTACATGTTAATTATTTATCAAATTTGTTTACCCTGCAGATATCTGGATCCTTGGGAATTCAATTCCTCACTGGGCCGGCTCCAGGGCTGTTTCTACCGGGAAACCGAACCTCAACCTGTCGGGAAATGCCCATATCGGCTGGTGGGGCGTGCGGGGCCTGACTTGGAGCCGTCTTAGGAGGACTATACAGGTAAACGTGGCTTTAAATGTACCTCCAAAAATAGTGTTTATTTATCTGGGTGGCAACGATATTGTGGGGCAAAAACCCACCACAATCTTCAATGCCATCCAGAGAGAAGTCTCGTACATCAGTACAGCCTTCCCACAAACAACCATTGTGTGGGTAGACATTTTGAACCGCCTCTCATGGGGGCGCCACTCGTATTCGGCCCAGCAACTAAAAAAGAAACTTAAAAGGGTAAACCACTTTGGCCGACAACGAGTGCGCCTCCATGGGAGACACCATATTTTGACAATGGATATCACCCCTCAAACCGGGCTTCTATCTCAGGGATGGTATCCATTTGAGCGATGTGGGTCTGGAGTTCTACCTTGATTTCATAAGGGACACAGCCTTGAATTTAATTTAAACTTCTTTTGGGCAAAAATTGGTATTCCTATGGGTACAAACTGTGCGCCCCTTGTCGCAGACCTATTTTTGTACTGTTATGAGAGGGACTTTATGCTTAGTCTAAAACCTGATACACAGGCAGATATGATCGAAGCCTTTAACAATACATCGCGCTTTCTAGATGATATTTTTAATATAGACAACCCATTTTTTGATACGTTGTTTCCTTTTATTTACCCAAAAGAACTACGCCTAAATAAAACAAACAAGTCAAATTTGTCGGCACCATTTTTAGATTTGGATCTTTTTATAAATAACGGAATTGTTTCTTCTAAGATTTACGATAAACGAGATGATTTTGATTTTAGTATTGTAAATTATCCTCATCTAGATGGCGATGTTCCCCGTTCCACATCTTACGGGGTTTATATTTCACAACTTATTCGCTTTGCTAGGGCCTGTACCTCTGTTGAGGACTTCCACATTCGTAATAAAACTATTACTGAAAAGCTTCTTAAACAGGGGTACAGATTTCATAAACTTCGTAAAACATTTTCTAAATTCTTTTATAGAAATCTTCCTCTCATTAACACGTATAAATGTAACTTAAAGTCTTTTCTGTGGCAAGGTATTTCACATCCGGAGTTTTATGGTGATGTGATTTACAGACTTCGTCAGATTCTTGGACATATACATTTTCAAACCCTATTTGTGAAACGTATTAGATTTTTCCTCAAAAAAGATTATGATCCAACTATATTGCTGCGCACTTCACGTTTGGTTATCGATCAATCTACAATTGATAACTATGCTTTCCTCTTTGGTTGTGCGACGACAGACAGGGCTTAGCACTACATGATGATGTATCTCTAAAGCCGTTCTTAACCGGGAGAGTTATGTCGGATTTTCGTGCTTTGTTTTTTCTCTCCATCTCTGTCGTACCCTGGACCCTTCCATGTCTTACAGTTACTCGTAACTACAGCATAGTCGCTAGAGTACAATTTGACCGTTGCCATAGTGGGTTATTTTTAACACGGGCTTGAATGTTTAATTCTTTCCCATGTTACTAATGATCTTGTCATAGAATTTTTGTTAAATGTTTTACATGTATTTACTTACTGTGCTGGCGGTCGTTGTGGAACAAGGTTTATATTTTTTATGTACACTGTTCGTCTTTATAGGTGAATATAGGAGATAAGTGTGAGGTTGGGCGCCCCTAAACCCAGGTTTAACCCCCAGTGGTAGTTAATGATTAATTTATAATTAATTATTGATTGCTGCTGACCGTACCAAGGCGGGATCCTATGTTCACTTTGCTTTAAGTTTGTCTTGCGTGTTGTTTTCTATTTAGTGTGTAGTTGAAGGAATGGGATTGTGCGCGCGTGTGTGTGTGTTTGTTATGGTATGACTGTGTGTGTGTTCTGCTTGAGAGATGGGTGTATTGTTTGTGTTGCGTTTCCTGCTTGAGTCTTTATTTATTATTTACAGCACCACAACACACAAATGGTCATAACGGCGCCAAGAAATATCCATAATATACAAAGGGGGGTAATCTCGGTCTAATGAACAGAAAAAAATTCCCTATAACAGTTTAAGCCCAATATACAGAACAGGAAGGTTCTTGGGGGAATTTCGACCCTACCCAAACTATTCTATGACTGTCCCATTTGATCAAGGGAATATTCCCGTTTTTATTAAGTCTTTTGGGGGACAATGTCTTCAACCTTATTGTGGCGAAAAAGCTGTAATAAAATACTATATTCATGCTACATACACATATATCTACTTAAGAGAGAGCTCCAGACCTGCATGGCTTATGGTCTCTATAGGTCAACTGTCATGTATAATTAAGTGGAACTGCCTCCTGCTCAATAGTGTATTGATAAAAAACAACCCATGGCCATTTTCCCCAAAAACTTAAGTAATGTTTTAGTGAATGCATTGTAAGCCAATCTGTACAAGTCAGGCCATATTAAAAATATGTAAAGTTGTCATGTCTTGTTAGTAATTATCAGAGCTACATACACTCATTGAAATAAACAACAACAGTAGTCAGACAGACAACAAAGCTCGCCAGTTGCACAATTCAAAACTTTATACCAGAGTCAAAGGGTCAATGGGATCAAACTTTTGCGTGCATAGAAAGGCATTGTCCATAGACATATACATGTTACAGTCAATCTTTGTAATTAGTCATTACGCGTAAAGACTAAAGATTTCAGTCATTACGCGTAATGACTGAAAAACACCTCCAGTCATTTCACGTAATGACTAAATCGACTTTAGCCTTCTGTATAACATTGTTATTATTGGTTTTACAATTTTTTGGCACAAAATGTGTTATTTATTCATGCTTTTCAGGAATTGACAGGAAAAGCATGAATCAACATTAATTATAGCTCATTATTACATTCTATTGATTGAAACAAAGCGATTTTTTGAACAACTGTTTATTCATAAACTATTCATAATCATAATCATGTTTCAACATATCTAACCCACTACTCCATATCCCGTTTTTAGGTTTAAAACTGGTTTAAAGTAAAACGGAATGCTCCTTAAATTTAGGTGCATTTTACTTCACTTTAAGCCTGTTTTAAGTTATAATCTGCTAGAATATTGGAAATATCTTATTGTTTTTTCATAATCTATTCATAATTATTTTGCATTGTAATCAACCCATTACTCCATGCATTGTTTATTTACACAAAGGTTACCACTCAAAGCTGGTTAAAAGTAAAATTGATTGCCTTTATCTGTAACGCTGTTTTAAGTCACCAACTTTTATATATTTAATAAGTATTTCATTTTTTATTCTAATATTTTCACACTTATATGACATCATATTTAACCCACTACTCCATAGGATGTTTACATGGTTGAACATAAAGCTGGTTGAATGTAAAACGGATTGCCGTGATGTGCATTCTGCTTTACTTTAAACCTGTTTTAAGCTACCAACCACCAGGCTTTCGGAATAATTGTATTGTTTAGTCTTACGGTATTGATAATTATATTACCCAATACTAAACCCATTACTCCATGGCTTGTTGCTACTTAAAGCTGGTTAAAAGTAAACAGGTTACTTTGATGAGCATTCTGCTTTACTTTTAAACAGCGTTAAGCTATTTTCTGTTAGGATATTAGAAATATGTCATTGTTTATTGATAATTATATGACATCATTCTTAACCCATTACTCTTTTGCCTGTTCCTATAGTTGAATAAAGGTCACCACTTAAAGCAGGTTGAAAGTAAAACGGAATGCCTTTGTGAGCATACTGCTTTACATTAAGTCTGCTTTAAGCTACCATATTACCAGGCTATCGGATATAGTTCATTGTTTATTAATTTTCTATTCATAACCATATTTTATTATGCTTAACCCATTTCTCCATAGCCTGTTTGTAGGTCTGAACACAGGTTACCACTTAAATTTGGTTGAAAGTAAAACGTAATGCCTTGATGAGCACTCTGCTTTACCTTAAAGCTGCTTTAAGCTACCAATTAACAGACAGGTATCGGGAATAGGTCATTGTCAATCATTATCTATTAATAACCATACTTCATTTCCATCAATTAAAGCTGACTGAAAGTAAAACGGAATGCCTTGATGAGCATTCTGCTTTACCTTATGCTGTTTGAAGCTACCATACTACTAGGCTATCGGAACTAATTCATTGATTTACTCATTAGCTTTTCAAAACCGTATTCCACTATGTTTAACCCATTTCCCCATAGCTCATTTAAAAGTCTAATCACGGGTTTACAGTTAAAGCAGATTGGAAGTAAAACAAGAAGCACCTTAGCGTACATTAATCTTTACTTCAAGCCTGTTTTAAGCTATCCACTAGCATCTGCTAGACTAAAAGTGTTTATTCATAGTCAGTCTGTTTCTATGTTTGAACACGTTTCTTGTGTTTAGGTTTTGTTTTTACAAGTCAGACTATTGTGACATCTACTGTTGCAAAGTCTCTGTGCCTTAAAACAATTGCATATTTTAGTCTGGCACTGTTTCTTTCCAAGGCTACAATCAAACTGAAAGAATCCTTGACCACCAGTTTCTGTTTTCCTAACAGCTTGACGAAGAGTTACAGATTGTTGTGTATTAGTATCCAAACTGGTTAGAAGACGTTGTGGGCAGAAGTCAACTTGATTTCTTGAATATTTCGTGCTTAACACTCCCGACTTAACAACTATTCTGTACATGTCATTTTCATCATGGTCAAGAATAACACCAAGAATGTTTCTATGGCCACGTCTTCCTCTTTCAACCATGGGTATTGGAACAGCAACAGTATCTCCTGTTTCACCTGCTTTTAGTTCTATACGAGATCGTTTGACCATTCTTTCTGCTTGTGCCAATTGTGACTCTCTTGCCCGTTTACGTTGTTTGAAGATTGCTTGACATCGTTGATTTAATAGTGAAGGACCATCGTCTGAAGTAGTACTTGGAAGTGGCTGATCATTAGCAGAAGCTTGTACTGGTTGACTGGAAGTTGGTATTGGTTGATCAGTAGTACAAGCTGGTAGAGGCTCACTAGTAGTAGTAGTTGGTAGTGGTTGATCAATAGTAGAAGCTGGTAGAGGCTGACTGGTAGTAGTAGTAGTAGGTAGTGGTTGATCCGTAGAAGCTGGTAGAGGCTTACTGGTAGTAGTAGTTGGTAGTGGTTGATCAGTAGTAGAAGCTGATAAGTAGAAGTTGGTAGTGTTTGGTCAGTAGTAGAAGCTGGTAGAGGCTGACTGGTAGAAGTAGTTGACAGTGGTTGATAAGTAGTAACTGGTACAGGCTGACTGGTAGTAGTAGTAGTAGGTAGTGGTTGATCAGTAGTAGAAGCTAGTAGAAGTTGACTGGTAACAGTGGTTGGTAGTGGTTGATCAGTAGTAGAAGCTGGTAGAGGCTGACTGGTAGCAGTAGTATGTAGTGGTTGATAAGTAGTAGCTGGTATATGCTTACTGATAGCAGTAGTTGGTAGTGGTTGATAAGTAGTAACTGGTAGAGGCTGGCTGGTAGCAGTAGTTGGTAGTGGTTGATAAGTAGTAACTGGTACAGGCTGACTGGTAGCAGTAGTTTGTAGTGGTTGATCAGTAGTAACTGGTATAGGCTGACTGGTAGTAGTAGTTGGTAGTAGTTGATCAGTAGTAGTAACTGGTAGAGGCTGACTGGTACTAGTCAGTAGCTCGTCAGTAGCAGTAGAAGAAGGATGACAAAGCGCAAGTAAATCATCTTCAGATTGAAGTTTTTCTAGGAATTCAGTTGGCAGACTGGAGGAAGTAAGTCCTATATTCGGGTCCTCTCCAAATAGAGCCTTGTATGGAGTTTGGTTTATTCTAGCGTGGTGGGAACAATGCCTCTGTTGCTGAGTAAATTTGAGTCCAACGGTCCAGTCTTGTGTCTTGTTGTCACTCATCCATGCTAAAAGGATTTTCTTGATGTCACCGTTGGCTCGTTCAACAGAACCCTGGCTTTGTGGATGTCTGGGTTTTCCATGTACCATAATGAGTTGTGGCCATAATTGCTTAAGCTCTGTTATGACATTGGCAGTGAATTCAGATACATTGTCACTCTGTAAAATGACTGGAGCCCCAAAAAGAAGGAAGATGTCTAACAGTTATTAGGCGACTTCAACTGCTCGTTTTGCAGTCAGTGGTTTAAGGACACCAAATTTTGTAAGGTGGCACTGGTACACTATAATCCATTTGAACTGTCCTTGTTGTGAAGACTGCATGTCTATCAGATCGACCTGTCCACGGGAGTTGAATTCTTTGGAAATATATCTTATATCTGAATAGACTGTAACTTAAAGTGAAGGAGTTAAATACTGTTTTCACTAATTGCATTAACCCTTATCATGCGGTGATATCGTCTGCTTCGAAACTGTCGTCTGCAAATTCTGTTAAATTTATATTTGTTCATTTTTAAGTAAAGAAGCCTAAAGACGAGTGTCAAACAGTTTGGATGGAGATCAGACGCCGCATTACGCGGCGTCTGATCTGCATCTAAACTGTTTGCAAGAATCAGTAAAGTCGCGACCAGCAGGCAAAGGGTTAATAAACACTAGCATGCAGAACAAGTCCAGACAACCCTCTAATCAGGGTCTGCACTGTTGCACAAGAGTTATAAGCATTTTTTAAAAACCTACACGCCGATTTCGAAACCTAAACGTGGGCCTTTAGTTTAAAATCTAGGTCACTGAGGCCAACCTTTTGCGTGCATGAAGAAGTATGGATGGATGGATGAGTTGGGTCTTACGGTAATGCGATACAAAATAGCCCCGATGAATGATGAAATATGATAATTTGAGATGATGATGATTTCGGCTAATCCCATTCGCGCGAAGCAGCGCATGGGATCAAAACCACCGACCTACCTTCCTTTTAGTCTTGGCAGAGGGGATAATCTCGGTCTAATACACAGAAAAAAGTCCCTGTAACAATTAAGCCCCAGAACTGCGGCAAAGTAGGAAGGTTTTTGGGCATGAATAAGTAATGTCCATATACAATTACATACCAATTATGAAAGCAATATCTCAAAGGGCATATAAATTATGAGCATTTTCTTACAATTGTTTACGCCATTTACGACGAAACCTACAACAACAACGACGGGGACTATAGCATAAGATCGTCTAGTATACTGTACAGGCGAACTAAAAAGGATATTGCTGGTTAATAAGGCTTCAATTTTGATTCGTGTACATTACAAACGAATATGATAACACGAGTTTATTATTTGGAAAGTATCTTGTACAATTGTTACAACCACCCTAAGTTTAATGATGAAACAATAATACAAAACATGTATAAGACATTTTCTTAAGATATGTGTAAGAAACTAAGGCTTTCCCAAGTAATAACGATTGTGGATGAAAATATATTTACAGTATTGCATCACTGGTACATTTGATTTTCGCAAATAGGTGAATAGTAAAGTTTGCATTAATTTAATGTGACGCGTAGCTGTAAGAGTGTGTGTAGTGAAAATGAAGCAATAAATTCGTATTGATGTAGATAACAATTCAGAAAGTAACTATACATATATGTCATACATAATGAACTAGAACCAGCCATTATTTACAACCCGTGAATGTGTACTTTCTTAATCTAGTTTAATTGACTCACAGCAAGTATTTCCTCATGCTTAACGATACAATTTAACGTATCTACTATTTGCTTTCTTTGTAACAAGCAATAATGATACTCAATAAACATACCGTGCAACTACAGGCTTCTTGCTTAAAGTTGTTGGTTTTCGTCTATCAAGTGTTACGGGAACACCTGCTTTCACTATTACTGTCAGCACATTAAATATGAAACCATACTGTCTGACTGCGCATGACAGTTTATAAACGAACCGTTAATGGAACCTGACAAACATGTTAAGGAGCTTACTTGAGAACAGTAATAAATACCGAAGGCAAATTGAATGTGACAACTGTGGAATAGGTGTGTTATATGAAAACATAAAAGACGTACCGATTGTCAACTTATCTTGATTTAATGGCATATGTTCTTAGGCACATAAATAGTGTTAATAGTAAATTTATTCATACCAACAATTTATATGTAAAACCTGTTATGTCTTTGTGATTTCACAATGTCATAGTTTTAGGAGTGTATTAACACCTAGATATTTAGTGTAGTATTGATATTTTGGATGCTCCATTATTTCTCCTGATGCCGTAACTTAGCTGGTATTTGTAATCAGTTTAGATCCATGTTCTCGTAATTTGTTTGTACAATGCTCCCTCTCTACAACGACACCCAATGGGAGACACATATTATGTAACGCGGCGTCCGATCTGGATTGAAGCTGTTTTGTCACTCGTCATTATATTTATTATATCCAAATGTCCACTTATATGTAACTTTGATAAACAACAGCAGAGGACAATTTTAAGCAGACGATATTGCAGCAGTAAAAAGCGTAATTTTCCTGTTTGATTTTGGGAGGACCGTTGTAGGGAGGGAGCACTGTACTAAATGTTTTCTGTTGGTCCCATTATTACTAAGCCCGAATACGCTAACATTGGCAAACCGTTCAGATTCTGACCAGACCCTGCATGACGCGGTGTCTAATTATGATACAGAAACACACCCAGATGAATAGTGTTTACGTCAAACTGCTTAAACTCCAAATCTTTCGGAATTCAAGAAGGAGGTATGTCTGTGAAAAACGTAAATATGGCAGTGAATTTGATATATGGGTAATGACGTCATACTGGCAGTGATAGGGTTACATCTGCATGTGACAATTTTATAATAGAGGGTAATCAGGCAGAGAACAAGTTGAACATACATTGCATCTAAGTCATATAATATATTTCATCCACGGTTTCAAATTATACGGTTGAATATTATGAGCAATCTATGCTAAATTTGTGAAACCGTTCATGGATTGTTCAATGTTTGGTTTCATATATTAACACCACAGGTACTTTCTCCAGCCCTCGTCCGCTTTAAAGACCATCGCGCCAGTTTCTTCGAATTTTCATAACATTCAGGGTTTTTTTTAATTTTGCATATTGCTAGTATATACCCTGTTATGCAAAAATATGAAATAAAAGTAGGGGGTCCCCGAACTGGAGTTTTTCTGAATAGCTTATTTGTGGGTACACCCCTAATTACCCGGAGACACGTGCTTTTGATCATAAAATATCAGAATAACCCTCTTCAGCTTTGTAATTTAACTTATTTGTTGGGTTATACATATATTTTCAATTGGAAAACTAGGAGCAAGTAGCATAAAAAAACATGAACACCAACGCATTATCCGTCAAAAAAGGGAACACATCAAATAGTGTTTTTTCTTTTTTTCTTCTTCTACTGTTCTAACATTCAGATTTTGATAATATTTTCCACAAATATTGTTGAAGCATCCATTCACTGAAATCACACATACTTGATTTTTCTAAAAATTACAAATGTCTGCATAAAGATTAACACATATAAATTCAATTACATAGGGCTATATACAAATGCTATATGATAACCACTTTAAAATGTTTAAATGGATCCAAATCCATACAGTTTAATCGTCAACGATATGTCACTATTCTAATCGTGGTCGCCAAATGCAGGTATGATCGCATTAGCTTTTTGAGATGGAAAAAAATACGCATATAAACATTAATCAAGGAGTAATGGTCAAAGGGAGGCAACTTATGCAAATATTTTTGACCATTAGAACCTTAACTGGAGCGATGGTCCTTAAACACATTAATACATCTATATTTCATAGATCCGATCTGACAAGTATCTAAACAATAACAAAAAGACAGTTTTCTGATCAAAGTCAAAATAGAAAAAATATATGTTATCGGTTGGAACATTCGCGGCTTTCATACTTGCTAACTTGTTTATCGCCAATTTCAATAAACTTTGTCTCATTTAAAGAAATAATTACTTTTGATTACCGGTCATCTTACTTTTATAAAACAAAAAAACTAACACGCTTTTAAAATGAGTCGTCAAAGTAACAACCAACTCAATTAGAACATGAGTGGGCCCAAAGGGATAGTATTCACAGTGAAAATAACTGGAGCCCTACATTAATGTGTACTTCTATTCATAGCGATAGTGAAGATTTAGACACATCTGGATACAAACTGTTTTCAAATATAAGCCAAGTCGCGCTTAGCATGATAAGCGTTAACAAAACGGCAACAAAACGTTAGTCAAGATGTAACGATTGTATGACCAATGCAAAGCAAAGAGCGATCAAGGAGAATCTGTAGGTTATTTCAACGATTTTATACTTGACAGAACTAAACAGTAGCAAATAAATACGAAAAAGACTCAAGCAGGAAACGTAACATAAACAATACACCCACCTCTCAAGCAGAACACACACAGTCATACCATAACACACACACACACACGCACGCAATACCATTTCTTCATCCACACACTAAATAGAAAACAAGACAAACATAAAGCAAAGTGAACATAGGAGCAAGTCCGATCAAGTAGATCTAAAACAATATTTAATTTAATACAGGATACTTACATTCAATGTCGTGTTCATAAATTTACACAAATCTTCCAAAAGAAGAAAGAATTGTGTCAAACTGTAACGTAACAATTGATCATAATAATATAAAATGGATATATGTATGATGAAAATTTACCGATGTCACTTGCTGAGGAAACGGTAGTTGGTGAAACTGAGCACAGACACAATGTGATTTCTCAGTCATCGATAAACGAGTAAATTACTTCATAAACAAGCAGAACCAATTTACTTCAAGTAACTAGTAATTGTTTTCACGCATTTTGTAAGAAACTCGGTGCGATTTTGATAAACATTAAGTGCAAACAATCGTGGTATTATTTCGTTAGTCTTAAATGCTCTCCTGGGCATTGTTGTAAGACAGGGTTTTATAGGTGTATTTGCTTAACGTTGATTTGTCTGTAGCACTAGCGTTTTATTGAGAGGTTAATCTATGTTTCTGATACACGTCATCATAGCGTTTATTTTCCATTTTCAGAAGAAAGTATCTATAACACGGGGATAATTGTTTAAGATTTTCAAACATTTTATTGAAATATTGTTGTAGTGATTCTTTTCACGCTTCGTCAAATAACTCATGGTCAGCTGATCATTTGCAAATACACATTATGTTCATAATGACTTAATGATATTAGTAAATAGGAAATATTTTTGTATGTCTTATCATTTAGCTGTTTTATTATTTGTTACAAACGGTTGATAAAAATAATGTGCAGCTACTTCATATATATTAGAATGAGGCACAATACTTATGGAGCACTTTTACTGAGAGACTACGAAGCTATATATTTTTAGCGAGGTCGGGTAGCGTTGGACTCGGAAACTCGACGTCGTATGCACGAAATCCGATTAAGTCATGGGTTGTTTCTTTGCAGAAACAACCATACCATTGACAGTAACGAATGGATAAGGCGTGGCATAAATATCATTCTTGGACTCTGGCTCTGTCCTAGTGTCCATTATGTGAGCAGTTAATATCGCGACAAAATGATGGGTAAAGGGCGTAGAATAGTAACCACATAGATAAAGCATGATTTGGAATTGGTTGTTACATAAAATGCGTTTTTAATAGTTATATTCAAAACAAAATAAATTAAACACCATGATAAAGATGATATCAGGACAAAAACCACAAGATAGAAACCACAATTCAGTTGAGGTACCTGATCAGAATGTCTCCTTTCGGCAGTGTAGAAGGCGTTTTTCTCGTCGTGTAAAAGAGTTCACCTGTTCATGATTTGATCTTTACGTTTGTCAAGACTAGCATTTTAATTAATTTTCTTCCCGGACAAACTTCAAAATGAAATATGTTTCTGCTAAAAGCAAGACTGATATTAAGCGATACACATACGCCATCAAGTTGTAAAAATTAATCAATTAAGCTGATGAGGCCTATTGAATATACGCTCGTCAAAGTTGGAAAGTAAACTGTGTCTTACTTTGTCCAAAATTACATTTCTACAATTTCTGACTCCTGACTGTCGAGTACATCTGATTTCCACGTCTATTCTGTTGATTTGTTTTTCTTTAATATATTGATCTACTACTTTCATTTTGCAAGTTTGTCTACGATGTTTGAAAATGCATTGTACTTGAATGACATCACTTGCTTTACATATCAGGTTTTGAGTTATAGGTTTTCTATAATCTATATATTCCACGTTCTTGTGCGTGCAGCAAGCCAGCTACCTGGAAAGGGGCCCACTGATGTGGATACTTGCCCCTGAACCTGTACGTTAATCAAAAATCCGTTGATGATAATGATGATTGTGCCCCAGCGTCAAATTTGAAATTTTCAAGGTTTTCTTGACACTGAATAATCAGTAGCCTCGGAAATGTTTTTGAAAGATTTAACAAACTGTCCTTTTCCGAGTTTCAGTTACTATCAGTAACATCATACATACTGTCATGAATTTACCATGCACTGCTAAATCTGATCTTCTTGTACTTTAAGTAGAGATCCCTTTATTCTTTTTATCGCAATGTTTTGTAACGATCAAGTTTATTCATCCTTGCATAACTCTGAGTGGCTATATTAAAATTATAAAATACATTCTATGTGTATGTTACATATATTGAATAATATATGCAAAGACTGTGCTGGGTGTATTCTCTTCTGTCGTCATAGTTGCTGGATAGCGAAATAAGAAGTCGTGTGTCAAAATCGAAAATACAAACCATTAACCATTTTGCTTCCAAGCTCTAGAACACTAACACTATGAAAATAATTTGGATCCAAATCAAACACCGCGTAACATACAGTCGATAACTGAAGCTCTCTTAAGTTACCCGGCGTCTGATCTGGCTCCAAACTGTTTGCACTGCAAATAATAGTTTGAGCGTAAACGTGTTTATTGGGAAAGAATAACACATTCTCCACTGTATGAGAAACATAACATTAAATGATATGCTACACACAAACTTGCGAACTTTCCAACAACATGAAAATGAACAAAACATTAGCGGGGCTGATATAGATCTATGTATATGAATAATGTATTATAAGCGGGACAGAGTTTTGTTTGAAGATATATGAAAGAAACGACTGTTGACATTGGCAAGAATTCTTAAAAGTACAGTGTGTCAGTGTTAAAAAGGGCAATATCTTCAACATTAATGGCTGTAGTCACAATGGGGCACTAGGACGGATTTTCCAGGAAATGTCTGCAATAATTATAGTTCTTGTCATGAAATTGGTGTGTTGTTGGTTTTAGTGGATAAGGTAAGTATGTCTCAATATTGACAGGGACAAACAATATTTCATCTTATCCGAATGTCTTATAAGGAAATGTGTTTGCTAGAAAACGTTTGAATAATCTTCAAAAGACGTTTCCAACCATGGTCGATAATTTTCCGCAATAACAACATGATTATATTTTAGTCAAATTAAACTGACTGTAAGTAGATAAATAGACGTTGTATCAACCTATATGCAATGGAGGGTGACTGGTGCGGTCCACCCATAAAGATGAAACGTGTCAGAAACCACGACTTTGTTCAGGTGTTACCTACCTTTCATGGTTTGATAAGAATATTATGCCTGCCGTGTCGAAAATAAAATCAAAAATCGAGTTAGAGTAATTGGTAGCGTGTAAGCGTAGTTGTAAAAGGGTAAATGGTTGTGAGTTCGATTCCCATTCAGTTTTATTTCTTTTTTTATTATAACTATATTTATTTTTTATTTCATTACTTTGCAAACAATTCCTTTACTTGAATTGTTTAACATACAATACAAAATGTGTCAAAGATAACCTAAAAGTTAAGCTTTGTAAGCTATTGAAAGTTTTAAATATAAGTATGTAAAATGTTGCACTCTTTGTAAATGACAGGTGTTCTTGTGACTAGGGGTCAATGTGTTAGGAACACGTTTAAGTTTACTCCATATAAGTTCTATGGGATTCGGATCAGCTCCAATGGGATGGAGAGACCTCAAGCACTGTAGAAGCGCAGGAACAGCGAGGCAGGAATGTGACCAGCGCAGCGAGATCTTAATTGAAGCATTGTACGTTAAATATTCTTTGTTCGATATGTGTTTGTTATTAAGAAATTGACTCTTGTTTGAAAAGTAATACGACCATAGTACCATTAAAGTTTTTTAAGCATTCGACAATTTTTTGTTTGCAGAAAAATACGACCCAGGGGCCCGTCATACAAAACTTCGTACGACAAAAATGGTCGTAAGTAAAACTTTAAAATACATTAAATTTCTGATTTCTCCATCTAATCCTGTATTGTGACATCTCTTTGGAATTGTTTTTTCAAGACGATTCCAAAGAAATGTCACAAGACAGGATTAGATGGAGAAATAAATAATACACGTAATTGAGAATTTAAGAATCTGACTTACTGTGCAGAATATGTTATTCTTTCCCGTTTAAATGCAAACGTACGCAAACGCAAAGCACTAAAACGTAGAAAAGAACAACTTTTGGACAATTCTGATAATTCTTGTTTATCTTGGTGGCAAACAGTTTGGAGCCTGATCAGACGCCGGGTTACCCGGCGTCTGATCTGGCTCAAAACTGTTTGCACTGCAAATAATAGTTTTAGCGTAAACGCGTTTATTGGGAAAAAATAACACATTCTCCACTGTAGGTCTACGAGCATCGCAACAAGGAATTTTTGAAATATGTCGCATGTGTCTTAACAGGGTCGAAACTGGTTTTCAATACTTTATTTTCAGTAAAATCGAAATGCTACATATTATTTACAGTTAATACTTTCGAAGAAGAAAATATTATTTGCACGATATGGTTATATAAGGTACAGTGGATAATCTGTTATTCTTTCCCAATAAACGCGTTTACGCTAAAACAATTATTTGCAGTGCAAACAGTTTGGAGCCAGATCAGACGCCGGGTAACCCGACGTCTGATCAGGCTCCAAACTGTTTGCCACCAAGATAAACAAGAATTATCAGAATTGTCCAAAAGTTGTTATTTTCTACGTTTTAGTGTTTTACGTTTGCGTTTAAACGGGAAAGAATAACAGATTCTCCACTGTAATTCTTAACTCTTTGTTACAGTTTATTTCATCGATATACAAAAATGATGTAAGTAATTCAAATACCAATATGTTATCAGATGGAAACCATATTTCATATTTTCCAAATCATTCATATGCACTAAATCTAATCCTAAATGTAATTAAATACAATCAATACCACTTCTCTTTACTAGCAATCAATCATTCAGCCGCAAAAATTTGAATCGGGAAGACTGAACGCGTATGAGACAAATAATTAAATTTGAACAGCTTTGTCATTTATCAAACTTATGTGAAATTAATGAGAAATTCTAGAAATAAGCACGTAGCAATTGCACGGAAGATTTGGGCAATATTTCCTGGAAAAGCTAGATCACAATCAATATTAAGCTGTCTTATTGCTGACTATCGAGAATACAAGATGTTGTAAGACACTGTTTTAACTCAACAGTAATCTCTCAAATTATTTTGTTTATTCATAACAACTACCAAAACATGTGATTAATGTGATGAAAGTGTAATGTTTTAATTTTAAAAGAAATGATTATTGGAATATAACGAATGCAAACAAATTGCAATTCCTTTAACAACTGAATTTGACAAATGACGTAAGTGAAGTACTACGTTCCTAATACGGCTTGTTCGCTTTACTTTTTATTGCTTTAAACAGCCACAGTGGCCATACATGTAATACAGGCGATATGCTGAGCAGGCGTACAGCAGAGAATATTTTAGTATTTCCAGTTTTAACGTAGCTTAACACAATGCAAGAAATGTAGAAACTGAATGATTATTGAAAACTGTTGTAAGTTTTTAATCTTCGTGGCAAACAGTTTGGCGCCTGATCAGATGCCGGTTTGCCCGGCTACTGATCAGGCCCCATACTGTTTGCAATGGAAACTAATAGTTTTTAGCATAATCCTTTTTTTTTGGCAACGGCTAATGACTTCTGTACTGCAAAAAAGTTACTAAATATAAATTTACCCATTTCCCCATAACAAGTGTATTTTAGCGCATTTAGTTATTCCTATTAGTTATGTACTATATTGCTTTAATAATGTCGTATAAAAGAAGTTTGTTCCTGCATTCCGAAATTTGGACGATTAAAACAGACGTACAATTAAGCATAAAACTGCCGAATTGGCATTTGTGTTGTTGTTTTAATCTGCTTTACGCAACCACCTGTTTTAAACAGTGAAAATAAGCTATTAACGATAGAGTTAATCCGTTTCTTTCTAAATAGTTACATATAAAACTCTACCCACAATGAGCATTATATCGTCAGAACATAAGCTTATAAATAAAGAAGTTCTTCTCAAGAAAAGGATACCGACTCGTGTCGGACATATTTAATACGGAAACAGAGCAGTCTCTGGTCAGAAAGCTACTTCAGCGACAATATACTCTTATGTATGGCAATTGGAATTATTATTTGTTCATTTGGATTCTTATTAGAGGACAATATTCCACCAGATAGTATCTTAAAACAGGCATTTTGGCGTATTCTGCTTTACTTTCAACCTACTTTAAGTGGTCACATGTCTTCAAAACTAGGAACGGGCTCTGGGGTAATTGATTAACAGATTACAAATTGAAACAAGAGCCATTTTTGAAACAAAAAAATATTTCAGCATGGCATACTCGTATTACTGTTTCGTCGTTTATAATTAGAATATAGATCTATACAATTAAAAATAATGTATATAGTTTCAAAGAATATGATCATTTCAGTGGATTAACACGCTCAAGTAAAGACACAAACACCCACACACTCACTATCAAACCATCCCAACCCCAATCCCAACCCCCATCCTTATACACACATCGTGCGTATACGCACCCAAAAACACGCAGTTAGACAAATGCACACCGTTTTACGCATATGTCCGCATAGTGTACAAATTTGCCTGTTAGAAAGACTATGAAGATATGCTTTATTGAAGCAGCTCTACCTTTTCTGTCAGACAACTTTAGTTAGTAATTTTCAGTTATTCAATTTAGACGGCAATTAACTTTGATTTAGACTCAGGGAAGCACTTGTTAGTCAATTGATCATACGTCAACCGTTGTGTGTGTCAATTTGCCAACATTAAAGGACAGGAAGGGGCAAATGTCTCGACGACCAACTTCTTTATTAAAATATATTAGACAGCTAATGGAAGAACCACCCAAACAGATCATATGGTGGAGAAAATGTTATATTTTCTTGTTTCAACGAGTCAACAAAGTGGAACCACACAACACTTATTGTAGACAATGCCCGGTTATGGAGAGATAATGCTGGACTGTGCGCGAGCATTGTTTGGCGCGTCCAGTCAATTAACGAGAATGGTCAATTGGTTTATTTTGAGTACCACTATTGACCGACGCTGGTCAAATTTTCGTTAGAACGTTTTATCTTCACACTTCTCTTGTCGAATAATAATATAGAATATACCGGTTTGCAATTCCGTCTATAACAGACGTATATCATCTTAAGTGTAACGTTTACAGTGGAGAATCTGTTATTCTTTCCCGTTTAAACGCAAACGTACGCAAACGCAAAGCACTAAAACGTAGAAAAGAACAACTTTTGGACAATTCTGATATTTCTTGTTTATCTTTGTGTCAAACAGTTTGGAGCCTGATCAGACGCCGGGTTACCCGGCGTCTGATCTGGCTCCAAACTGTTTGCACTGCAAATAATAGTTTTTAGCGTAAACGCGTTTATTGGGAAAGAATAACAGATTCTCCACTGTACCAGTATATGAAAGTAACAATTTCTCTGGAAAGAGTGACCGGTGTCTGTTCATGGTCCAAACCGTTTGCAACGGACGGACATATGGATTTTAGTATGAACGCGGGTTTTGGAAAATAATTATGTCATCTCCGGTGTAAACCAGGAGAGAGAGGTGTATTCGATAAATTGGGACAAGTCTAAAAACAACTAAAAATATACATGGTGTGTCAAAGAAGCGTGCTGTTTCAATCTGAATATTTCTTTAATATATTGAATCATTTTTTTCATCTGAATACCATCTGCTTTTAATTATCATTGTTTTAGTATATTCGATCTTGAGAAACTTCTCGATTAGTCAGCAAAGAAAAAAGATAACTGATGAAACATACACACGAGTGTCAATAGGTTTGGACCCTGAGTCCAAGTTATAAAGCGTTTGAGTTGAGTCTTAGATCGGACTCAAGCATTCGATTGGTCAGAGTTGAGCTTTTGGGAACGATCTCAGACTCAACTCGAACACTTCATAACCTTGGAGCCTGGTCAAACGGCGATTGCCTGTAATTACTAATTTTGTAAGTAACGGTTGACAGGACAGCTATGTTACTTCATTTACATAGATATGTCACGTGTAACAACTTGTGCTGTTTGTTTTGATTTCTGTAAATTTATTTCAGTTTAACATAATCATTCACAAGATAACATTGAATTTAGATTTGCGAACTGAACTGTCTAAAGGAGTTAGAAATGCAGCTTTTGATACTTTCTATGAGTCGGAACAGAAGCCAAACGATGAAGAGTAAGAATAAAGATGACCATTTTAAGACAATGACATGTTGTGTAAGATTTGGTTTCATGTTATATTATTATGTTTTAAAGTAGCTTCCTGGTGCTCCGATTATAAGTACTTCCATGTGTCGTCCAAGGCAATTGGCACCGTCAAAATGTACGGAAACCACATTTAGCTGTTACTCAATCACCATTGCGGGTTTTGATGCGTTTCTTTTCACAACCGCTCTTATATTTACAGTTTTCCTTTCGCTTAATATGCTCGAAAATGTCTGTCCTCGCGTTGTCCATTTTGGCATCGTACTTTGAGTAAACCGGCTTAAGAACATATCCATCGAGAGACGCGACACAGTTCAAGCTGCTCTTGTAGTGCTTCACTGGTCAAATAGCAATCAAACTCATAATGAAAGTAGATATCAGGTTTTACTTCCTTGTCAATTGTACAAAACTGAAAGAGACAAATTTATCAAAGCTATTTATTAGCAAATGTTCAAATCTACTTTCTTCAAAGCTTAAAAGTAGGCAATTGAACGATGCTAAGTTAAAGATATAAAATAATTATATAACCAGATTAAGATTATACTTTATAGATAATTTAACATTACATTTACATATTCGAGGGGCATTTGAAAAGTCTTGATAATTGCGCGATAACTTTACATTTGTTGGTTGTTTTTTTTTATAAAAGTGAACAGTTTCTGAAATATCAACTTTTCAGCGAGACATTCATAGTAAATATGTTATTATGAATTTGAGATTTTGTGTTTTATTGGTTTTCAAACAAGACATGGTTTTTTGTATTAACTGAAATCCCTCTTGAATACCAAAGGCAATTGCATTGTATAGGAAGCATGTATATTTCAGAGCGCACTTTTCAAGTATCGCTCAGGCTGACTGAAATAAATTGATATCATTTGAAACATGTTTAACAGTACTTTTGATTAACATTTAATTATTTTAAAAAATTTGAGTAAGTATTGAATAACAGCAATATGCACAACCCAACTAGAAAACCTATTTAACCACATGTACGCCTACACAAATCTAGACATTTAATATATGTGTTCACTATCAGCTACTCTAAACATGTTAAGTTTTCTGGATTTGAATAATTATGTAATTTCATTTATCGGTCGTTATAGATGTATTTTAAGCAAATTTTGGTTTTGGCAGCAAAATGTTTTGTTAAACCAATGTTTTTAGAAAGTGGATGGGGTGACGGGATACCCTTACAGATACAGTGGAGAATGTGTTATTCTTTCCCAATAAACGCGTTTACGCTAAAACTATAATTTGCAGTGCAAACTGTTTGCCACCAAGATAAACAAGAATTATCAGAATTGTCCAAAAGTTGTTCTTTTCTACGTTTTAGTGCTTTGCGTTTGCGTACGTTTGCGTTTAAACGGGGAAGAATAACAGATTCTCCACTGTATCATAAAAGGTCAATAATCCATGTTACTATAGTTAAATTTATTCTCCTAGTTTTAGAAAATATATATAAAAAAATACGAAATAGTGTTTCGAGGATGTGACGTCATACATATAAAATATGTGTTTTTGGTCACCTGGTCATATTATTTAAACTCTTGTATTGTTCAAAATATTAATATTTCAGAGTTCGTGCTAGGTGTGAATAATGACAATATGCGAATGTACAAAATGGCCACATGTTTGATATTCTCATGTGAAACGTCAAGCAGTAAAATACAATAACCCCGTAAATGGCGTATATTTCCGGTAAAATGGTTATTTTCGGGAGTATTTGGGACACGGCATACAGTGGAGAATCTGTAATTCTTTCCCGTTTAAACGCAAACGTACGCAAACGCAAAGCACTAAAACGTAGAAAAGAACAACTTTTGGACAATTCTAATAATTCTTGTTTATCTTTGTGGCAAACAGTTTGGAGCCTGATCAGACGCCGGGTTACCCGGCGTCTGATCTGGCTCCAAACTGTTTGCACTGCAAATAATAGTTTTAGCGTAAACACGTTTATTGGGAAAAAATAACACATTCTCCACTGTATTCCAAGCGCAACATTAGCCATTTAAACTTTGGGAACCATAAGGGCTTTTGTCATTAGATACACAAGTATATAATATATGACATCTTTGAATTTCAGACAAATCGGATTAAAATGATAGAAAATATTATTATTAATGGTATCCCCTTCAAGCTCTAATATTACTCATTTTGTTGACCATCCAATGGGTTATATACCTACATGTATAATGGCTTAATGGTGAATATTCAATTCTCCGATAATGATTTAATGTTTTGTTTCCGCTAGAAAAAGGGTATATATTTCAGAAAATGTACAGTTTTATAAAATCAGACCAACCAATGTAAAGTTATCGCTCAATTATCAGAACTATCAAATGCCCCTCGTACATATATGAAATTATCAGCGTGTTCTACTCTACCATTGGTCCGTCAAAAGTACATTTTATACAAACGAGATTCAAGTTGGTGGGGTATTTGTTTGGTAATATCTATTCCTTGGTTAATTCGTATGTCTGTTCACAACTTTAAATTTGGTCTTTGGCATGTGTACCCACTTCAAAAGCCACTGAGCTTAATATAATTAAGGTCATGTCAGACAATATTAGTTATGCCGTGCTTATTAGGTACAATAAGCACGGCATAACGAATTTATCTTACCGGCTACCTTTGATTTAAAGCAGTTTAAGTTTAATATGTACTTTATATAAAGTGTATGTATTATCCTACTATACGCTCCAAAAACATTCAACTTTTTTGTATTTTGCATAAGTTTCAGTCTATTATCATTATTTTGATTCTATGAATATTAATAATAATTAAGGTTTGTATCCCGTTGTTGTTAAAAACAATTAAAACAAGTATGTCTATTTTAGAATTAATAAAAAACTTTTTTTTTGAAAATTTAAGTCTCAGAATAAGCAATGAAGGGATGACTCAAATACAGCACCTAAAGGGGACGTTAAACCTTTGCAAAAATAATAAAAATAAGCAATAGTACACATTTCTTAACAGTACATTTTCACTATAATCTTACCGAGGCGACTACCTTTAATTTAAAGCATATACACGTATGATAGTATGGCTTTGAGCGGACGTAACTCTTCTTAAGAATCAACTACAAAATGCTAAAGAATAATGGCTGTCTCACACCATATCTAAACAGTAATTCAAATGTATAATCTTCTACACGTATCATTTTGTATAATGTTCTGTCATCGATCTATATTTTAACAATTAACTCCATATATAATATATTATACTCTTTTTTAACACGTTAAATGTGTTAGAACAAATTTCAAACAGACGATATTGAAGCAGCAAAAGCGTAAAACAAAATTGTCTTGTTTTGGGACAAGCGGCAAACGTTGTTGTAAGGAGGGAATTGTTGTTCGGAGGGACGTTGTCGAGAAGAAGCACTGTAGTTATTTTCCATCAGTTTGGATCCTGACCAGATGCCGCGTGACGCGGTGTCTGGTCAGGGTCCAAACTGTTTGATACTCATTTCAATATGGCTTAAGTAAAAATACAGTGCGCTGTTGAGCCGAATTATTCACACTACGAATTCTTCACACCGTAATTAGAGGTGTGAAGAATTCGTACGAAAGGGTACGAATTCTTCCACTCGTGTGACCAATGTGTGAAGATTTCGTACGAATATGTCACACAATGGCAGTGTGAGATTTTCGTACCCCCTTTTTGAACGACCTGTTGGTACCTACGGATTCTTCACACATCACCTTTCGTTTAACATTTCTTTATGAAACAAGTTCTAACAGCTTAGGCAAATCACTTTCCATAGCGCAAAAGATGGTGTATTGCGTCGTTTTGTGGGATGACACTAGAGTACTAGGGAAAACAGGCGACCCTTTCACGTACTGTCATGACCCGGGATCGAACTCTAGATGCATTGTTAAGAAGCGGGTGCGCTAAAACTGTGTTATCCACTTTTACATGCAGTGTTTACGATTTGATCAAAAATGCTCTTTAACAGCCGACCTAAATCTGAAGAATTATCTGTGGATAAGTACAGCCTTTTTTATCCAATGATCAAACTTAAGTCCCGTTGAGTTTATGCTTAGTTCCCGGCTTCCTTTGAGGCATAATAGGCAGACAACCGACAGGTTGCTTGCCGAATACTGGTAGATTGTTGGTATTCTTAACGGGATGGGGAGAGATGGGACCCGTGGCCGTGGTCCAGTGCTCATAGTGACTATAACTTACACTCAATTGGCTCCTTACTGCTGTTGATTCGAATCCCAATCTGAACATTTGGGCTTTTTCATTTGGAGGAGCCTTCAAGCTGGCTATCGGAAATTCGGTGCTTTTACCCAGATTCACTTTTTTTACCTGATACAGTTTATGACGTGCATCCTGTTTCTTCTCCCATATGCAATTAGCTTTATGTCTAGATATTACTGAAATACTGTTAACATAGTTAAAGTGGAGTTAAAAGCTAGTTTCAACGACGGTCATAGAAACGACATCGCCTTAAAATCGGTCGATTCCGGGCACCTTACACGTCGATCGGATCCGAGAAAGCTTTTGACCAAATATACAAACGTATACAAGCGTGTCAGAAGTCGGACAAGGCCGTCTCCATCCGGCGTTTGTCTATCATATACCGGCCGTTGTAATGACGAAAAGTGACCGGTTTCCTTTCGGTCTCCCACAGTATTGCACGTTTTTACTGAATGCCCATGATCTGGACTACACGATAAGGCAATCGGTAGTATGGTTCCATGTAAGAAAGTGAGCAACATAACAAAGAAGTGAAATCAGTGCGTCTTTGTAAACCTCATTCATATATTGAACCCACGATAACCAATATCGGGCGATGATGGTCGCCCGTCTTAAAACCGTTGCCCGTCCGGTATTTAAGGAATATCGCGCCAGTTTCAATTTTTTTACAGTCAAAGGGAAGCAACTTTTGCAAAACTTCTGATGTGTTGTCTCCCTTTAACCAATTCAATATACATGTAGTTTATATTTGAAATTTGTATTTTTTCCTACCTCAAAAAAGCTTAATGGTGTGGTCATATAATTTGGCGTCCACGATAAGTTATATATACTAATAATGCTTGTAAAGTGATATATTGCTGACGATTAAACAGTGGATTTTGACACATTTTAGCATTCAAAAGTGGTTAACATATATCATTTATAGATAGCCCTATTTGTAATTGGATAGACATGCGTTACTCTACATGCAGACTTTGTATTTTGTAGAAAAAATAGTTCGGGTAACCATAACTGTAATTAGTGATTTCAGTAAATTAATGCTTTATTAATATTTGTGAAACATATTGGCAAAATCTGAATGTAAGAACTGTAGGAGAAATTTTTTGAAAAATAACTATTTGATGTGTTCCCTTTATTGACGAATAAAATGTTGTTTCCATGTTTTTATGCTACTTCCTCATATTCTTTTATTTTTTATGAAAACATATGAATAACCCAATATCTAAGGAAAATTACAAAGCTGAAGAGGGGTGTTCTGAGATTTTATTATCAACAGCACGTGTCTTTGGATAATTAGGGGTATACCAAAAAACAAGCTATTAAGAAAAGAACCAGTTCGGGGACTCCCTATTTTATTTCATATTTCTGCACAACAGGGTATATACTTGCAACATGCAGAATTTGAAAAAAATCTGAATGGTTTGAAAATTCGAACAAACTGCCGCGATAGTCGTTAATGAAATTTTAATTTCAAAAGCTTCGGAATGGCAGAATCTCTCGGAAAATAGTAGAAAGGGGAATACCTCTCACGGTGTTTATACAATAATTATGAACTGTGTTTGCAATACACGTCTACTCATTAAACTCTTTAAATGAAATTTCACCTTTAAAACTTCAGTAAAAAACAAAACCATGACAGTCGGACGATCGGACAGACAGTCTACAGTAAGTTGACCGACCCCGACGTGTCATCATTGCCTTCAGCTGGTGACACAGAAACCGGTCCATACATTTATAAAGTTCTTAGAATGCATCGTACAGACGGACCGAATAATATCCGATACGACGGAATCGAGTAAATTATATGGTCACCAAAGTGCTATTACTACCATGCTATTTTTCAGTTTTATGTGTCTATAATTAATTATATCGTGTGCCGAAAATGTGACATTTGTACCCCATGTGACCTTGACCTTTTACCTTATGACCCAATTTAAACAGGCAGTCTAGTACATATGTTTTGTCATTATGTGAAATATAAGACATCTATCAAGTAAAGCAAACCTAATATGTCCCCCTATCCATCTGGTGGCTAAAAGCTTTTTGGAAAGTGTGACGTTTTCGTATGCACAAATTTTTTACATTCGTTTTTAAAAAAAAATCGACATGTGAAGAATTCGTTTCTACTGTCAGGAGGGGCTGAGAGTAAGTACGAATTATTCACAAATGTGTGACAATTCGTATGAAATTCCTACGAATTCCTCACAGGTGTGAATAATTCGTAGTGTGAATAATTCGGCTCAACAGTGCTCCCTCTCTACAACGGCCCTCCCAACAACGATTCCCTCCTTACAACGACTTTTGCCGCTGTTCCCGAAACTGGACAATTATGTTTAACGCTTTTATTGCTGCAATATCGTCTGCTTAAAATTGTCGTCTGCTGTTTTTCTAAAAGTTACATATTTGACCATTTCAGAGTAAAACACTTAATTACGAGTGACAAACAGCTTGAATCCAGATCAAACGCCGCGTTACGCGGCGTCTGATCTGAATTCAAGCTGTTTGCAAATGTAAGCCAAATTCCCTCCCTGTAACGACTCCCTCCGAACAACGAGCATATGTTGTGTCTCCCATTGGGTGTCGTTGTAGAGAGGGAGCGCTGTACCTTATATTTAAATTTGAGAAATAAAGGCAGACGACAATTGTTTATGATTGATGACGTCATGGCAATGATAGGATTGATGACGTCATGGCAATGAAAGGGTAAAGCTGTATATCGTCTCAGTAAATTATATATTTCTTCGTTTACTTTCAACCCATTGAACCATAGCGAAGAGTATATATGTCGTTTACAAACAGTGTACTAGAAAAGAGGGCATTTGTCTTATACAATCCGTGTAGATCCTAATCAGATAACTCCAATAGGAATATCAACCCTAAATAGTAGTAAATGAACTAGACTAAATTGTAAACTATAATTGTCCATTTGCGGTTTCAGGGAGGAAAAGGTTAAGGAAACATGCATCAGGGCTCCAGATAAGGGGGTATTTAAAAGACAAAAATATTTGTTTCTGCATTAAACCATACGGTGTCACTTCTCATTAGAATCGTCTCTTCGAGACGACTCTAATGAGAAGTAGCACCATATGACTTGGAGCTAAAATGAGTGAGAAAATGTTTCCGTTGTTCAGTTTACTCCCTCTTACCTGGAGCTTTGTTCATGTTGTTTTTTTCCTTACAGTCACGTAATAGAAGAATGGCTGCCTCAGCTAAATAAAGACTGTACCTCTAGAACACTGCAGCTCTACAAAGTTACAGCCATATCGATCCAAGACAAACAACCGGTTTAGTTGATTAATGTAAGCTGTTTTCTTCCCCGAAATGTAATTCTTCACAACCCACATGAGACTCTGCGACTGACGTATTAGTTTCTGCGGATGGTTTGGAAATCAAATTTGCACAAATTACAATGGCAATCGCCTTTTCCGTGAAACAATTTCCATTGCCGAACTCTTAGGCAAAGCAAATTGTTGCTGATTACATATCTTTTGTGTCTTTTGTGTATCGTTAAGCCAGAAATTGTTTCTTGTCTATGTATTTATTTGCATTTCCAAAAATGCTCGTAATAACGCAATATCAACTGTAATGTAGCAGTTTGTGTTTGCGTCGTGTCCATATACAGTGTTCCCTCTCTACAACAACACCCAGAGGGAGACACAGATTGTGTGTGTTGTTCGGAGGTAATGTTTATAGGAAGGGATTGTTAAAAAGAGCACTGAGCATGACCTGGCTCCGAGGTTATAAAGCGTTTTAGTTGAGTCTGAGTGTGTTCCCAAGCATTTGATTGGTCAAATTTGAGCCTAGGCTCAAATCTGACCAATCAAATGCTTGGGAATGAGTATAGACTCATCTCAAACGCTTTATAACCTCGGAGCTGACGAACATTTGCAAACAGTTTAAACCCTGATCAGACGCCGCGTTACGCGGCGTCTGATCTGGGTTCAAACTGTTTGTCACTCGTATATTCATGTTTTTTTCTATCAAAGTTTCCAATATGTAACCTGAAGAATAAACAGCAGACGACAATTTTAAGCAGACGATATTGCAGCAGTGATAGAGTAAGACGTACATGTAACTGTCTTATTCGGGGAACAGCAGCTAGCATTGTTATTCGGAGGGCCGCTGTAGGGAGGGGTCACTATAGAGTCAAATCTGTACTAACCCATTACCCCACAGCCTATTTCTTGTTTTGAAGACACGTAACCATTTAGAACAGGTTGAGAGCAAAGCAGTTTTGTTTTCAGCCTACTATAAGCGACCATCTGCTACGACACGTAAAATATATGTTATGGTATGTGTTCATAACTTTAAAAAATTGGAATTAATTTCTAATTTCAGTGTAGGAATAAATTATTTGTGGAGTAATGGGTTAAGCGACTATTCAAAAAATGATACAATTTGCTTAATACATGACAAATGTTATACAGAAAGCTTATCATTACTTTTGTCTTGCATTTACCGGGTGCCACTCTGTCGGGATTTATACAAGTTTGACCAGTTATGCTCTGTACATAATAATGCGTATAATGTATATTATATTTATTATTGTCTATAAAAGATAAGATTGATACGATATTAACACGATATACATTGTACCATGCAGTTTCCCTCTCAGATAATTTATCTACACATAAACGTTTTACAGCATGGCAATTTGGTAATGTTTGTGATGAAAGCCATGTTTACAAGACAAAATTACGACACTGCATATTGTTCCTTTCTTATTGTAATAGAAAATGTCATAGCCTCTTATAATTCTATTTAGAATGATTGTATGCATTGCTTTGTGTTATTAAAATGTATAATTTGACATGTATGTATACAAATGAGACTAAAATAAAGCATTTATCTACAACGTTACCCCTTCACTGCCGCGACGTCACCAATTTTAAACAATTGCCAAGTGCTTTATCCAAACTGTTTGCAAATAATGATTGTACTCGGGCTAAGGCAATAATGGGGCTAATGGCATTCTCCAACAATCTCTACCGGTAATGCGTAACTAATCCTTATTTATCAAATACTGTCTATGTTTGAGTCAAAAGTAAAAGACGATATGGCATTTCTGTTCATGCATACAGACCAGGCCCGTAGGAACAGAGGAGGGGAAGTGCACGCCCTTCAATAATTTTGCCAATATTAGTAGTAAAATTTTAACATAGATTTATGTTAGTTTTTAACCTGTTTGGAATGTGCGAAACGCTCCCAGAACGCACCAGAGACCATCTAGGAATAAAAATTCCAGGGACCCCCTAGTAAGGGTGTGTACACCGATTGGTCTAGCTACGCACCTGACAAGTGTCCCGACCCATCGTTGTTTGCTTCCTACGGGTGCATACGAAGACTTTGACACTAAGACCACGTGCTTTACATTTACTTTTAGTGAGAAATCACACTTTGAGAGAACATTGGGAGGTGTCGTGAATGGGCATCAGAAAATGTCTTCAGCTTCAGAGGACAGCGTCTACAAAAGGAAATACTTAACATAACATTGAACCATTTACCCTATAGAAGCGCCCTTTAGCCTATTTCATTTAGATCTTTACCTCCACTGAGGAAATTAGCTCCATTTTATACAGTCAGGAATATGGAAGACAATACATATTACTTTTATCTGGGTAGATGGTATCTTACAACTGGCTGAAAGTAAAGCAGAATGTGTCATAATGCACATTCTGCTTTACTTTCAACCTGCTTGAAGTAATTCCCCTATCTTCAATACTAGAAACAGGCTATGGGGTAAAGGGTTACACCTAATCTATTTCTGTCCAGTGTGTAGTTTAAATAAACGTAACCTAAAATATAATATCTGTTTCATACGGAAGCCGGATAGCGCCACTGTTGGAAATATTTTTTATTATTTTATCTTGAAAATTCAAGTTATTATCTTGAAAATTCAAGACAGTGTCTTGAAAATTCAAGATAGTAACTTGAAAATTCAAGATACTATCTTAAAAGTTCAAGATAAGTTTCTTGAAAATTCAACATACTATATTGAACTTTCAAGTTAATATCATGAAAATGCAAGATATTATCTTGAATTTATTTTCAAGATAGTATGTTGAATTTTTAAGATAGTATGTTGAATTTTCAAGAAAGCATCTTGAATTTTCAAGTTACTATCTTGAATTTATAAGATAGTATCTTGAATTTTCAAGTTATTGTCTTGAATTTTCAGGTAACTATCTTTAATTTTCAAATTACTATCTTGAATTTTCAAGATAAAAAAATAAAAAAAGATTCTTAAAGTGGCACTATCCGGCTTTCGTAGTTTCACTACATGTTAGTATAAAACTGTTCTACTATAATTATGTTGTCATACATTTTGTAATTTTCCATTTTTGTAACCCTTTTGGTCCAGTCTTCACGAAAAAGGAAGAACTGAATAACCGACTCTGATTTGGCCAACGGCACAGAATTTCA
This sequence comes from Gari tellinella, assembly GCA_922989275.2. Lineage (NCBI taxonomy): Eukaryota > Metazoa > Mollusca > Bivalvia > Cardiida > Psammobiidae > Gari > Gari tellinella. The sequence goes on from OV277859.1 coordinate 55,541,365, forward strand.
GCAAAAGGCGGGTTTATACAACTTTTACCAGCCATGGAACATTTCTTCAAATCAAATGGTCCTTTGCTTTATCGTTACATTGTTGCAAGTTTTTTGCAAGAATGTCTTAGCTCATTCAGTTAAGTCGACAAGTATATATACCAGGGTATACGCGTTCTTAGTTGATTAAGTTGAGTTTTACGCACAGCGACACATGGAATGATAGTGTACCCGTGTAGAATACATAATGTCCTACGAAACCAGTGCAGGCCAAGAACATAGGGCTACTACATTGGCCATCTGATCGGGGTTTACACTGTTTGTAATGGAGACTGGATTTGTCCATTTGAAATGTACGGGGTGAAAGAGGTATGGTAAGATACAGTGGAGAATCTGTTATTCTTTCCCAATAAACGCGTTTACGCTAAAACTATTATTTACAGTGCAAACAGTTTGGAGCCAGATCAGACGCCGGGTAACCCGGCGTCTGATCAGGCTCCAAACTGTTTGCCACCAAGATAAACAAGAATTATCAGAATTGTCCAAAAGTTGTTCTTTTCTACGTTTTAGTGCTTTGCGTTTGCGTACGTTTGCGTTTAAACGGGAAAGAATAACAGATTCTCCACTGTAAGATAATACAGCACTCCCTCTACACAACGACATCCATTGGGAGACAAACACTGTGTACCTTTTTCAGTAAGGGCCGTCATATGGAGGGGAATTAGCTTACATCTGCAAACAGCTTGAATCCAACATAACGCGGCGTCTGATCAGGATTCAAGCTGTTTGTCACCCGTCATTAATTTTTTTTCTATCAAAATGTCCATTATGTCGCTTTTAGAAAACAGACGACAATTTTATACAGACGATATTGCAACAGTAAGAGCGTTAGACATACATACCTTGTTGGGGAACTGCGACAAAGGTCATTGTAATGAGGGGGTCGTTGTTGGGAGGACCGTTGTAGACAGGGAGCGATGTAGTGTAATAATTGGTATTGGAATACAAACACTGACACTTCTACCTTGACGATGATGTCATCTATTTAAATAATACAGGAAATTCGATTTGCGGAGTTTATGCCCCGTACCCATAATTAATTAAGCAACTCAAAAAGAGACAGCTATGTAATAAATGCCGCTAATGGCGCCACATTTCATTTGGTATTCACCCAATTTCAACCCTTAACCTGTATTCTGCTGTAATATCGTCTGCTTTGGAATTATCTTCTGCCAAAATGTTAGATTTAGCTTTTTACATTTATGAATAAGATAAACCTCATGACGTGTGTCAAGTGGTTTAGATCTGGATCGAAACTGTTTCCAGAACCAGTGAAGTTGCGATCGGCAGGCAAAGGGTTAACCCTTTCATGATCAAATTATTCGGGAGATATTTTACTCCTTCACCGATTTATTGTCGTCTGCTTCAGTATTGTTGTCTGCAGGACACGTTTCAAAGTTAGATTTTAGGTTGTATGACTTAATTCATATCGATAAGAGTGTCAAACAGTTTGGGTCCTGATCAGACGCCGCGTTATGCGGCGTCTGGTCAGGACCCAAACAGTTAACGTGAGGGTTAAAGTGACTTCAGACGAAGGTGTGCTTGAATTATACCCCGAACTGTTTCGTTATACGCCTCAGGTTTGTATAATTTCATAGGAACTTCAATTTCAGAAATTGTCAAGACAAAATTGTTGATGCAATCAATAGTCTTACATTTCAAAGTTTAGCAAAACATACTTTTGACTCATTCATCCTTGAAACTTCAAATGAGTTTTTCCAGTTTTCAATATGGTCTTGTCAATGTTTGACAATTTAAGGTTTAATAAATCTAGTGCAAAATTACAAACAGCGTAGACTCTAATCAGAGGAATTCTGTAGAAATTCTTGCAAAGATCAAGGGTGCTTTTCGCATGTAGATGTTTACTGATTGAAAACGACAAGCATATACGTCAGCCATGGTAAAGTACAATATATTAACTCCATGTACTGCAATGCCGCCATCAATTTAAAACAATTGTCGTCTGCTTTTATTCCTCAATTTTAAATTTTAGGTGTTTTGAAACATTAGAATGAATGGCAAACAGTTTGGATCCTGATCAGAAGCCTCGTTACGCGGTGTCTGATCAGGAATTTAATTGTTTGCAAATACCATTTAACTTAGGATATGGCCGTGAATGTCCTCGGGGGCAAGGCAGTAAAGGACCGACTTCGACTAGTACCATAATACCAACTAGTGTACGAGTAGCACGTACAAGAATGCGCATGCATCAGATGAGTCGAACGGTAAAAGTAGTGACATAGGTAGACTGTCATGGCGGACAGGGAAGCCCCAAAGATATCTTAAAATAGACAAAATCCCATTGATCGACGATCAGAAAGTAGTCATATTGGAACAATTAGCTCAGACAGCAAAATATAACTTACTTTCATTTATGAATGAACTCGAAGCTGTACACACCATTCGAATTTAATTAGAATAAAAAGAAAAAAAGAGAAAGATAATAATACAATAATAATAATTAAAAAATGGCCATATTCGGCTGTGTCATCTTTCCATTCGTTTGATATTCAATTAATCAAATGCCTAGACATATTACATACATATTAAAAGTAATATTTACGTTCACCCTGTAAAGTCTCTTTGTAATCGTATTAAAAAATATGCAGGTCAATTCTCGATGAACCTACAAATCGAAACTGGTTCCAGCCAGTTAGAAAGAGGGCGGAGTCAAACACTTTAAAGGAAGTGAGTGACTGATGGAATACTGAAAATTTCCCCGGAAATTGGTACAAACTCGTCCTATAAGAAAACTGACACGTCCTATAAGAAAACTGACAGGAGCATCTGTTATTCTTTCCCGTTTAAACGCAAACGTACGCAAACGCAAAGCACTAAAACGTAGAAAAGAACAACTTTTGGACAATTCTGATAATTCTTGTTTATCTTGGTGGCAAACAGTTTGGAGCCTGATCAGACGCCGGGTTACCCGGCGTCTGATCTGGCTCCAAACTGTTTGCACTGCAAATAATAGTTTTAGCGTAAACGCGTTTATTGGGAAAGAATAACAGATTCTCCACTGTATAAGAAAACACTGCATAACCAGATTAGACATTTGCTTCAGGAGCTGTCTGATCTGGGCCTACACTGTTAAACCCATTGCCCATCAGCCTATTTTAGTTTTGAAGACAAGTGAACACTTAAAATAGGTTGAAAGTAACACAGAATGTGCCTTAAAGCGCATTCTGCTTTATTTTCAGCCTACTCTAAGCTACAATCTTCGAAAATTAAAAAAAAAGATAGTTATCGTATATATTCGTGATTGTATAAACAGGGACTACTTTCCCCAGTTGGGCAATAAATCAAAGGCGTTATAAGGCGTATATGTGGTGTAATGGGTTAATGTAAGCGTCAATATACAGTAGCAGCGGAAGAAGGGTTAACAGCTTGCATGTTACCTGCTTGATTGTAATTTACCCTTAGCATGCAAAATTATTGCAAGCTTCTAAACGTCGCCGAAAAAAATATTAATCAGGCACGCACTTTTATAATGAAAAATATAGAGGATAATTGTTTTTTTTCAGTATAAGATAGAAATTTAATCCATTGAGTGAACATCAGACGTTATATTTTCACGAGTTGCGAAGCCACGAGTGAAAATATAACAGTCTGATGTTCACGAAATGGATTAAATTCGATCTTATACTGAAAAAATACAATTATTCTATTTATTTATGCTTTTAAGCCACTTTTTTAACGAAATTGTTTGACAATTGAGAAAGCGAAAGTAAATGATTTACCCCGTGTTGAGCCCCAACTTTATATCGAACACATTTTCGAAACAGTTTTTCCCGTACGATGACGTCACTTATCTATAGATTTGACGTCATCCGAATTACTTCGTTGCTCCCGAGTTTGGATTCGTGCTCTTCCGGTGAGTAGTTCGCGACAAATCGGACTGCCGGAATTTAACGATAAGACACGATTGACTACGATTCTTGGGGAAAATTCATAATAAAAGCGATTGGTGATAATCCACTGCAGTGGATTACCAAATTATAATCCACTGCTATTTCGTGGTAATCCACCGAAAAGCATAAATAAAACAAGATAGTACATGCAGTGACAAACAGTTTGAATTATTTCTCATACGACACCTGTAACTATGCGTAAACTTGCTCTGGATCCAAACTGTTGCGAAACCTTATCTAAGTCGAGGTTAAGTGTTAATATTATGAGTTGTCAGACCAAATGGCACTTTTATGGACTCTTGAAATTCAGGGTCAAAGGTTATAAAGCTTTTAAGTTGAGTCTGAAGTCGTTCTCAAGCATTTGATTGGTCATATTTGAGCCTAGGCTCAAATATGACCAATCAAATACTTGAGAACAAACTCAAACTCAACACAAACGCTTTATAACCTGGGACCAAGGATTGGATTAGGGACACTCATATGCAGTATTTTATTGATACTTTCAGTTTTGTAACACTCTGAATATTCAACTCATGTTCATTTCATTTTCTTACTCGGGTATTATTCTATCCTCGTTTTGTCTGCAAGTTTAAATAATATTTCTATTTTACTCTTAATAATCAAACAAACGAGTACATGTAATTGAAAAGTTTGTTTTAAGTTCGGAAAGATGATAAATTTTCAATTAATTTCAACTGAGGTAGCAATAATATTAAAAACGTAACCCTTTCATTCTCAATGACGCCATAAAGCGCGTTTGCAAACAGTTTGGATCCTGATCAGACGCCGCGTAACGCGACATCTGATCAGGACCCAAACTGTATGACACTCTTATCGATATTTCATAAGTCTTACAACTTTAAATCTAACTATAAAACATGTCTTGCAGACAACAATATTGAAGCAGACGGCACTAAAGCGGTGAAGGGGTAAATATCTCCCGAATAATTTGAGCATGAAAGGTTAAGCGATGTATGTTCTTCAATTGCTTCTAGTGTGTCTTGGCATGGGTTATCGTCACTAAAATTAAAGTTTATAACTGAACAATAATGCTAAACCCGTTCACTGCCATAGACAAGTATAGTCCACTTGGCAAGCAATTTGGATCCTGACCAGGCGCCGCTTTATGCGGCGCCTGATTAGGATCCAAATTGCTTTACATTGGTATCGGTATAATTTAGGTCAGACTGCTTGGAATCATACTTTGGAAAAGTAGTTTAAGCATACGATTCCATGGCAATGAAAGGGTTAAAGCAAACAGTTAACTGGCAGCGAAGTGGCTAATAAATACGAAAGAAGACTCAAGCAGGAAACGCAACACAAACAATACACCCATCTCTAAAGCAGAACACACACAGCCATACCATAACAAACACACACACACAACCACACACACACGCAATACCATTCCTTCATCCACACACTAAATAGAAAACAACACGCAAGACAAACATAAAGCTAAGTGAACATAGGAGCCCGCCTTGGTACGGTCAGTAGCAATCAATAATCAATTATAAATTAATTAATTATTAACAACCACTGGGGGGTTAAACCTGGGTTTAGGGGCGCCCAACCTCACACTTATCTCCTATATTCACCTATAAAGACGAACAGTGTACATAAAATATAAACCCTGTTCCACAACCTTACAATCAAAAAGACCGCCAGCACAGTAAGTAAATACATGTAAAACATCCAACAAAATTCTCTGACAGGATTATTAGTAACACGGGAAAGAATTAAACATTCAAGCCCGTGTTAAAAATAACCCACTATGGCAACGGTCAAATTGTACTCAAGCGAATAGTCTGTAGTCACGAGTAACTGTAAGACATGGGAGGGTTTAGGGTACGACAGAGAGGGAGAGAAAAACCAAAGCACGAAAATCCGACATAACTCTCCCGGTTAAGGACGGCTTTAGAGATACATCATCATGTAGTGCTAAGCCCTGTCTGTCGTCGCACAACCAAAGAGGAAAGCATAGTTATCAATTGTAGATTGATCGATAACCAAACGTGAAGTGCGCAGCAATATAGTTGGATCATAATCTTTTTTGAGGAAAAATCTAATACGTTTCACAAATAGGTTTTGAAAATGCATATGTCCAAGAATCTTACGAAGTCTGTAAATCACATCACCATAAAACTCCGGATGTGAAATACCTTGCCGCAGAAAAGACTTTAAGTTACATTTATACTTGTTAATGAGAGGAAGATTTCTATAAAATAATTTAGAAAATGTTTTACGAAGTTTATGAAATCTGTACCCCTGTTTAAGAAGCTTTTCAGTAATAGTTTTATTACGAATGTGGAAGTCCTCAACAGAGGTCAAGCCCTAGCAAAACGAATAAGTTGTGAAATATAAACCCCGTAAGATGAAGAACGGGGAACATCGCCATCTAGATGAGGATAGTTTACAATACTAAAATCAAAATCATCTCGTTTATCGTAAATCTTAGAAGAAACAATACCGTTATTTATTAAAAGATCCAAATCTAAAAAAGGTGCCGATAAATTTGACTCGTTTGTTTTATTAAGGCGTAATTCTTTTGGGTAAATAAAAGGAAACAACGTATCAAAAAATGGGTTGTCTATATTAAAAATATCATCTAGATAGCGCGATGTGTTGTTAAAGGCTTCGATCATATCTGCCTGTGTATCAGGTTTTAGACTTAGCATAAAGTCCCTCTCATAACAGTACAAAAATAGGTCTGCGACAAGGGGCGCACAGTTTGTACCCATAGGGATACCAATCACTTGGCGGTATATGGTACTCCCAAAACGTACATAAATATTATCCAGAAGAAATGATAGTGACTTACAGACATCGGTGCAAGTCCACATAGTGTAATGCTTAACCGTGTCATTTGTAAAAAATGCACGATCAGTATTACACGCCAGAAATAGTTTCCTTTCTCTGGCAAAAGTCTTTTCAATAAGTTGTATAAGTTTAGCTTTTATTAAATTATGAGGTAAGGTAGTATATAGTGTTGAAAAGTCATACGTACTAATATTGCAAGCTTGGTATTTTCTATGTTCAAGCTTCGTCAAAATTTCATTCGAGTTTTTGATAGACCAAAACAGATTAAGTCCAGAATTTTCGTAAGTCTTGTCACAATACCTTTGAACATGTTCTTTGATTTTAATTAAAGACGATGTCAAAAGTTTGGAAAGCTTAGTAGTAGTACATGCACTTGAATTAGCAATAAAACGAGACTTATATGGTGTTTTGTGGAGTTTTGGTATCCAGTACATAGTAGGAAGTTTATGACATGTAATGTTGACGTCAGCTTTTAATTGTTTACAAGTATCAAGATGATCAGATACTACATTATGCTCAGTTAAATTAGTCGTTGTATAGGAATTGGTATTCACGAGTTCCTGGTTTAAAGTATCAACATAATGTAATCGTCATACAATTATCACATTATTGGATGCTTTGTCTGCAGGAACGAGTACATATTTGGAATGAAAGTCTTGTATGCCCTTCTTTAAGTGACGAATGTTAAATTTAGGTTTAGGTGGTAAAAGATGGTTATTGGATAAATAGAACGAAATCCGGGTATCGATAATATCAAAAATTAATTCTTTCCATTTTGTAAGAGCGTCATTTTCAGCATGTTCTCTGCGGCACCAGTTGGTACTATACTTATTCAAAGCTTCAGAAATATGATTGCGACAAGTATCGAAATCAATTAAGGCAGGTAATCTAAATTTAGGTCCTTTACTCAAAAGCGCTCTAATGCGTTTATCTTTAATGATATCAAAATTGCCAGTTATTATATGACCCACTGGAGCGTAACAGAATTTAGAAGAGGTACAGTCTCATGTATCTGGTGTGTTTTCGAGAATTTTAAGATCAGAAACAATTTTATTGTAGTTAAAAATTAACCCTCTAACAGATTTATTATACTTATAACAAATAATAGGTGGTTCAAGATTTTTGAAATAATTTGGAATAGCATTCATCACATTTTTGTTACGGAGAATACTTTGTAAATCTATGAAATCAATACCTTTATTTATAAAAGGGACCTTAATGAAATATCTTTTGTGATCGTTTAAAGAATCAATATGAGGTCTGAGAACATGCTGAGTATAACTTTGTATTAAACCTGCAGTATAATACAGAGGATCTGTGCGTAAAATTATTCCATCAGCCTTGTCGTCAATATCTTTTAAAGACGACAATGACAACGAAGAAAGCCGAGAAAGCATTTTATGTTTACCAGAATGTAACAGCAGATTATGCAAATCTGTAATAGAAATCGACTGACGTGATATACATATGTGAAAGAAGCAGTATACATGTACAGTGGAGAATCTGTTATTCTTTCCCAATGAACGTGTTTACGCTAAAACTATTATTTGCAGTGCAAACAGTTTGGAGCCAGATCAGACGCCGGGTAACCCGGCGTCTGATCAGGCTCCAAACAGTTTGCCACCAAGATAAACAAGAATTATCAGAATTGTCCAAAAGTTGTTCTTTTCTACGTTTTAGTGCTTTGCGTTTGCGTTTAAACGGGAAAGAATAACAGATTCTCCACTGTACACTATACGTGTTACAAGAACCTATGCAGACTTTCACGCATGCCGGGTGTAAGGGTATTTATTCACTGCTAAAAATCCTGCAAATATTACTTTAGGTTTGAAGTATGTGGCATTATTGCTTAAGACATTGAGCGCCGAGTATAATTTCTTTTTATATGTGTTGGTTCTGGAAGAATCCGGATTCAGGAGAAAGAAATTAGAACTTGTTACTGAATATCAAGAAAATTTTGTGTGTGTTGGTTCCTCGGGCAAAACGAAAGATATCAGAGATTTCTCGTGAGTTTCAAGGCTAAAATGTTGGTTCCAGGAAGAAGTTGTGGTAAAAAGAAACGTATAAGAGATTGTTACTGAATCTCAAGGCTACAATGTTGGTTCCTGGAAGAAGCTGCGGTAAAAAAGAAACGTATAAGAGATTGTTACTGAATATCAAGACTAAATCGCGTTGGTTCCTGAAAGAAGCTGCGGTAAAAAAAAGGTATAAGAGATTGTTACTGAATCTCACGGCTAAATAGTGTGGATTTCTAGAAGAAGTTGCGGTAAACATAAATTTAAGGTATAAGAGTTTGTTATTTAGTGTCAAGGCTAAATGATGTTGGTTCTTGTAAATGTGATAGAGATTGTTATCGAGTCTCAATGCTAAATACAGTGGAGAATCTGTTATTCTTTCCCAATAAACGCGTTTACGCTAAAACTATTATTTGCAGTGCAAACAGTTTGGAGCCAGATCAGACGCCGGGTAACCCGGCGTCTGATCAGGCTCCAAACTGTTTGCCACCAAGATAAACAAGAATTATCAGAATTGTCCAAAAGTTGTTCTTTTCTATGTTTTAGTGCTTTGCGTTTGCGTACGTTTGCGTTTAAACGGGAAAGAATAACAGATTCTCCACTGTATGTGTTGGTTCTCGAAAGAACTGGTGTCAAGAGAAAACTATAAAAAATTGTTACTAAATATCAAGGCTAATTATGTGCTCGTCCCATGAAGAAGCTTGAGAAAAATAAAACGTTTAAAGGTGTATTAACTCATTACCCTATAGCCTGTTTCTAGATTTGAAGACTGGTGGCCACTTAAAGAAGGTTAAAGCTGGTGTCAAAAGAATGGTATCAGAGATTGTTATTGTGTCTCAATGTTATAGGCTATAATCTGGAAGAAGCTGGTGTCAAATGAAAGTATGTGTTAATTGTTAATGTGTTTCAAGGCTAAACATGTTTATGTTTTGTCAAAGACTTTGCAGAATAGCCAAGTTGGATAGATATTGTGTAGAGCCCCCAGCTTTAGAATGTGTTTCATAAATATCTAAGCTTGGAATATATTGGTTCTAGCAGAACTGTGAGCCAATCAAAAGCGTATCATTAATTTTGAAGAGTCTTCGTCCAAGAAATGAGATGGTAAATCAAAGTCCACGAATCCTTTCCATGCTTAAGCAAAGACGTTTGATCTAGGTTGGACGCAAAGTGAATCGGTATCTGTTCACTATCCAAACAGTTGCACTTTGGGCGTGCATCTGCAAATATACAGAAGAAATATAACCAAAATGCAGCGGATGATGTTTTGAAAATTTAGCTTTTATTCGGTACTCAAAACGTTAACAATTCAATTTCAGTCACGGCTTCAAGCGTGCATTTCTCACATTTCTGCACAAAATGCAAAATATGGTTTCCAAGCAACATAATCAATACGTTTCTTTGTCAGTAAGAGACTTTGCCCCAATATTTATCGAAACTCTCTTCCAATTTGTCTAAATTTGATTTTGCCACTATGCGAGAAATCCAATCTGTCAGCGCCTGGGTCCCAGGAGTTTCGAGGGGAATAATATTATTTATATGAAAATCGGCTTTCTATAATCAACACGCCGGGGTTTGATCGATATACATAGACCACGAACGGTGCCGGTAAATACATCTGTTAGCGTCGGCTTTTCTATGGCACTTCTTAGTCGATTTTCTGATGACCTTTACTACGTTGGACGTAATAGTTCAGATGATAGATGTCCATACTGAACTGGGGTATTAACCCTTTCCTCTCTGAAACCTTGTATTCTTTCTCAATAAACGCATGCTCACTCTAATATTTATAAATGCCCATCGCAAACGGTTAGGAACCTGATCGGAGGCCGTGATCTTCTATTTGCCCCTCAAATTCTAACAAATCTATATGGAACAGAACAAAGGATAACGCAGAAAATGGTAACTGTTTGAAAATGTTAAACGAATAATCATAATCGGAATAACAAACAGTTTGGAGCATCATACGCCGGGTAACTTCTTCTTCCGGAGCTTCTTGTGTTGAACAGACATGCCAACTATGAAGTCTGTATCACATGTTGTTTCAGAGTTATGGGAAATGTTAAATTAATACTATTGACCTCTAAATGACCTTGACCTTTGTCTGACAAGACCCAAGTTAAATTGAACTCAAGAACCTCTTGAGTTAAATACACATCCCAAATGTAAAGTCTCTATCACAATCAGTTGTAAAGTTATGGCCAATATTAAACCCTTCCTATTTTACCTCTGAATGACCTTTAAATGACCTTGACCTTTGTTGGACATGAACCAAATGTTACTGAGCTCAAGATCTGTTTGAGGTAAGAACATACACCAACTATAATGTCTGTATCACCTGTAGTTCTATAGTTATGGCCAACGTTAAGATTGCGGACGACAACGCAGACGCCGGAGTGATGACAATAGCTCGTAGTTTCTTTGAAACAGACGAGCTAACCAGAAAAAGGTAAATTCAAATTTCCATGAAATCTCAAATCGGTCAAAATATACAATATAATAGGCCCTGAAGCCAAATGGGGGTATACGAATCTACCAGCATGTTTATTTAATGGTCTAAGATAGACTACTCCACAATGATTGTGTGCTTCTCTGTGTACAGATTTTTTGCCTTACAGTAACATTTGACAGTATAACAGTTACAGGTACACAATTTATTTAGAGTCGGCATGTCATTACAAATAACACTTTGAAACATAAGCTATCTATAGCTTTTGACCGACAGTATGGCCCTTTGATATGTGTCTACACTGTTTACATATGTTAAGGATATAATTCAAAGGAACACTGTAAAGGATGCATACATGTACTCGTCGCTTGGGTTCAATGGGTAAAACATCTTTGAACTAGATTTTGTCAAAACAAGTTTTATGAAGAATGACCCCAAACTGTGACATCTTGTGTATGACCTAGATGTTATCAGGAACGACATTTGACCAAGCACCTTAGAGCTGATATCCCCTGCCGCAGCGATTGTCCAGAAGAAAGTGGCAAACTTTATTGTGGGAGGAAGGGGCAAATGGTGATCACCTGTCGTTAAAGATCAACATTCAAAAGCTTTTTACAAAGTTTTATAAAAATCCATTCAATTTTGTACATGTCAAAGCCTAAACAATTCAAAAAATAAAGCCGTTTGTTGCATTATAAATCTAAGTATGACAGGGGCAGGTAAGTCTTGATTCAAATTCAACAGTAATTAAACACTTTCAAGAACTAATAATTGTGTGCAAGTATTATTAAAAAAAAATCAGAACTGTAGAATTTATTAGAGTGTAAACACATTTTCAGCTCATCAAGGGCAGAGTATTCTTGACTAATTTGCACATTTTCGACAATAATTGAACTCATTCTATAAATAATAGTCATATATGATTATTTTTTTCTTCAAAATCCATTCACATTTGTACACAATAGCATGTATAAACAATAAAGCCATGTTGAGCATTACTAAGTACATAAAGGGCAGATAACTCTTGCCACAAAGTATCCTTTTTTGACAATAATTGCAACCCTTATATTTATATACATCATGTGTAAGTTAAATCAAAATCCATTAAAGACTAGTTTGTAGATGGTAAAAACTGTTAAAAATGGTTTTTTCCACTCATCAAGGGCAGATAACTGTTGACTAGTTTCTCCGTTTTCAAAAATGATAACAATTATTTGAAAACTTAATAGCCATACATAGTTTAAGATTTTTTTTTTTTTATCAAAATCCATGCATATTTATAGATACTAGGATGTAAACAATATTAAAATAAAGCATTTTCTAGCATTTCTAGGTACATCAAGGGCAGATAACTCTTGCCACAAGTATCCTTTTTTGACAAAAATTGCACACCTTCAAGAACTTTTACTTATAGACATCGTGTGCAAGTATCATTCAAATCCATTCATAATTGTAGTTGCTAGAGAGTAAAAACAGTTAAATATGGCTTTTTTACTTATCAAGGGCAGATAACTCATGACTTATTTCTCCGTTTTCAACAATAATCAAATTCATTTGAAAACTAATAGCCATACATAATTCAAGAAAGTTTTTTCACAATATATGCATATTTATATGCACTAGTATGTAAACAATATCAAAATAAAGCATTTTCTAGCATTGCTAAGTACATCAAGGGCAGATAACTCTTGTCACAAGTATCCTTTTTTTTACAATAATTGCACACCTGCAAGAACTTGTACTTATAGACATTGTATGCAAGTATAAACAAAATATGTTAAATACTGCAGTTGCTAGAGTGTAAAAACTGTTAAATATGGCATTTTTAACACAAAAAGGGCAGATAACTCATAATTTCCTACAATTTTCTGAATTTTTTTTAATTTCTCACGGTGCTCCTATGATGACCTAAAACAGTATCCCTCTGCCTGTCGGCAGGGGATAAGAATTTCCCACGGTGCTCCTATGATGACAAATAAGTATACCAAGTTTCATCCAAATCTGTTTATCGGTTTCGGAGATACAGTTGCGGACGGAAAACGTGGTGGACGCACGCACGGACTGACGGCCCGACGTTCTCACAGTTGGACATTTGTTGGGTATATCTTTTGTTTAAAAGTACCCAACAGTACACTAATATACCCAACAATAACAATAGGGCAATCACGGAATGAATGGAATCTATTGTTCTCCCTACCCAACAAAGGACCTTTCGTGCGCTCGGACGGACGGACCTAAAACAGTATCCCTCTGCCTTTCGGCAGGGGATAATAAAATTTGATTGAGATTGACCTAAAACTGTGGTCTCTTCAGTGTTCACTTAAGAAATGAATGGATTTTTCTTCGGCGTTCAAGCGAAATGAACGACAGAAAATTATCGGCAAATACCATGAATCGCACGACGACGGACACAGGGCCATCCCAATAGCTCACCTTGAGCCCTTGGCTCAGGTGAGCTAAAAAGCATAAACCCTTATCCTGGTAATCACGACTTTGCTTACATTTGCAAACTATTTTGGATCCAGATCAGATCCAAACTGTTTGTCACTCATATTCAACTTTTCTTCAGTTTAAAAAGCATAAAAAATTTTTTCGCAGAAGATATATATGAAGCAGACGACAATTCAGCATGATAAGGGTTAATATAGGTTAATGGCAGACAAAGAGACTGATGGTCTCCTAGTCCACTGACCCCTGATACAGTGGAGAATCTGTTATTCTTTCCCGTTTAAACGCAAACGTACGCAAACGCAAAGCACTAAAACGTAGAAAAGAACAACTTTTGGTAATCACGACTTTGCTTACATTTGCAAACTATTTTGGATCCAGATCAGATCCAAACTGTTTGTCACTCATATTCAACTTTTCTTCAGTTTAAAAAGCATAAAAAAAATTTTCGCAGAAGATATATATGAAGCAGACGACAATTCAGCATGATAAGGGTTAATATAGGTTAATGGCAGACAAAGAGACAGATGGTCTCCTAGTCCACTGACCCCTGATACAGTGGAGAATCTGTTATTCTTTCCCGTTTAAACGCAAACGTACGCAAACGCAAAGCACTAAAACGTAGAAAAGAACAACTTTTGGACCATTCTGATATTTCATGTTTATCTTGGTGGCAAACAGTTTGGAGCCTGATCAGACGCCGGGTTACCCGGCATCTGATCTGGATCCAAACTGTTTGCACTGCAAATAATAGTTTTAGCGTAAACGTGTTTATTGGGAAAGAATAACAGATTCTCCACTGTACTTCATATGGAAAATTCTAGTCTACAACAAAGTCTAGTCTAATTCTAACTAGTTTCAGGGCTCCAGATAAGAGAGAGTAAACTTAACAAATCCAGCATTTCTCACTCATTTCTGCACAAAATCCTATGGTGTTACTACTCATTATAATGAGTAGTGACACCATAGGGTTTAATGTAGAAATAAAGGTTTAAGTTTTTTAAAATACTCCCCTAATCTTGAGCTCTGTTAAGCTTTGGTTGTTCTTTAAAATTCAGTGCAAAATGACAAGCAGTGCAGACACTGTGCGAGACAAGTGTACTTTTTATAGGTAGGGTTTTTATAACAATGAGTATACTCATAGCCTCAATGAGTTTCCTCCCTGAAACGTAAAATGGACAATTCCAGTTTCGATTTTAGTCTAGTTCATTTCTGACTTTAAATGGTTGTTTTTGTCAATGTTTGGCATTATGACAAATAGTGAAGACCCTGATCAGAGGGCTCCGAAAGGAGCCCTCTGATCTGGGGCTTCACTCTTTGCACATGACAAGTGTACTGTTCACATGTACACTGTTTCCAAAGGACGCCAATATGCGGGATTAGGGTTCAAAGGGTTAAGACAGTTCACCATGTGAAATCAACAAACACATGCATCCAGCATTCTTTTAAAATTATTTATTGGCTAAAAATAATAGTTTCATTTCACCATAAGTATCAGACAGTACGAAGCATATTCTTGGATTAAAGTAAACAAATCAGGTGAGAACATAGGTCACATATATCTATAAATTTACAAGGACAAGTAGCTCAAAAATCGAACAGAAAATATCTATGTAAAACAGAAATGATACAATCACAGACTGTCTAATTTCCATGTTTCTTCATTGAACTAGTTTAACCCATTACAGAGCTCCAGATAAGAGGAATTTTTCAAAAGCTAAAATCTTTATTTCTGTTTTACCCTATAGTTGTAACACCATAGGATTTGGTGCTAAAATGAGTTTTTCAGTTTACTCCCTCTTATCTGGAGCTCTGCCATTACCCCATAAATATGCCTTTTTAATTTATTCCTCCATTGAAAAAAATAGTGCCACTTAATACAGTCATGAATATGTGTTACAAGATATATTTTTTATATTCTAGCATATAATAGCTTAAAGCAGGCTGAAAGCAAAGTAGAATGTGCCGTTAGGCATATTCTGCTTTACTTTCAACCTGCTCTAAGTTGCCACTTGTCTTCAATACCAGAAACAGGCTATGGGGTAAAGAGTTAATACAGTTTTGGCGTTAGACAGCCACATGTCCGGTTCTTATTGATCCTCTTCTTACAATGAACAAAATCTAGGCACCTTTACTACTACATGTAAGTTGTCAATGCTTACACAACTAATGCTTAATTTATTTAAATGTCAAAACAGTCTGACAGCACCTCAATCTAGTTAACTCCACTTGGTTTTATGTTAAAGGTAAATAATATTTTTTCCGATAGAACATTTTCCAGATTTGTGATTTGTATAGCCCTTTTATTGATATTTGGATGTAAAGAAATTAATTTCTACTAGGCTTTAAGGTTATAAAGCGTTTGAGTTGAGTCTTAGATCATTCTCAAGCATTTGATGGGTCAGATATGAGGGAAAGCTCAAATCTGACCAATCAAACGCTTGAGAACAATCATTGACTCAACTAAAAAACACTTTATAACCTTGGATACAGGCTTCTGGCACAGAAAGCCATTCTGTTTCTTCTTTGCAGTTTGATCATGATTTATTTCTGTCAAAATGAAGACCTTTATTTCATATCTTACTTTCATTAACAATTCTTATTACAGTTATTTACTATTTTAGTATTTACTATTGCTATAAACCATTACAGATACAAGAAATACTCATATCATTGAATCAATGCATCAACATTGAACAGAAAAAATAAAATCTCATGTAACAAAATTTGAGCAAAAAAATACAAATTAAACAAAATGTACAAAATCAAACAATTTTACCGAGGCCCATGTATCCAACGTAAGCGTTTTTTACTGTTTAACCTATTACTGATTACTCCATAAATAGGCCTTTTTACACGTCTAATTATTTCTACACCACAGAAAGTTGTCCCCACCAAGTCCTAAACAAGAAACACAGAAGGAATTTCCACTGTCTTTCCAGATGGTAGCTAAAAGCAGTCTGAACCTAACACAGAATGTTCCTTTAGGAACATCAGGCTTTACTTTCAACCTGCTTGATGTGGCCATTAGAAACAACCTAGAAGGCCCTAATATCGCTCACCTGTTGTACTGAAGCCTGATAGCTTTACCTTTCTGAAATGAAGCCTTTTCTAGCATTTCAAAGTATATCAAGGGCAGATAACTATTGCCACAATGATTAGATTTCAACAATAAATGCACTCCTTCTAGAACGTATAGCTATCTACTGTGTGTGCAAGTATAATCAAAATCCATTAAAAACTGTAGTTGCAAGAGTGTAGACGCTGTAAAATATGGCATTTTCAGCAAATCAAAGGTAGATAACTCTCGATCTATCGGTCCGATTTCAACCATAATCAAACTCATCCAAAGTCTTATGGTAATATACAATCTGAGCAAGTTTGAAAAAGATTGGATAAAATGTGTGGCCTCTAGAGTGTCAACACCCTTAAATATGGCATTTTCAGCAATTCAAAGGTAGATAACTCTCGACCTATTAGTCTGATTTCCACCATAATCAAACTCATCTGAACTCTTATAGTCATATACAATCTGAGCAAGTTTAAGATAGATTGGATAAAAAAGTGTGGCCTCTACCATGTAAACACCGTTAAATATGGCATTTTTAGCAGTTCAAAGGTGGTTAACTCTTGATCTATTTGTCCAATTTCAACCATAATCGAGCTCAATCCGAACTCTTATGGTCATATACAATCTGGGCAAGTTTTAGAAAGATTGGATAAATATTGTGGCTCCTAGAGTGTAATCACTGTTAAATATGGCATTTTCAGCAATTCAAAGGTAAATAACTCTCGACCTATTTGTCCGATTTCAACCATAATCGAACTCATCCCAACTCTTATGGCAATATACCATCTGAGCAAGTGTGGGAAAGATTGGATAAATATTGTGGCCTCTAGAGTGTAAACACTAAAATTGTTGATGACGGACGACGCACGCCGGACGACGCACGCCGGACATTCAAGGATTGCAAAAGCTCACCCTGAGCTAGCTCAGGTGAGCTAAAAACTAGAAACAGGCTATGAGGTAATATGTTAGTCAAATGATCCTTAGTCAGGACTCGATACAACCACATCCGTTACAACAGAAAACTCACTTACCGACACAAATTCCATGGGAACGAACCTGCACAAAGCTATATATATGAGGTTCAATATAACGACAAACTTGTTACAATGACATTTTTGTTGGGAACGAACTGTGTCGTTGTATCGAGTCCTGACTGTATGTGACTAGGTGAATGTATTACAGTGGTAAATGTACTACAATCTTGCCAATAAATTTCAGGTAAGTCAATGGAAGAACTTGATACTTTCCAAAAATTAGTTTCCCAAGTAAGAATACAATAACATCAAAACTGCAGTCAAACCTGTGTTCATCAACAAATTCAAAGAAGAAGTAAAGAGATGTCTAGAAATAGATTGCAGATCAATACACAGCAATACTCAAAATTAACCTGTTACCCCATAAATACACATTTTTATGCCTCTAATTTATTCCTTAACTGAAGAAAATAGTTCCAATTTATACAATTATGAATATGTATGATAAAAAATAATTTCTATATTCTAGCAATTGCTAGCTTAAAGCAGGCTGAAAGAAAAGCAGAATGCATCTTATGGTGCATTCTACTTTACTTTCAACCTGCTTTAAGTGGTCACCTATCTTCAAAACTAGAAACAGGTTATTGGGTAACGGGCTAATGAAGATTTTCTTTTTTTTCTGCAAAAACACTTCTTTTGCTTTATACGAGGGTTGTTCGGAAAGTTCGTAGAATTTTGCTATAAAAATACGTATAGTCGTAGTTGGATGCAAAAAATTAGATCAACATTAATTTCCAGATCTGTGCTACATATTCTGTGAAAATCGGCAATATACGCTTAAACACATTTTTTCTATGCATCTTACAAATACATACATAATGCATACCCGGAGCACGTCAACGTCGACGTGACGTCAAACGTTATATACATCAAGCGAACGTCTCACTTTCCCAACATAATCACCCGCAATATCCACCTACTCGTTATGGCTTTCTAACTCATTTTACGCATGTTTCTGTATACAAGTCCTCACTGAATGTAGATACAAATTTCTGGGTCTGTTTGGTAAATACAGCTGCTGAAACAAATGTAATTCCATGTAAGCTCGCCTTTAACTCTGTCAGCACTCTAAAACCCATGGGAGCCAATTCGGGGCCGTTTGGCGGGTGTTCTTACATATCAAATCATAGTAAGCTGATTTCTAACTGCGTTGAAGCTGCTCTACGATCCGGTTCATTATCCTGATGTAGCATTACGCGCTCAAGATCCATGTGTAGTCGCTTCTATCGTATCTCATCCGTAGTGTGCTTCTGTCCTTAAAATCGTCACCTTCGGCATCGTTTTGGCAGAGAAACATCTGAGAGCATCGAACTCGGTTCTTCTTTCCCTTGTCCGTGAACAACCTCAGCACCCAGCGTGCTCTAACGTTAGACATACCAAGTTCATCTATTAATAGTTCAAGTACGGTAGAGCAAGAAACACCAATTTTATCAAGCATATATCTTACTGTTGTAACTCTGTCCGCATTTTCCTTATCTTTTCACTTGTCCTTAATGGAAGCAGCTAAGATTGATGGTCGGTCGCTCCTAGGAGCGTCCTGGATCGATTATTTTCCATTCCTAAAAAGTGATCGCCATTTATACAGGAATGCGAGACTCAACTTCTTGTCATATTTTCCCGTGGATTTAATCATTTTAAGAGTTTTTGTCGGCGATTTACCTACAGTAACATAATTTTATTTACAACAGTTTGCAAGTCAACGTCACTGGTCGACGTCATTTCTTTTTAGTTCGCATTTCCGCTATCTGTAGACTAAATACTGTAAATTCTGTTCAAGCGCTTACAATGTTTTGAAACTATGAGTAACTAACGTCATGACGTCACGTTACAATCAGACCTTTTCGCGCTTATCTAGCGTCAACAGAATTGAGAGAAATCAGGTTTGCTTTATTAGAAGAAAGTTTAAAAAATTACAACTTTCGAGCTGCTCCGGGTCCCCGTTACTGCGTTGCTACGGTAACCTGTATATTCGGTAAAAATTATCTATTTCATTTCTTTCTTACAAAATAGTTTAAAAATAAGATGAGGTACTTACATACCAAATTTCAAATTGATCAAATAAAGCTAACCAGAGATATAACAAAATTCTACGAACTTTCCGAACAACCCTCGTATGACTCAAGCGCAATCCACAAACAGAACCCTAGATACTTGGAATCTGGCAAGGGTACAAAGACTCAGCATTTTTTAATTAAAACCACTAAAACTAAATTTGAAACAATTGCAATCGGATCTTAACCCATTACTCCTTAGATACTAATTTTTACGTATTTATTACTTCACTGAAGAAAATAGTTCCAAATTATAGTGTTGTGAATATGTGTCAAGAACTATTTTCTATATTCTAGCAAATGATAGCTTAAAGCAGGCTGAAAGTAAAGCAGAATGTACATTTGTCCTGCGTAAACTGTGTAGACCCTGATTAGAAGGCTTGTCTTTTACAATATGTCAAAACGGAACTAGAATTATTTCCTGAAATTCTAAGTAAATAAAGGGATATAACTGCAAGAAATCTCATCAGACCAGACCAAAAACCAATAGGCGTGTTTCATGTATGATGAGAATGCTAAATATGAACTAGATCCAATAGGTCAAGCAGAACTAAAGTTAATATCTGAAAACCATTTTGAGCCGCCCAGACGGATGCCCAAACAGGGTTTCACATTATATGCCCAACCTACAGGCATCCAAAAGATGTGTGACAATTATATCTTGAAAAGACATTTCATGTGTATGGCGACAACTATCGGAGAGCAATACTTATGGATAAGATATTTTGGTAGAAAAGGCTTAACCTATTACTCCATAAAATGCATTTTTACATCTTTAATTTATTCCTCCACTATAGCAAATAAATCCACTTTATACAGTAACGAATATGCACAATAAAAATATCTTCTATACTCTTGCAGATGGTAGCTTGAAGCAGACTGAAAGAAAAGTAGAATGCTCCATAAAGGCACATTCTGCTTTACTTTCAATCTGCTTTAAGTGGTTGAATATATCATTAATATTAGAAACAGGCTATGGAGTAAAGGGTTAAGGACAAAATAGCAACTAACACACATACAGTGGAGAATGCGTTATTCTTTCCCAATAAACGCGTTTACGCTAAAACTATTATTTGCAGTGCAAACAGTTTGGAGCCAGATCAGACGCCGGGTTACCCAGCGTCTGATCAGGCTCCAAACTGTTTGCCACCAAGATAAACAAGAATTATCAGAATTGTCCAAAAGTTGTTCTTTTCTACGTTTTAGTGCTTTGCGTTTGCGTACGTTTGCGTTTAAACGGGAAAGAATAACAGATTCTCCACTGTATATCATTCATTCATCATACAATCTTATATTGTCTAAACAAAAAATTAACAATCATACAAAGCACCAATTTATTTGACACCATGTTATTACATCTCTTACAAATCTGATTCTTTTCATTGCCAAGCAATCTTTACTTCCAATCAAACATGTACATTATACAAAATAGGACTGGTGGACATTGCATTCAAGGTAAATAGAGAACAACCAAATAAATTCCATCATGTCTTTTGGATCTGAAAACTATGGCCATATTCACTATTAACCCTTTCCCCCATAGAAGCGCCTTTTAGCACATTCAGTTTATTCTTGCCCTGAAGAAAATAGTTCCAATTTATACATTCAGAAATATGTATAGTACAAAATATTTTCTATATTCTAGCAGATGATAGCTTAAAGCAGGCTGAAAGTAAAGCAGAATGCGCTTAAAGCGCATTCTGCTTTACTTTCAACCTGCTTTAAGTGGACACCTATACTCAATACTAGAGATAAACTATGTGGGAAAGGGTTAATCAATTATACATGTATTTGCTCTACTGACTTTTAACCCATTCCCCCATAAATACGCCTTTTAACACCTTTATTTTATTCTTCCACTGAAGAAATAAGTTCCAGTGTCAATACTCATGAGTATGTAATGTAAGAAATATCTTCTATGTCCTTGCAGATGGCAACTTAAAACAGGCTGAAAGTAAAGCAGAATGTGCCTTAAGGCACATTCAGTTTTACTTTCAACCTGTTTTAAGTGGTCATCTGTCTTCAAAACTAGAAACAGGGTATGGGGTAATGGGCTAAACCAAAATAGGTAAATGAATTGAAAGGCGTCCCAGTCCTACAAAACTTACTTCTAAAGAAAGGTATCCAAATGGTTAAACTTGATTGCCATAATCAAATTATACCAGGGTGACCATCAATTGGCTTCCATAAGCACCTTTAGAAATATTTCCTTTATCCTAACAGATTGTAGCTTAATGCTTAAGGCGCATTCAGCTTTACTTTCAACCTGCTTTAAGTGTTCACCTGTTTTCAAAGCTAGAAACAAGATATGTGGTAATGGGTTAAATAAATGAAGTGTAGTGAAACATATAAAAGTATGAAAGTTTGGTGCACTTTCACATAAATTAAGAATTCTGGCACCCCTGATAACTCCAGTCTGAGGTTTACCCATAAATATACCTTTTTATGCATTTAATCATGCATGCACTAAGATAGCAGTCTGCAGCTATGAAGTCCAAAACATGAAATATAAAAGGTATTTACAGTACCTTTCCATACAGGAGCTTAACACAGACTGACATTAAAGCAAAATGATCATTAAGGAGCATTCTGCTTTATTTACAATCTGCTTTAAGTGGTAATGTTTTAAAACTACAAACAGGTTATGTGGTTGCCATTTATAAATAATGTGTTATTGAGTGTATATTTTACTGTAGGAGATAGCTACAGTGGAGAATCTGTTATTCTTTCCCAATAAACGCGTTTACGCTAAAACTATTATTTGCAGTGCAAACAGTTTGGAGCCAGATCAGACGCCGGGTAACCCGGCGTCTGATCAGGCTCCAAACTGAATGCCACCAAGATAAACAAGAATTATCAGAATTGTCCAAAAGTTGTTCTTTTCTACGTTTTAGCGCTTTGCGTTTGCGTACGTTTGCGTTTAAACGGGAAAGAATAACAGATTCTCCACTGTATAGAAGGAAAAGTTAACTCTTTCAACACTATGTACCTGTTTAAAATATTTTAATTACATTTGCAAACGATGTAGACCCAGATCAGAGGAGCCCTCTGATCAGGGTCTACACAGTTTGCAAATTAAGAGCAGTATTCATTAAACTACCCAGAATTCAAAGCAAACTGATTCATGTTGTGGTAACTTAAAATATCCACAAGGAAACCTAATAACCCACAAGAGTTACTTAGCGTTGAAAGAGTTAAACAGGATATACCAAGATCAAAACATTTCACAGAGTAGTGGTGGTTAATCTTGTCTTACACTTTGCATTGTCCAACAGCCCCTTTTTTTATTTAAAGACAGATTCACCCAAACAAAACATGGACTGAAATCACGTAATGATACAACAATAATTAATCTCACCATCTCCATTTAACTCTTTGCATGCTGGGTAATTTTTTCGTCTGCAACAATTTGTCGTCTGCTATCGTTCTAAAACTAGAATTTTGAAAACGTCTTTTAAATTCAGTGTCAGAATGGCAAACAGATTTGATCCTGATGAGACGCCGCGTTACGCGGCGTCTCATCTGGATCCAATCTGTTTGCAGAGGTATTCACTGTGACAGGCATATCCGCCACTAGCGTGCAAAGAGTTAATACATGCAGTTTAATGTCACATAATTTACATAAAAATTTGAATAAAAGAATAAGAGCAATGAATCACAGAAAATGTTTACTCCAAGTTACTTGAAAGTTTCAGGTAGAGCCTGTTTTGTAATATACAGGCAGAACATAAGTTCTAACTACAATTATTGTTAATTTCCCCTTTCCCCCAAAAGAAGTATTTTTAGCACATTTCCTTACAGTGGAAATGACATTGCTTTTCCCCATTTAAATACAAACACAATGACAACTGTAGAAATTTATTTTTTTTAATTTTATAACTTTTTACGTTAATCTGAGTAGAAAACAGTTTAGAGGCTAATCAGACATATCGTCTGATCAGGCTCCAAACAATTTGAAATGGAAATAAAGGCAACAGGCTTACCATAAGAGGGTTTAATGGGAACAAATAACATCTTTTTCACAGTATGCCTTTTTATGTTTTTAGCAGGCCTTGTTAAAGAACCATACAAAACTGTTCTTACATTCTGGCAGATTCATAGAAGCTCCTAGATAAGCTTTTCTGCTTTATTTTCAGCCTGCTTTAAACAATCACCAAAACAAGCATATGGGGGAAGGGTTCAGACATAACTAGCATGGCTAACTCTACTCTAGCAGCATTTATCAAATTATATACACATTTGTGTTGAATGAATACTAAAATTCCCATGACTATCAGTTTACACAGGTAGTAGCATAATAAAGACCAATACTTATATTGGAGCTTTCAGCTTTATGTTTGCCCTGCATTAGATAATCACCTGTCCTTAGAGATCTCCGTGTTTCTTGAAAGCTGTTTAACCCATTACCCCATAGCCTGTTTCTAGTTTTGAAATTAGGTGACCACTTAAAGCAGGTTGAAAGTAAAGCAGAATGCGCCTGAA
This sequence comes from Gari tellinella, assembly GCA_922989275.2. Taxonomy (NCBI): domain Eukaryota; kingdom Metazoa; phylum Mollusca; class Bivalvia; order Cardiida; family Psammobiidae; genus Gari; species Gari tellinella. The sequence goes on from OV277859.1 coordinate 55,565,681, forward strand.
GTCGCATTCTGCTTTACTTTCAGCCTGCTTTAAGCTACCATCTGCTTGGTTAAAGGAAATATTTCTTCTGGTGCATATTCATAAATAAACAATTTTCATTAGTGAAGGAATAAAATAAAGGCGTATTTATAGGGTACAGGTTAACAAAAGATTGACTGTATAAGCCATTATTTTTTTATTCTTCATTATCCTTGACTTTGTTATACAGACTTTTCATAATTCTGATTTTGTTTGACTACTGTCTGCACTCATGTACAATACATGTATATCAAAAACAAGTTTGTCCATGGGACATAACTCATTCACCCCTTGTGATGCAAATACACATCATTTACAAACAGTAGCCTGTGAAGACGTACACTATAAGTCTTGTACGATGCAAACAGTATAGACCCAAATCAGAGGCTCCAGGTGCCAGTCTTACGAAACATTGTACGACAAAACAGGTTGTAAGTCAAAACTTTAAAATACATATAATTTGTGGTTCCTCCATCAAGTCCAGTCTAGTGTCATCTTTTTGGAATCTTCTTTTCAAGACGACTCAAAAGACATGTCACAAAACAGGATTAGATTGAGAAATAAATAATTGTTGACATTAGAATCCGACTTACGACAATATTTGTCGTACAAAGTTTCGTAAGCCGGGCCCCAGGTCAGGGTCAACACTGTTTAAGTTTTGCAATATATTGTAAACTCCAACCCTAAGCAGACATAACAGACTTAATAATTTGAAACTTGAAGAATTATCAACTTGAAATTGCAGGGATGAATGAGCTAAGCACACCATAAGAAATTACAAACATTCAATATCAAATATGTTGAAAGCCTTATTTTTTGTTTACCTAATTGACAAATAAGAATTTTTGCTGAATTGGATGTTTCACCACAACAAAGAAGTGAATGTAACAGGGCTGCCATAAACTGATTGTGAAAAAATCCAAAGATTTTCATATTTTCTATTTTTCAAGCATGATTACTTGAAGCTGGTTGAAAGTAAAGCAGAATGCACCTTAAGGCACATTCTGCTTTACTTTCAACCTGCTTTAATCTACAATCTGCTAGGATAAAAACCCCGAAGAGTTCGGAAATTTCGAAAAAATCTTTAGAAATTGTAGCCCTGATGTAAGGCTTTAAGTCTGTTGTAAGTCACCATTTCGAAAATTGTGGACAAAACTGTCAACAAATGCCATTATCATATATATAAATAACACAGAGCCTTATCCATCAAAGTATTCAACATGGTAGATTCCAGCAATCTCGTTTGTTTTTCTCAAATTTAAGCCAAACATTCACAAAAATATCGAAAAAGCAAATTTTAAAAATTTAGACAAAAACACACATATTCTCAAAATTACTTCAAATTCTTTCCTTCTAATCTCTTAATGATTTCTAAGAAAGTTCAGGAAATTTTGAGAATATTTGTTCACAATGACTTAGACACACTTTTTATAACATTGAAAAAAAAATGCAACAATAAAATGAATTTATATACAGGACAATAATTAATTATAGGTAATTTGCAGTTAAAAACAGGAAGTTGAATTCAATAAATGCATAATTATGCCCCTGGTGCCATGCTTGACACCAGAGTTCAAATTAGGTCAAGGTAAAATTTAAAATTGAAATTGTGCAGCATTGGTAGATTGGGTATACTACAAGGCAACAACTCTGTAAGAATCCAAGAGTTGCCATTCTATACTCAGTCAAAAAAGAAAGTCCCCACTTTTGTATTCTAAATTATCAGTGCCTCATACACAAACTGTATTTAATTATTGTTTTATAGAAAGTGGCGGACAACATGAAATCATTATGGCTAAATAACTGGCACATTTTATTGAAAATAAAAGGTCTATAACTCTTTACACTGAAAACAGCATTTTTGCTTAGAAATGTTTTCCATAGAAAGTTCAGCTGCTAGAACTTTATCTTAAAGAAAATCAAATCACATAAGACTTTCATTCATTACAATAATCACGGCGTTATTCAGACTAGATAGTCTTATAATATCAAATTACCTCCCTTCAATTTGAAATAAGAATGAACTTTAAGTATTTCATTTGTTTAATCTAAATATTTTTACTGGAATGTATTGGTGAATGTATGAGCCTTTAAAATCTCAAACAAAACTGGAGTTGATATGGCACTTTAAAAGATATGGAGCTTTAAAATTTGCTTAATGTAAATTAAATGTATAAACAGGGGTACTTTCTTTTTTTGGCTGAGTATCGATGAAATGGTAAAATCTGGTTAACTCTTTCAACACTAAATAAATACTGGTCTAAATTAGCAAACAGTGTAGATCCAGATCAGAGGGCTCCTATAGGAGCCCTCTGATCTTGGTCTACATGGTTTGTAAATGTAATGATAATATTTTAAACAGGTCCATGGTGTTAGAAGATTTAACTTTGTCGGGCAAGTAAGCACAGATAGGTCAATCACTATATGCCGCTTGCGTCAGTAGATACTTGGGGCATAAAAACATATATCTTCTAAACAGCTGACACTTGTTATCAGATTTTATATCATTGTATGATATACTTATACCAACACTGACACCTTACCTCAACCTCCAACCCAAAAAATTTGCAGATTTCTTTATATGTATACCGATTACTAAAAAGTATCCATCTTTGTTTTACATTGACATATTAGTGCCTTAACCCATAGCTTGTTCTTAGTTTTGAAGATAGATGACTACTTAAAGCAGGCTGAAAGTAAAGCAGAATGTGCCTTAAAGGGACTCGCAACCGGATTGTGTACTTGTCAAAATAAAATAAAATACTCAAATAAAAGCAAATTTGTGGCATGATTTGGCTTCTGACATTAAAAAAATATGATCAGTCCAAAAAGTCTCAAGAATCGTCACCGAATCTTAGATTTTTAGATATTTTCCATCGTTTTTCTATACCGACTAGTAGACGGTATAGTTGTTGTTGTTGCTTCTCTACACGGGCTCAGACATAAACCCGAGCCGAATTGTGCAGTTGTATGCACTTTCGATCGCTACACATTGAAATACGTTAAATCGATCCAAGATAAACGGATAGTTCCGTGGTCCATTGGTCTAAGCGGTTTCCCCTATTTGGCCTTCTGTCCGCCAATGCCGGGCCCCGGGTTCGAATCCCACCAGAGACCAATATTTTTTTTTATTGAAATACATTTTTTTAAACAGAATTTCTTATCTTAAACTAATTCTTTACCATTTATATAAGCGTTTGACACATATTTACAAATCACTATTTTTAATGCACCATCTGGTTGCGAGTCGCTTTAAGGCACATTCTGCTTTACTTTCAGCCTGGTTTAAGCCACCATCTGCTAGAGTATAGAAAATATTTCTTATTACACATAATCGTGACTGTACAAAATGGAATAATTTTCTTCAGTGGAGGGATAAATTAAAGGCGTAAAAAGGCGTATTTATGGGGTCATGGGTTAATATACAAAAATATATGAATATTGGTTATTCCATTCAATACATAAGATTTGCATATTGCCACTTTGCAGAATATCACTTGATGATTAATGACGCTTACAGAGGGGTCTGTCTCATGCTTTTGCATGATTTTCTACTTGGAAAGATGATCAGACATGATGCATATTTTACATAGCATAAGTCAGGCAACATTCCTGATTAACCCATTTCACCATAAAGTACATCCTTTTACGCCTTTCATTTATTCCTCCACTGAAGAAAATAGTTTCACTTTATATATTCCTCCACTGTAGAAAATAGTTCCACTTTATACAGTCATAAATATACACCATAAGAAAATATATTTTATCAGATGGTAGCCTAAAGCAGGTTGAAAGTAAAGCAGACTGTGCCTTAAGGCACATTCTGCTTTACTTTCAACCTGTTTTAAGTAGTCCCCGGTCTTTAAAACTAGAAACAAGCTATGGGGTAATGGGTTAAATGTAATAACTTCATTAATTTTCAGCATCCAGATCTTCATTAATTGACTGCAATATACATGTACTTTGATAAATAATGTACTTGATTAATGGTAGACACCTAGACAGTTACAGTGGAGAATGTGTTATTCTTTCCCAATAAACGCGTTTACGCTAAAACTATTATTTGCAGTGCAAACAGATAAACATGAATTATCAGAATTGTCAAAAAGTTGTACTTTTCTACGTTTTAGTGTTTTGCGTTTGCGTACGTTTGCGTTTAAACGGGAAAGAATAACGTTTTCTCCACTGTATGGTGTGACATTTGGGCATTTGAAATAACTGAGTCAACCCTTCATTATTCTACTATTATAAAAATACATTGTTCTGTATAGAATTTATTAATAAAACTTTCTTATTTTCTTAAAGTAAGGACAGAGTTGGTATAGGTATGCCATGAGACCATGCTATATTTGGTCAAGTTATGTATTTCTATTGAGAAAATATCTACAATGTATCTTGAACAAATCAAACAATCAAATATATACTACAGCTACATATCTGCTATTTGAAAAACATGTTATATTTTGGCATGATTCAATTGTTATGGAACATCAATTCTGAAGACTACATCAAATGACTTACAACTTAATGGGAGAAGACCATATTCTTTCCCAATTAACATGTTTGCGTTAAAAAGTAATTCTATTGCAAAAACTCAGGGGCCCGTTTCATAAAACTAAATTCAAAACTTTAAAATACATTTAATTTCTGATTTCTCCATCTAACCTTGTCTTGTGACATATCTTTGGAATCGTCTTTTCAAGACGATTCCAAAGAGATGCCAGCCACAAGACAGAATTAGATGGAGAAATAAATAGTAATTGAGACATAAAGTCACTTTTATAATCTTACTTACGACAACATTTGTCCTACTAAGTTTTATGAAACCAGCCCCTAGAGCCTAATCAGGTGTGGCATAACCCAGTGTCTGACCAGGTTCCAAAGTTTTTGTCACTAAAGACAAAAAAAATCCTCAATATTTCCAAATGACTGTCATTTTCTACATTGTATTGCAATGCATTTATGTTTTATTTGTTTAACCCATTACCCCATAGCCTGTTTCTAATTTTAAAGAAAGATGATCACTTAAAGCAGGTTGAAAGTAAAGCAGAATGCACCTTGAGGTGCATTCTGCTTTACTTTCAATCTGATTTAAGCTATCATCTGCTAGGATAAAGAAACTATTTCCTTTGGTCCATGTTATTGACTGTATTAAATGGAACTATTTTATTCTGTCGAGGAATAAATGAAATGTGTTAAAAGGCACTTCTATTGGGGAATGGGTTAAACAGGAAAGAATAATGTCTCTTCCACTGTAAACCAATGATAATAAATGAGCTAAATAGCAAACAAAATCTAATATTGCAAACATTGAGACATATCAGACCCCACAGTGTATCTGATCAGGGTCTAAACTGTTTGACACTCTTTTGACCCTTGACTGTTTGTCAAATACTGCTTCAAATTATGGTGCAGACAACTATCAGATGCTGTTTTGAAAATGTTGCATTTGACAGGGTCTACACTATTTGAAATGTGTGTAGGACATTTTTGCTGCAATGGAGCTCAGGACCCATGGTTATAAAGCATTTGAGATGAGCCTGAGATCTTTCACAACTTTTGATTGGTCAAAGTTGTGTATTCTGCTAAAATCTGACCAATCAAAAGCTTGAGAACGGTCCCAGACTCATCTCAAATGCTTTATAACTGCTAGGCCTGATAATACAACTGCTGTCAATGTTATAACCACCTGTTAACAATCAAGACAGTTTGGGAAGTGATATCACTCAATGACTAGGGACCTCATTTAACCTAATGACAGCTGAACACTAGGTGTTTCGAGGAACTTATATAATCTGTGTCTTTTCTATTCTTGCGACAACAAAACGACTTGAACACAGAGCAGATGTCGGTAACTAATCATGTCATGTGGATCAAAGCTGTTGAAATAGGTATTTCAACTACCTTCTTTGGATTAAATTGTTTTAACAAAGACGCACAAACATAGCTATGGATAAACTGCTTCTCTTTCCACAGATGACAAACACATACAACTGTTTCAAGTCTCCTGTTCGTTAGGTGAAATTAATGGCTCTATAATGTCCTCATCTCTCTTAAGACCTGAAAATAAAAATACAATCAGTTTAGATTATAACTAAATAAAAAAATATAGCACAATTAGCAACAAGAGAGCCATAATGACCTTGATATCTGTCAACTGAGGATATTGAACCTGATGACAATTCTGAGGCAGTTAACCCATTACCCCACAGGCTATTTCTAGTTTTGAAGTTAGATGACCACTTAAAGCAAGTTGAAAGTAAAACAGAATGTGCCTTAAGGTGTATTCTGCTTTTACTTTCAGCTTGCTTTAAGCTACTACCTACTAGGATAAAGGTAATATTTCTTCTGTTGCATGTTCATGGGTGTAACTATTTTCTTCAGTTCAGGAATAAATTAAAGGCGTAAAAAGGGGTATTTATGGGGAAATGGGTTAATACAAGATTGAGGCAAGACAGCGCCTGTCAAGTGCTCTCATATAACTATTCATTTTTCTAATGTTATTATCATATCTATAATCAATCCTTTTCGCACCTTCGCCATGAATTGAATAGAAATTATTTTGTGTTACGGAGGCAATCTCAATAAGCTTTAAACTTTATATCTAATCCTTTAGATCTACTTTATATGTATGTATTTTCTTTCATGTTGGTTTGTTAACTTTTACATTATTGAAATAAAATATGTTTAAACAAATATGTTTTAACTAAGCTAAAACAGACAAGCCATTCTTTGTGAGTGTCATTATGACTCCTGAATTTCAACATTAACTAATTGACTCATGGAATCTTAAATATTCAATTCAAGTTCAAAATTAATTCTTGTCCATTTTTTACTTTAAATGGTTTTGTTTTTTCCAATATACTGCTAATTTAAACTAAAGCTGCATCTAAATGTGACAAATACCCCACTGATACATACTGCAACATAACATGCCAATTATCAAGTGTCTGAGATTAAAACTGAAGGAGTTCCAAGGACAAGATTCTTGCTGACACCGACCAACCAACTGACTGACTGATAAACTGTACCTGCAAACCCTATGGTGTGAATACTTATTAGAATTGTCTCGAACTCTTCGAGACAATTTTAATGAGTAGTAACACCAAAGGATTTGGTGCAGACATTAATTTTTTATTTTTGAAATACTCCCCTAATCTGGTGCCCTGATTCAAGATCTCATTTAGTTCAAGCAATAATTCAATAATTAAATATCTTACCTTGTTCTACAAGTACTTGGTGTTTCTGTAAGCTTTTTTTCGATGAAGATTTCTTGGGGTGTGGATTGTCAGGTATGTTGATAGCAACAAGCATGGCTATTATAACTAACACTGTGCCAAAGGCAAATGGTGGACCTGGGATAATAGACTGGAAAGTACAAAAATACATCAATAACCATCTCCTCAAGATTAGGACATCTCTATCTACCACTGTACACACAATTATTAATTGATATTGTTGATTTCATTTGACTTGTTATTATTAAACATCGCTGTAACAGTATTGTGAAGTCCCGCTAATTACATGTGGAGGAATTCGAAGAACACAGATGTCCTTTCTACACTGTTTCAAGCCCTAATTGGCAACTGTCCTTATACATGTTTACTAATTTGTAAAAGAGTTAGCTGTGTTTGCTGGAGTTATTGTTGTGTTTTATTAACCTGTCAAAATTTAAATAATTATACGCTGGTTGAACACGCTATATTTAGCTTCGGTCTATATCGATTATTTCCGTTACGTTTTACGGGTAGGTCAGGGTTGAAACATAAAGTTCATATTTTGAAAAGGTTTTGATACCTATATGTCATCCTAGTCGAGACAGGTACAGTAGTGTTTTCCTTAGTACATGTATGGCCATGAGTTCGATACCCAGTGGAGGTTTTTTTTATTATTATCCAGAGCACCAGATAAGGGTAGTTTTTCCAAATCTAAAATCTTTATTTCTGAATTAAACCCTATGGTGTCACTACTCTTTAGAATCGTCTCTTCGAGACGATTCTAATGAGTAGTAACACCATAGGATTTGATGCTAAAAAGAGTGAGAAAATGTTGGATTTGTTGAAAAAACTACCTCTTATCTGGAGCCCTGATTATCTTTATTATTTGGTTCATATGAGTCTGTAAGAAGGAGAAAAGGCATGGATTGAAATCCCTTTAGATCTGATTTATGTATAATTCACGAAGAGTGTACCTATACACCTGTCCCATACAAACAGTAAATACAACGATCAGAGGGTTCCTGAATGAGCCCTTTGATGAGGGATACACTGTTTGCCATTTAGTTGTCATACATTGGCTAGAATTAATTGCAACCTGGAAGAGTCCATTAAAGGAGTCAGTGATAAATGAGTTAAGGCATTTGTTATCTAGGTTTGAGAGACCACATCGGGTCACATTTTACATAAAGTAATATACCAAGTTAAAGTCTACTTTCAGTCCGAATGACCGCTCAGCCGACTGTACATATACTCCCCTGATCATCGAGCCATCTTGCCTATGAGCACTGCTAACATATGGCGCAGTCAAATGCAGCCGCAGTACAGACTCAGACCCTTCACAGGTACCCATTTTAACCCCTGGGTGGAGAGGAGCAATTCGCGGTACACGTCTTGCTCAAGAACATTCCTGTACATCATCGGGGATTCAGAAAAATCCCCTAGTCAGACCGCTGGTCCGGCGGGGGATCGAACTCACGACCCCTGGTACCGTAGTCCAAGGTGTTAACCATTGGGCCACTACATGTACATTTAAAACTTTTGATAGTTTACAAAGTGTAACGTTTAAGTTATCTATGGCATATTTTGTATTTTAGATCACTATGTTGAACAATTCAAGTAAACTAACTGTTTGCAAAAAATAAAAATAATTGTAATAAAAATCGGGATCGAACCCACAGCCTTTCATCATTTTACAAGTACCCGTACTCGCTACCAACTGCTCTAACTCGATTATTGATTTAAATTCGACACAGAATGCACAATATCCTTCAGCTCCTATCTGTAAATCAAAACGGAAAGTATCTACTTTGTACCGAAACTAAATATATCCTTTCAGTGACGTATGAATATTCAAATTTTGACAGGTCAATAAAACCAAACAATAACAAGAATGTGTTGAGCACATGATACACATATCTACCGAAATTCAAATAAAGAAATAAACCCTAAACCCTTTACTCCATAGCCTGTTTCTAATTTAGAACATAGGTGACCTCTTAAAGCAGGTTAAAAGTAAATCAGAAAGCGTCTATTCTGCTTTACTTTCAGTCGGATGTAAGATATCTAAACAATATTTCTTATGGTGCATACAGTGGTAAATACCCTATTCCTACCCATTTACGCGTTAATCTATGCGTAAGAAACGCATAGTGAACGGTTATCGCCTAACGATTTTAACGCGTTAATAAACGATTATACCAATGCAGTCTCGGCTAAAGGGTCCGTTGGCTAAGTGATGACCCTTTCATTCGGGCCTTTTTAAACGCGTAAAGAAACGGCTAGGAAATGCGTTTAACCAAACGGATAATAAACGCTTAAGAAACACGTAAAATGGGTAGGAATAGCGTATTTACCACTGTACTCATGACTGTATAAAGTGAAACCATTTTCTTTAATGGAGAAATAGAACGAAGGCATAAAAGGTGTATCTATATATTAATGGGTTAAACAAGTTCCAGTTATCAAGTCCGCCTGTACTTACATCTTTGGATGACAATGGTTTCTCCATATTACTTTGATTTTGCACTTGGGCTGGGGGATTCTTCAGACTGTCATCATTGTTTTCATTTAGATCCACGTGGAACAAGTAAAATATAAAACCAAACAAGGCTGGACCCAGCCCATTACAAAGACCTCTTATACCCGTAACAACACCTTGTGCCACACCTGAAATTGTCAAGCAAACAATCAATATTTCATTTGTTACCCAAAACCTGTGCAACAAATGTAATTATAAGTAACAAGAGAATTTGTGATAAAGTCAAACCTTGAAAACTCAAACTTGCTCAAGTTGAAGTTGAACTGTACTTGTGTAAGTAGATCAAATCATCACTGATCACAAATGACAGGTAAAAAAGAGCTGCAAAACAAAGTACGTTCATTACTTTCTGAAGAGTCATAGATTATGACGAAACTAAGTAAAGAAACTTACAGTTCCAGCTTTATCCATCATCTGTTAAGCAGCTTTTTCAGAAAATGTTGAACTTGCCTATATTTCAAAGTTAAAACATGACTTAGCCTTGTTTTGACCATGAAATACTCAATGTTCAACTTTATAAGCAAGTTGCGATTATCGCTATTTAACTGTAAAAAAATACACATAATTTCCACTAAAGTAAGTTCCAGCTTTCAAGATTCAACTATGATTACTTCGATCTTATTATTTACATGGCCAAACAAGTTAACCTTTTCATGATCCAATTTATAGTGAGGTTTTACCCCTTCACCGCCATATTGTCGTCTGCTTTAATATTGTTGTCTGCAATACTGTTTCAAAGTTAGATTTAAGCTGTATAACTGATGTAATTTCAAAGCAAGTGGCAAACCGTTTTGATCCTGTTCAGATGCCGCGTTACGCGGCGTTTGATCAGAATCAAAACTGTTTGTGAATGCGCTTTATGGCATCATTGAGAGTGAATGGGTTATGTTATTTTTGACAAGGCAAACTCTTCTACACACTAACAATACAACTGTAACTCTTATCCTGCTCACTGTACCTTGACTCTTTATTTATATACAGCTAGGTTCCTTATCAGACGCTGAGTAACATGGTGGTGGATACAGTGGAGAATCTGTTATTCTTTCCCAATAAACGCGTTTACGCTAAAACTACTATTTGCAAAGCAAACAGTTTGGAGCCAGATCAGACGCCGGGTAACCCGGCGTCTGATCAGGCTCCAAACTGTTTGCCACCAAGATAAACAAGAATTATCAGAATTGTCCAAAAGTTGTTCTTTTCTACGTTTTAGTGTTTTGCGTTTGCGTACGTTTGCGTTTAAACGGGAAAGAATGTTTTGCGTTTGCGTACGTTTGCGTTTAAACGGGAAAGAATAACAGATTCTCTACTGTATCTGGATAACTGTTCATCATTCATATTCAAGTCTTGTCAGTCAAAGTATAACAACTGAATTTGAATTTTTTGCAAGGGCCAAAAACTTAAGCAAATGAACATTTACAGAGAAAAAGATGATTTCGCTGCCAAATAAATTGTGAGATTTTTACCCCTTTACCATTTCATTGTCGTCAGCTTCAATTTTTTATTTGCAAGATCCTTTCAAAGTAAGATTCAATGTTATATCACTTAAAACATATCAATACAAGTTTTCAACAGTTTGGATCCTGATCAGACACTGTGTTACACGGCATCTAATCAGGATCCAAACTGTTTGCAAAGTCGCCTTTTGGCACCGTTGGCTGTGAAAGAGTGAAAGTGTCTGCTATATGTTTACCTTGTTGGTCTGGTTCTGCATGAGCCGATACAAAAGCACTGATGGCAGGGTAGGTGATACTAGACATGGCTGCAACAGCACCGGCTGTCCACATAATCCTAAAATTGAAGTTAACCCATTAATCCCAAGTGGATTCTTCCATGCTTATATATTGGATGAGTCCAATTTCATTGAAGGGGTACCTGATCTAATATTTCATTTTCCTTTTATTTTGGATAGAAATTCCTATTGGCAAACAGTACAGACTCAGATCAGATGCCGCATTGTGCAGCGTCTAATCTGAGCCTGCAGTTTGCCTTCTATGTACCATCTTTAGGACGCTAGGCACACATGGGTTAAAATTCCTCTTTATCATAAAGTCTAAAACTACTCTGCAATTGACTCATACATTTAATATCAATTGTAATTTCAATATTAAGCATTTACTTATTTCTGCATTAGGCCATAATCTGTTTTTTACGATTTTTAAGTGTCTGCGAATAACAGCCAAAAGTTTGACGAACATAAATGTGATATAATTGCATATACTCTTACAAGGGGGATAAATACTAGATATACAATAAATTTGTTGAAAACTGGTGTTATTCATTTAGCCCTTCTCCTGCTGGTGGCATTTTTTAACCCGTTACCCCATAAATACACCTTTTTACACCTCAAATTTATTCCTTCACTGAAGAAAATAGTTCCACTTTACACAGTCATGAATATTTACAGTTAGAAATATTTTCTATATCCTAGTAGATACTAGCTTAAAGCAGGCTGAAATAAAAGCAGAATGCGCCTAAGGGCGCATTCTGCTTTACTTTCAACCTGCTTTAAGTGTTCACCTATCTTCAATACTAGAAACAGGCTATGGGGTAATGGGATAACTCATTTTGAAACCAGTGTAGACCCTTGAAGAAGCTGTCTGATCTGGGTCTACACTGTTTTCATGTAGTATCTGTCTGACACGATCTGTCAATACTCTTTACTAGGGGACAAAATTTATTTGCAAATGCAACAGTTCAAATGGTAAATGTTCATAGTGGGCAGTTTTATATTTGAATATTCAGAGAGGGAAGAGTTAACATGTGAAACTCAAACGGGGACCTACCATTCTTGTGAGCCAAATCCATAGCAAGCTAGCTGTATAGCTTCAAACAATAATCCAAATACAATGGCTTGTTTATGACCTAGGTACTTCATTAATAATGCTAAAATGATAGTCTGAAAGTAAAAGAGAATATTGATTTCAGTTTGACATATTTAGAGAATAATAACTGAGCAGTGCCTTTTGGAGATAATGCATGGCGGCTTTAGCCCAAGAGCTGGTACAGTGGAGAATCTGTTATTCTTTCCCGTTTAAACGCAAACGCAAAGCACTAAAACGTAGAAAAGAACAACTTTTGGACAAATTCTGATAATTCTTGTTTATCTTGGTGGCAAACAGTTTGGAGCCTGATCAGACGCCGGGTTACCCCGAGTCTGATCTGGCTCCAAACTGTTTGCACTGCAAATAATAGTTTAAGCGTAAACGCGTTTATTGGGAAAGAATAACAGATTCTCCACTGTATAACATTACCATCACAATTACCACCAAAATATAAGCTATCCTGAACATTCATACGGCGAGCTAATGCCAAATTCTACATTGACTCTAAAGTGATTTGTATCGAAAATAATTTTACATATGTCAAACAATCTCTCTGATCTGGGTCTACATTGTTTGCAACTAATGAATAAAGCATAATTTCCCGCACAGTAAGGGTTAGGCTTAGTTTCATGTATTTCATACAATCTTGTGACTTTTATCCCTAATTGGAATGGTACCATTCAATTTCTAACTCTTTTAATAAACACACAAAATCCTTCATTATGTATGGAACTGTACTGGAATTTCTAAACTGGTATTTTAAGCCATTACACCATAAATACGCTTTTAATTTATTCCTCCACAGAAGAAAATAGTCCCACTTTATGCAGTCATTAATATGTACCAAAGAAACATTTTCTGTATCCTAGTAGATGGTAGCTAAAAGCAGGCTGAAAGTAAAGCAGAATGCACCGTAAGCCGCATTCTGCTAAACTTTCAACCTGCTTTAAGTGGTCACCTGACTTCAAAACTGGAAACAGGTTATGGAGTAATTAATGTGCATTCTGCTTAAGTTTCAATCTGCTTTAAGTGGTCACCTGACTTTAAAACTGGAAACAGGTTATGAAGTAATGGGCTAACGTATATAGACTGCACTCCTAAGTACAGTGGAGAATCTGTTATTCTTTCCCGTTTAAACGCAAACGTACGCAAACGCAAAGCACTAAAACGTAGAAAAGAACAACTTTTGGACAATTCTGATAATTCATGTTTGTCATGGTGGCAAACAGTTTGGAGCCTGATCAGACGCCGGGTTACCCGGCGTCTGATCTGGCTCCAAACTGTTTGCACTGCAAATAATAGTTTTAGCGTAAACGCGTTTATTGGGAAAGAATAACACATTCTCCACTGTAACAGTTATTGATACCTACAACACTTCAATCTTGTCACAGTTAGCTGTGGTTGGTTACTTACTTGTGCTATTACAGATAAGACTCCTACAATGGCAATAAATACAGCTACTTCTTCTTTTGAAAATCCCATTATCTGAAATTAATACAATATTCATAACTAGTTATTTTTACATTAACATTTTATTGGTTTATGCAAAACTTCAATATTATTATCCTATCAACAAGGATTCAATTCCCTTTTAACCCTTAGCCCGCCAAATAAATTGTGGTCTGCTATATTTCTCGTCTGCTTCAAGTTTCAAAGTGCTTCAAAGTTGCTCAAAATTGCTGAAAAATTGTCCGAGTATCAAACAGCTTGGATCCGGATGAGACGCCGAGTTAACGCCGAGTTACTCAGCGTCTCATCCGGATCCAAGCTGTTTGCATATGGAGCTTTAGTCGTGAGTGTCAGGCTAAGGGTTAATGCAGAACAGATAATTTGGGGAAAGACACATGTATTAACAAATAGCCATGGTTTTTAACATAACTTTATCTTACAAATAAACAATGTTTTGAATAAACATGTATGCCCCAAGTGGCATCATTGACAATATAGTCTGATTTTTTAATGTCCAAATAAGGTCACAATTAAATTGAGGTTCAGTGAAATGGCTGAATTGGGAATTACTACATAGGTATCTATCTGTTAGCTTGGACGGACAGGATAATCACTATATCTATAGCCTCCCGCAAGGCGCATCAACAGATGTCAGGTAAAAGTATTTCTGTAATAAAATTTTTGTACTTACTAATCTTAAATACACAAAGAAACACGAGTACTCCCCGGCCTCTGGCAGGTAGGACAGAAACACAGCAATACATAGAAGTAACACAAGATAGTCAGACCCCATCTTCCTTAAAGACTGAAATATAAAATGTATAATATGGATAATTATTATATACCTACCAATGTTCTGCCCGAAATATTTCTGTATTTTATCGAACAAATACACCTTGACGGATTGAAAATTCCGTATTACCCATGTACCTTGTGTAATGGGAAAAGAACGTTAACTGTGTAGTCGGAAGTTTGGAACTACAGTAAAACCTCTCTATTACGACCACTAAATTATGTTAAGTATTAGGGAATTTAGGGTGTTTACGGTAGGTGACCGCTTAAAGCAAGGTGACAGTGAAACAGAAAGCTCCTTTAGGAGCTTTCTGTTTCAATGTCACCTTGCTTTAAGCTGTCACCTCTCTATTATTTAATCAATTAGCATTCGTTTTAGTGGTCGTAATAGCGAGTATTTACTTTCACGCGCCATTCCCCGAAGTGTGACGTATGGGAAATCCCGTTTATTTAAAGTAACGCTCGAAACATTTCTATCGTTTTTCATTTTATTTTTATTATAAGAGGTATATAATAAAAGGAACATTACTATACTTTGCATATCTTATGTACCAGATCACTCTCGTTGTGTGTGTAAAGGCTATATCCAACTCGACCTTCGGTCTCGTTGGATATAGCCTTTACACACACAACTCGAGTGATCCGGTGCATAAGATATGCAAAGTATAGTAATATTCCGTTTGTATTTAACTCCGTACCAGATAAATATGCCTTTTTATGCCTTTAATTTATTATTCCACATAAGAAAATAGTTCCACATGATACAGTCATGAATATATCGAAGAAATATTTTCCTTTTAAATCCTAGTAGATAGTAGCTTAAAGCAGACTGAAAGTAAAGCAGAATGTGCCTTAAGATGCATTCTGCTTTACTTTCAACCTGCTCAAAGTGGTAACCTGTATTCAAATCTAGAAGCGAGCTATGGGGTAATAGGTTCCTCATTCATTCCTGAAACTTCAAAAAGACAATTCAAGTTTCTAATACAGTCCAGTCCATTTCTAATTATTTCGGTTAATTGTTTACAATTTATTGCAAAATGACAAACAATGTAGACCCTGTTTAGGAGCCTTCTGATCTCAGAGTACACCGTTTCCATGGAACATGTGTACTCTTCAGAAATACACTGTTTGTAAAGGACCAGTATGAGCGTTGCTATGGCTCAGTGGGTTAAGAAAGTTTTGTACATGCATTTATTCAACCCTTTACCTGATAGCCTATTTCTAGAACTAAAGATAGGTGACTACTTAAAGCAGGTTGAAAGTAAAGCAGAATGCGCCATAAGGCGCATTCTGCTTTACTTTAAGCCTGCTTTAAGCTAACATGTGCTAGAATATAGAAAATATTCCCTATAATATATATGCATGACTGATTAAATTGGAACTATTTTCTTCAGTGGAAATATAAATCATATTCGCTAAAAGGCGCTTCTATGTGGGAAAGGGTTAAGTATTTCACTGCTTATTTTGATATTTTATCTTTCTATCAATTACATTGGGGTTATTCAAAGTGTGTGAATCCAAAGGACTTCAACACTTTTAATAGAGCCAATATAATTCATACACAGTTAAAACATAAAAATGTACGGACAGGAGTAAAACTGATTGTCGCAGGGCATGATAAACTTAAAGAAAACCAGCAAATTTCTACTCACTGAAAATGGGTCGACTTTGTCCCAGGAGATTGGAGATCCCCAGGAGGCTGGTCTAACTTTCTCTGGTAAAGACTCAGGTACAAAAACTAGTATAAATAGTATATCTAACAGAGCTATAGCTGTGGCCAGCCACACTACAAAGTTCTCACTATACACTGTGCCCAGATAGGCCCCTATGGCAGGACTAGTCACTAAACTGGCAGCAAATGTGGCAGACACCTGAAACAAACAAGTACACATACTGTAAACATCCTAAAAATTGGGATGCCCTTCGTACAGTGGAGAATCTGTTATTCTTTCCCAATAAACGCGTTTACGCTAAAACTATTATTTGCAGTGCAAACAGTTTGGAGCCAGATCAGACGCCGGGTAACCCGGCGTCTGATCAGGCTCCAAACTGTTTGCCACCAAGATAAACAAGAATTATCAGAATTGTCAAAAAGTTGTTCTTTTCTACGTTTTAGTGCTTTGCGTTTGCGTACGGGTGCGTTTAAACGGGAAAGAATAACAGATTCTCCACTGTAACTGTTGTAATTATCATAAATTGGAACAAAAGGCTTTTATCACACAATAATATGTCCAGACGGTGTTAACTGAATGGCAAACATTGTAGACCCTGATCAGACTGCTACTTCAGGAACAGTCTGATCAGAGTCTACACTGTTTGCTTATTTCTGTCTGTCCCAATACTTAAGATCATTATGGTAGTTCAAAATAATGTTAGCATTCGAAAAACTAAACTCACTTTGAATAATTTATCCAATTAAATCTTGTCATATGCTGAAATTCGAAAATTTAAAAATAATTTTGAAAAGACTACAGTTTAACCTGTGTCAAACAGCCCCTCACTGATAACTTAAGTGATAAGGCATAGGGATCTTCAAAGACTAGCTATTGCTTAACCCATAACCCCATAAATATGCCTTTTTACACCTTTAATTCATTCCCCCACTGACAAAAATAATGCAAATTTAAATAGTCATGAATATGTAGCATAAGAAATAGTTACTAAATCTTAGCAGGTTGTAGCTTAAAGCAGGTTGAAAGTAAATCAGAATGTGTTTTAAGTGACCAACTATCTTTATTACTAGAAACAGGCTATTAATTAATGGGTTAACGCAGGGCTAAATCAATGCAGAAAGCTCCAATAAGTTATTCTTTTACTGTTTTTTGGTTGTTGTTTTGTTTTTTTCAAATATTGCAAATTGACATCTTCTACTGTATATTTTAAGCAGTCAACATTGACTATTATTTAACGGTGAGCATTAAGAAAAGAAAATATTTAAAGCAAAAAGTGGACATACAGTGTACACTAGTATAAAGACCAATGCATTCATAAAACTAGTACACTGTTTGTAAATGGTATTTATACAGGGCTCCAGATAAGGGGAGTATTTCAAAACTTAAATCTTTATTTCTGGATTAAACCCTATGGTGTCACTACTCATTAGAATCGTCTCGTTTCGATGCTGAAATGAATGAGAAAATGTTGGATTGGTTCAATTTATTCCCTCTTATCTAGAGTAATGTATATACAGTGGAGAATCTGTTATTCTTTCACGTTTAAATGCAAACGTACGCAAACGCAAAACGCTAAACGTAGAAAAGAACAACTTTTGGACAATTCTGATAATTCTTGTTTATCTTGGTGGCAAACAGTTTGGAGCCTATCAGACGCCGGGTTACCCGGCATCTGATCTGGCTCCAAACTGTTTGCACTGCAAATAATAGTTTTAGCAAAAACGTGTTTATTGGGAAAGAATAACAGATTCTCCACTGTACATGTAACTAGGTGTTAAGTTGTTACACTTACAAGTCCATAGGCTTGACTCCTGTCTTCCTCAGTAGTCACATCAGCAACATACGCAAACACAACACTAAACGTGACAGCAAATATACCAGACATGGATATCATGGTGAAATACCACCTGTTCAAATACAAGAATACATTCAGATACATGCAGACTGAAAACAAAATAACAAACTAAATTTTTCATGAAAAGTATTAGGATATATGGAAAGCATAAGTGAAGTGTAAAAGTACACCATTCCCCCTTAAATACACCTTTTTACACCTCTTATTTATTCCTCCATTGAAGAAAATAGTTCCCTTTTATACAGTTATGAATCTGTATTGTACGAAATATTTTCTATAGCCTAGCAGATAATAGCTTAAAGCAGGTTGAAAGTAAAGCAGAATGCGCCTCGAGGCGCATTCTGCTTTACTTTCAACCTCTTTTAAGTGATCATCTTTCTTTAACACTAGAAACAGGCGATGGGGTAAAGGGTTAAATAACAATTTTATTGATGACATAAAAAACAAGAGGGCCTGAAGGCCCTGATATCGCTCACCATTTGTAATGAAGCCTGATAGCTTTACCTTTGAATTTCACCCGTTTTATTCTAAATCCATTCAAGTTTGTCGACTTACTGTAGTATAGTAGAGTACATCAAAGGCAGATAACTTATATTTATAAAGCCTAAACAATACTGAAATGAAGCCTTTTTCTAGCATTTCAAAGTATATCAAGGGCAGGTAACTATTGCCACAATGATTACATTTCAACAATAATTGCACTCCTTCCAGAACGTATAGCTACATCCTTTGTGTGCAAGTATAATCAAAATCCATTGAAAATTGTAGTTGCAAGAGAGTGTAAACGCTGTAAAATATGGCATTTTCAGCAATTCAAAGGTAGATATCTCTTGATCTATTATTCCGATTCCAACCATAATCACCCTTTTTCGAACTCTTATGGTCATATACAATCTGGGCAAGTTTGAAAAAGCTTGAATAAATATTGTGGCCTCTAGAGCGTAAACTCTGTTAAATATATCATTTTCAGCAATTCAAAGGTAGATAACTTTTGACCTATTAATCTGATTACAACCATAATTGAACTCATCCGAAGTCTTATGGTAATATACAATCTGAGTAAGTTTGAGAAAGATTGGATAAAATTTGTGACCTCTAGAGTGTAAACATTGTTAAATATGGCATTTTCAGCAATTCAAAGGTAGACAACTCTCGACCTATAGGTCTGATTTCAACCATAATCAAACTCATCTGAACTCTTATAGTCATTTACAATCTGAGCAGGTTTGAGATAGATTGGATAAAAAGTGTGGCCTATAGAGTGTAAACACTGTTAAATATGGCATTTTCAGCAATTTAAAGGTAAATAACTCTTGATCTATTTGTCCGATTTCAACCAAAATCGAACTCATCCGAACTCTTATGGTCATATACAATCTGGGCAAGTTTTAGAAAGATTGGATAAATACTGTGGCCTCTAGAGTGTAAACACCGTTAAATATGGCATTTTCAGCAATTCAAAGGTAGATAACTCTTGATCTTTTCACCCGATTTCAACCAAAATCGAACTCATCCAAACTCTTATGGTCATATACAATCTGGGCAAGTTTTAGAAAGATTGGATAAATACTGTGGCCTCTAGAGTGTAAACACTGTTAAATATGGCATTTTCAGTAGTTCAAAGGTAGATAACTCATGACCTATTTGTCCGATTTCAACCATAATCGAACTCATCCGAACTCTTATGGCAATATACCATCTGAGCAAGTTTGAGAAAGATTGGATAAATATTGTAGCCTCTAGTGTGTAAACACTAAAATTGTTGACGCCTGACGACGGACGCCGGACATTCAAGGATTGCAAAAGCTCACCCTGAGCTAGCTCAGGTGAGCTAAAAATTAGCCTAAGGAACATCACTGGACTTCTTTTGTTATGATCACATATTTCTACCCCTTTTCAAATACATTAATTGCTTCATTCACCATCACCAAAATCACTATACATATATTATCTTTTATAGCAATTCAGTTAAACCTCTCAATTATGACCATTAAAGAGAAGGCTAATGTACTGCATAAATGACATGTGACAGGTTAAAGCGAGATAAAGTAAAACAGAAAGCTCTTAAAGGAGCTTTCTGTTTTATGTTCACCTAACTTTAAGCAGTCCCCTGCTTTAGTTAAACATTTGAGAATTAACCCTTTACCCCATAGCCTGTTTCTAGTTTTGAAGCCATGTGACCACTTAAAGCAGGTTGAAAGTAAAACAGAATGTGCCTAAGGCACATTCTGCTTTACTTTCAGCCTGCTTTAAGTTATCATCTGCTAGAATTTAGATTTTGTTCTTATGGTTCATTTTTAAGTCTGTATAAATTGAAACTATTTTCTTCAGTGGAGGAATAAATCGAATGTGCTAAAAGGCACTTCTATGAGGGAAAGGGTTAACACAATTTAGTGGTCATAATAGATTGTAGAGGGGTCTTACTGTACATGTATATAAGTCAGCACTATGTGCAAATGCCCCCGTGGCACACTCTCTTATGTTTTTGGTAAATAAGGTTTTGTCATACAGTGGAGAATCTGTTATTCTTTCCCAATAAACGTGTTTACACTAAAACTATTATTTGCAGTGCAAACAGTTTGGAGCCAGATCAGACGGCATCTGATCAGGCTCCAAACTGTTTGCCACCAAGATAAACAAGAATTATCAGAATTGTCCAAAAGTTGTTCTTTTCTACGTTTTAGTGCTTTGCGTTTGCGTGCGTTTGTGTACGTTTGCGTTTAAACGGGAAAGAATAACAGATTCTCCACTGCAGCTGCACAGGTTCAAATCCTCATCATGACAATAACATTGTTTTTTACTGAATTGATGTCTTTGACATAAACAATTTTACTAAACTAATCTTAAAGTATTGATAAAAGTGCCTGACATCCATTTAAAAAAACAAGAGGGCCTGAATGCCCTGATATCGCTCACCTGTTGTACTGAAGCTTGATAGCTTAACCTTTCTATTTCACCGGTTTTAATATAAATCCATTCAAATTTGTAGTATAGCATGTTAACAATTTTTGAATACAACCTCATAATTCTAGTACAGTAGAGTACATCAAGGGCAGAAAACAATACTGAAATGAAGTCTTTTCTAGCATTTCAAAGTATATCAAGGGCAGATAACTATTGCCACAATAATTAGATTTCAACAATAATTGCACTCCTTTGAGAACTTATAGCTATATTCTTTGTCTGCAAGTATAATCAAAATCCATTGAAAACTGTTGTTGCAACAGTATAAACGCTGTTAGATATGGCATTTTCAGCAATTCAAGGGCAGACAACTCTTGACCTATTTGTCGGACTTCAACCATAATCTCACTTATTCGAACTCTTATGGTCATATATAATCTGAGCAAGTTTGAGATAGATTGGATAAAAAGTGTGGCCCCCAGAGTGTAAACACTGTTAAATATGGCATTTTCAGCAATTCAAAGGTAGATTACTCTCAACCTATTGGTCTGATTTCAACCATAATCGAACTCATCTGTGAACTCTTATGGTCATTTACAATCTGAGCAAGTTTAAGAAAGAATGGAAAAAAGTTGTGGCCTCTAGAGTGTAAACAGCCTTAAATATGGCATTTTCAGCAATTCAAAGGTAGATTACTCTTGATCTATTGCTCCGATTTCAACCATAATTGAACTCGTCCAAACTCTTATGGTAATATACAATCTGGGCAAGTTTGAGAAACATTGGATAAATAATGTGGCCTCTAGAGTGTAAACACTGTTAAATATGGCATTTTCAGCAATTCAAAGGTCGATAACTCTTGACCTATTGGGCTGATTTCAACCATAAATGAACTCATTCGAACTCTTATGGTAATATACAATATGAGCAAGTTTGAAGAAGATTCCATAAATATTGTGGTCTCTAGAGTGTAAACACTAAAATTGTTGACGACGGACGACGGACATTCAAGTATTGCAATAGCTCACCCTGAGCTAGCTCAGGTGAGCTAAAAATCAGGCCAATTCTGGTGTTCAGTCACTTAAATGTGTGACAGATACACAATAAGAAACAGTAAAACCTCTCTATAACAACCACTAAAATCAAGGCTAATTGATTACATAAACGATAGGTAACCGCTTAAAACTAGGTGACACTAAAACAGGAAGTTCCTAAAGGAGCTTTCTGTTTTATTGTCATCTTGTTTTTAGCAGTCACCTGTCATAAACACCTTATAATTAACACAATCTAGTGGTCATAAAAGAGAGGTTTTATTGTACAACAGATGACTGTAAGTGTGTATGGTTACAGCTGTGTTATCAATCATCTACAGCCAAGTTTGTAGTTAACCCATAAGCCAATAGATACACCTCTTTACGTCTTAAATTTATTCCTTGAAAATAGTTCCACTTGATACAGTCAAGCAACCTAAGACAGGCGAATGCTAAATACTGTATAAAGGTAAATTTGCAATCATCTGTATAAGGGGCTGCTAATGGGCATGGAACTGAATGGTTGTTTAAAACAGGGTTGACTACATACAGTGGAGAATCTGTTATTCTTTCCCAATAAACGCGTTTACGCTAAAACTATTATTTGCAGTGCAAACAGTTTGGAGCCAGATCAGACGCCGGGTAACCCGGCGTCTGATCAGGCTCCAAACTGTTTGCCACCAAGATAAACATGAATTATTACAATTGTCCAAAAGTTGTACTTTTCTACGTTTTAGTACTTTGCGTTTGCGTACATTTGCGATTAAACGGGAAAGAATAACAGATTCTCCACTGTACATGTACGGTACATATGAATGATGTGACCATTCAGAGAATTGTTGTTCAAAATTGTTTGTCATAATACAAAGAACAGTTATAAATATAAATTGACATAGAAATCATCACATGAAGTCTGCTTTGCTATTTTTTGGTGAAAATATGAAAAACAAGAGTTGTCAGAGAAACAACAAAGCTCGCCCGCGACACAATTCAAAACTTAATGCAAAGTCTAAGGTCAAGGTAACAGGGATAAAACTTTGGGCATGCATGGAAACATCTTGTCCATATACATCTGCATATCAAATATGAAATCAATACCTCAAGAAACATAGGAGTTAATAGCATTTTTCGACACCTAAATGCAGATTTTGTAAACTAAATGCAGGCCCTAATTTTAAGGTCAAGGTCACAGGGGTAAAACTTTTTGTGTGCATGAAAAGATCTTGTCTATAAACACATGCATAGTAAATATCAAAGCAATAGGCCTACCTCAAGTGACATAGAGTTATAAGCATTTTTCAAACCCTAAACATATTTTGAAACCTAAATGTGGGCCTTCAGTTCAAGGTCAAGGTCACAGGGGTCCAAAATGCCACATGGTCGGAAAGGTCTTGCCTCATGGCATGTATAGTGCATGTATGAAAGATGTAGGTGAAAGGGCATAGAAATTGTGAACACTAAGTCACTTTCTTAAAATTCCTAACGGGAATGGGAACAGCAATGCAGACGTCAAGATTACAACTATGGTCCTTACTATTAACATCTAATAGCTGAACCATTACATTGGCAAATAAGATAAAGAAAACTTTCCCAAGAAAAGAGTTAACAATCTTGTCATACAGTGGAGAATCTGTTATTCTTTACCGTTTAAACGCAAACGTACGCAAACGCAAAGCACTAAAATGTAGAAAAGAACAACTTTTGGACAATTCTGATAATTCTTGTTTATCTTGTCGGCAAACAGTTTGGAACCTGATCAGACGCCAGGTTTCCCGGCGTCTGATCTGGCTCCAAACTGTTTGCACTGCAAATAATAGTTTTAGCGTAAACGCGTTTATTGGGAAAGAATAACAGATTCTCCATTGTATAGATCCAATGACAAAACAGTACAGACTCTGTCTGATCAGACTGCTCCTGCAGAAGCTGTCTGATATAAATTTATCTACAGTAAAACGTCTCTAAACCCAACACTCTTTGGAAAAAAAGGTAGACTACAAATACAGGTGCTTAATTAATGCTGGATAAAAGGAGCTTTCTGCTTCACTTTTATCCTGCCTTAAGCTGCCACTTGTTCAGAGACTGAAATAACTGTTTTATATGGGTCTGGTTTAGCGACGTTTCAATGTACACAGTTTACAAATAGCGTCAATATACATTTAACTGCAGAAGAAGGGTGAAGAAGGAAAAACTGGTATTGTACATACATGGGACTTATTTTGAGTAGAGGAATAGGGGCACAGGTGAATGAAACTGTCAGGAGTAGAAAGGGTTTCCTGCCCCAAACGTCTGACAGGGCTCCAATAAGGGGTGCACTCAGGAAAGACAGGATTCCCTAAAACAAAACAAAAAACATGGCTGTTATAAAACATGGCAGATATAATAAACAAAACTGTTGGTACAAGGCAAAATACAATCAAGTGACACTTACAGGCTTGACTTACAGGATTACAGTGGAGAAAACGTTATTCTCTCCCGTTTCAACGCAAACGTACGCAAACGCAAAGCACTAAAACGTAGAAAAGAACAACTTTTGGTCAAGTCTGATATTTCATGTTTATGTTGGTGGCAAACAGTTTGGAGCCTGATCAGACGTCAGCGTCTGATCTGGCTCCAAACTGTTTGCAATAGAAATAATAGTTTTAGCGTAAACGCGTTTATTGGGAAGGAATAACGTTTTCTCCACTGTAGCAGTCTAACACATTACCACTAGACCACAGGCCGTCACTGCTGGTTTGTATTGTTCACCTAATGCAGTTTACTACAAATTCATCTTATTGTACAGTCATGTTACTATAAATAGTAACAAATTTGTTATATAAAAATGTCAGTCACCATCTTGCTGGAGTGCTTATAAACAGAAAGATGCCTAATAACCAGTTATTTGTGCAAAAGATACAGTATCTTTAGAAACCGAAAACAATTCTTATGCACTTTTATTCTATAATTTTTTCAAAATCTATCAATTCTGAAACAAAAACAAAGATGGCAGCTTGCTGCAATGTGGTATGCCATATGCTTGGCAATGGTTTGATAGATTTAAAATCTAGAATACAGTCAAAAGATAGTTGAGATATATGTTTTGAATTAAGACCTAACACATTCTTTACAGGATACTGTGGACAAAAATATGATACAATTCATTCAATTTGTTTGACTTTTAAAAGTGCACTTCCTATGTTTCCATTTCTGCAACATATATGTAATAAACAAGTCACTCAACGGCACTGTCAGGCCTTTAGTTGTCTTTGGCCCTCCTAAAGCCCTCATGCCAAATATAACCTTAGCCAGACCAACAACAACTGAAGGCACTCCCATTGCTATGTAGTAACCCTTATGTTAACTTCAAATCTTATGTTGTGACTTTCCATTGTAAGCCATAAAATATTATTGTTGACCCCATAGCCTGTTTCAAGTCTTGAAGACAGGTGACCACTTATAGCAGGTTTAAAATAAACAGAATGTGCCTAAAGGGCCTTCTGATGTACTTTCAGCCTGCTTTAAGCTACCATCTGCAAGGATATAGAATACATTAAACATTATGAAACAGTTAAGTTTTCCATTTTGAAAACTATGTTTTTTGAAAACTATGCGAGAACTTGAATGAGGTGAAACCTTTTTTTCTATTTGAATGATGACTTAACCCTTAGCCCGCCAAATAAATTGTCGTCTGCTATATTTCTCGTCTGCTTCAAGTTTCAAAGTGCTTCAAAGTTGCTCAAAATTGCTGAAAATGTTGTCCGAGTGTCAAACAGCTTGGATCCGGATGAGACGCCGAGTTACTCGGCGTCTCATCCGGATCCAAGCTGTTTGCACATGGAGCTATAGTCGTGACTGGCAGGCTAAGGGTTAATACAGTAAATCTCTCTATTACGACCACTAAACTTAAACTGTGTTAATTATTAGGTGTTCAACAGGTGACTGCTTAAAGCAAAGCGACAGGAAAAAGAAAGCTCCTTTAGGAGCTTTCAGTATTACCACATCACCTTGCTTCAAGCTGTCACATGTCTTTTACAGAACAAATTAGCCTTTGTTTAAGTGCTTATAATAGAGAGGTTTTACTGTATTTGGGTGTTTTACTTTAGTGTTAATGAAAATTGAAGTCTCTTACCTTCACGCCCTGTATAAGTCCATTCATCAAAAATGTTTGGTGAGGAAACGTGTCATTAAGAACCTGTATAAAGCAAGGAACAATAAAGATAAATTCCAACAATATAACAAATACTACCACTTAAACCTTTACCCAATAGCCTGTTTCTAGTTTTGAAGACAGGTAACCACTTAAAGCAGGTTGAAGGTGAAGCAAAATGTGCCTTAAGGCACATTTTTCTTAACCTTCAACCTACTTTAAGCTACCATCTGCTACAGGGCTTTAGAAAATATTTCTTATGGTACAAAAATTCAAATTTCTTTATTACTATCAGTTCATGATTTTACATCTTGGTGACTGCATAAATTTGAACTACATGTACATGTACTTTCTTTAGGGGAAGAAGAAATTGTGCTAAAACAGTTTCTATTGGGGTTAGGGTGAAATCAAGACTCATTGCTTAATGTAAATGACAGGCGACAGCTTAATGCATGATAAGAGTAAAGCAGAAAGCTCTTGTAGGAGCTTTCTGCTTTACTTTCATCTTGCATTTATAAAGCTATCATCAGTTTCTGTATCTACCACCATTTATGTGGCTGCTTATCACATACAAAAAATGCAGTTATTACAATCTGAATTGATAGCAAAATTCTGTCTTTGTTGACAGTCAACTGTCGTTGAAGAGCTTATAAATGTGAAAAATATCTCTAATCCATGTAATACAATGTACATATACTTTGATATCTCAATCTGCTTTACCATAAAAACAGAGGAAAAGACATTATTCTTTTTCCATGTTAACATTGTGATAAATAGTTATTTCCATTGCTAGCAGTAATGAGTATTGCGCCAGATCAGAAGCCAAGTTATAATCCGGGTATCAAATCAGGTTCCGAACTGTTTGCCATCAAGATTAAGATAAATCACCTCAACACCTAGCTTGAACAAGGCTAAACATGCTGTCTGAAAACTGATTTCAGGTGCCGTAGTCAGTTGTGAAACTGTATCCCAGGCTATAGGATTGTAGACCCATGGAATGACCTATGGCCATCAGTTGTTAATAGTAGGGACGTCAACCAATTCAAGACTAATTTAAATGTGTGCTGGAGAAACCACCCACTAAAATTTAGAACACCACAAACCAAACGCTGCGCATATGACAAGTATTCAAGAAATGTTGCTAAGAAGGACCTCTACTATCCAAGGGATAATCAACGGTCTGGCAGCTGGTGAGTTACTGGTGAGTATTGTTTTTTACTTACTGTTATCATGGGATTGGTCAAAAGACCCCAGGCGAAGAACTCTAGAAATATGACAACCAACGCATGATGTACACTAGGCTGGCTCACTCCTCCTGCCTGGAAAACAAGAAATCAGGTGGACATACATTAACACCTTGAACCCTAGTCCCGCATATAGGCGTCATTTTCAAACGGTGAACATATGAATAGTACACTTGTCCTATGCTTACAGTGAAGACCCAGATCAGAGGGCTCCTAGGAGCCCTCTGATCAGGGTCTTCACTGTTTGTCATAATGCCAAACATTGATAAAAAACAACCCTTAAAAGTCAGAAATGGACTAGACTAAAATGGAAACTGGAATTGTCCATTTAAAGTTTCAGGGAGGAAAGATTTAACACACTACTCCATAGATACACATTTATATGCATCTTATTCATTCCTCTACTGAAGAAAATAGTTGAATTTTAAATTTATAGAGTAATGAATTAATATGCAACATAAGAAATATGTCCTATCAAATATATGTCTGCTTCCCTTCTTTACAGTATCTTTTTTAAAGATTCTGTTATAAATATTAAATTTTTAATTATTAAGTTTATTAAAACATGTAAAGCTCAGGCAGGTATAATTTTCATCCCAGGCTTAGGGCTATGCTTTTAATAATCTTGGTGAAGGTTTTCAAAGTGATGCTATTACACCAAATATTTAAGCTCTGAAACTTGTAATCAAGTTTTTCTATGTATAACTAACAACAGTAGAGCAAAATATCCACTGCCATACTCATCAAAACTGACAACTAATTAGCATTATAAGTACAGTGGAGAAAACGTTATTCTTTCCCCTTTAAACGCAAACGTATGCAAATGCAAAGCACTAAAACGTAGAAAAGTACAACTTTTGGACAATTCTGATAATTCATGTTTATCTTGGTGGCAAACAGTTTGGAGCCTGAACAGACGCCGGGTTACCCGGCGTCTGATCTGGCTCCAAACTGTTTGCACTGCAAATAATAGTTTTAGCGTAAACGCGTTTATTGGGAAAGAATAACAGATTCTCCACTGTACATGTTGCTCACACATGACTACTTCACCCTTCTCCCAGGAACTCAATATCAGGATTTTTGCAAAATCAGAAAATATTTCAGTTCTGCACAGGTTAACTCTAATTGCATGCTGGGTAATTTTTCATTTACAAAAGTTTGTTGTCTGCTACCATTCTAAAAATAGAATTTTCAAAATTTCTTTTCAAAACAGAATCAGTGTGTCAAACAGTTTAGATCCTGATGAGACGCATCTGGTCCCAAACTGTTTGCAAAGGTTATCAACTTATCATGTACATGTAAGGACAATTATCCGCTGATTCCTTTTGACACATTTACCTACCCGATATTCCTGAAAGAAATTAATTGTCATGCTTTAACCTATTCCTGAGGATAATCATCAAAAGGAAGCTTATGCTTAATGCAAGCTTAAAATAATGCAGAAAACTCCTGAATGAGCTTTCTGCTTTACTTAAACTTTCAGTCTGCTTTAAGCAATTGGCTGCCTTAAAATAAAACTTTGAAAACAAACTACAGTTAAAGGGTTTAGGCAAAATAAAGTAAACAAAACAGAAGGTCCTTCAGCTTAAAAACTATCCTATTAGTATGTATCATTGACTGTCAAATAGATTTATTATCGATAAGGTTTGACCTGTCGGTTGTTGAATATTCCGTCCTTTTTCCGTAAGCTATCTTTATCTT
The DNA here is from genome assembly GCA_922989275.2 of Gari tellinella. NCBI lineage: Eukaryota > Metazoa > Mollusca > Bivalvia > Cardiida > Psammobiidae > Gari > Gari tellinella. The sequence continues at coordinate 55,595,052 of OV277859.1, forward strand.
CCGGAAAAAAAACAACAGTGTATTGTAAATAAACCATTCAAGGATGACGCGAATTTGATTATAAAATCTGATAAAGATATCTACAGTCGGTAATGGCTCAGTGGTTATGTGTCTGCGCTACCAACGTAACGGTTATAGGTTTGATACCCGATAGAGTTAATTTTGTAATATTTCTTAATGTGTCTTTTTTATTAAAATTTTATGGTAGACACATACAAACCTGGATATTCATGCAATTGTATAAAGTAAAGTGCCTGCTTGCCTTAAGAAACTTGGATAGAGAAGTGAGTATACAGTGGAGAAAATGTTATTCTATCCCGTTTAAACGAAAGCGAAACGCAAGCGCAAAACAATAAATCATAGAGCGTGACAATTTTTGCTATTCATGTTAATCTGGGTGGCAAACAGTTTGGAGCCTGATCAGACGCCGGGTTACCAGGCGTCTGATCTGGCCCCAAACTGTTTGCTATGGAAATAATAGTTTAGCGTAAACGCGTTTATTGGAAAAGAAAAACGTTTTTTCCACTGTACATGTAGCAACATTACGTTATGCAAAGCTCTCTCTGGCAAAAAGCACTCTTTGTTCCTTCTGTATTCCGTTAAGCAGCAAGTTTTTCTTTACCCAAACGTTAACTGTTTTATTTTTAAGTAAAATATATAATTATTGAAAACAAAACCTGAAGCTGACATTTACAAAACAGTGCCTTGAATCGAACCAACGACCCTAGCACTACGAGTCAATGACACTATCCACTAAGCTATTGCGACAGTGGTGTTAGATCATCGACTGAAGTTTACTACCTGAAGTTTTCATTAATCTATAAAAAAAGTATACGGAAACTTCCGATGGTGCCAAAGAAAGTTGACGGAAAGAGATGGACCGACAGGTCAAACCTTATTGATAATACTTGACTAGCAAAGTACCATAATAAACCTGCAGACATTATAAGTTAACTCTTTCCTCCCTGAAACTCCAGTTTCCATTTAAGTCTAGTCCATTTCTGACTTTTAAGGATTGTTTTTGTCAATGTATGACATTATGACAAACAGTGAAGACCCTTATCAGAGGGCTCCTAGGAGCCCTCTGATCTGGGTCTTCACTGTTTGCACAGGACAAGTGTTCTATTCACATGTACACTGTTTGCAAAGGACACCAATATGCGGGACTAGGGTTCAAAGTGTTAACCCACATTCGTTCTTATCAGAATGCCTTTAGAGAAATATACAATATCTTTCAATGTACATGTTGCCACTTGTAGATCATTTTTCCATAGTTACATGCATATTTCAAAACTTCAAATAGTTGGGTTGAGGTCAAGGTCAGTGAATAATAACCAGGGGTCCAAATGGCACATGGACAAAAGGTCTTGTCCCAAGGCATGAGTGGTACAAGTACGAAAGCTGTAGGTATAAGCGTAAAGTAGTTGCAATCACTTTTCAAAACTTAAATGTGTGTTTCTATTCAACAGCTTAAAGCAAGACGAAAGAAAAACAGAAAGCTCCAAAAAGGAGCTTTCTGTTTTACTTTCACATTCCTTTAAACAGTCACTTGCCATTGAACACCTAATAATTGATTCAATTCAGTTGTCATACTAGAGAGGTTTTACTGTATAATAATGGTATTGAGATAATCATTAAATATTTGCATAATGTTGGCACTTCAAAATCCATGCCATTGCATACAGGTCTACACAAGATATATAAGCTCCAAGGTAAATAATGAATCACTTGAATTTTTAAACATGTATAAATAAGAAAAAAATGGAATTAAATTAGAATTGAATTCCGATTAAAAACTTTAAGTCATGTCTAAAAAAAATCATAGTGAACAATAGGTACTCAAGCTCTCTTACATGTAACTATTATGATACTGAATTATTTTCCTGATAAGTGACTATGTACAGTATAACTTTGGTTGTCCAACAATCCATTCGACAAACTGATCCATTCAGACAGCACTATTTGGTCCCGAACAGTTCCTTTTTTTATTCTTTGTTCTAACTTAGTACCTGGTTTAAATTGAACCTACCATAACCCTTGTCCAACATTTTTTGAGTCCAAATGTAACAAGAGCTGTCCGTAAGACAGCAAGCTCGACTATATGCTCCTTTGTACTAAACGCAGTTATGGAATAAAAATATAAGTTGTAGTGATATATGCCTTAAGTGAAGGGCATTTTCTAGGTTGAATCTTAATGTGGATGTCTAAGTTGAAAAGGGGAGATAATTCATACAAACAAGAGCTGTCCGTAAGACAGCAAGCTCGACTTTCTGCTCCTTTGTTCTAAAAGCAGTTATGGAATAAAAACAGTAGTTGTAGTGATGTATGCTTAAAGTGAAGGGCATTTTCTAGGTTGATCAAAAATCTTAATGTGGATGTCGAAGTCCAAAAGAGGAGATAATTCATACAAAATACCATCTAGAATTATCCGCCTCTAGTCTGGGGCATGTAAAATGTTTGAGGTAAAGTTATTATTGAATAAAAACATTAGTTGCAGTGATATATGCTTTAAGAGGATTGAATTTTCTAGGTTGATCAAAAATCTTAACGTGGATGTCTAAGTCCAAAAGGGGAAATAATTCACCCAAAAATGCCATCTAGAATTATCCGCCTCTAGTCTGGGGCAAGTAAGATGTTTGAGGCAAAGCTATGTTTGAAAAAAAATATTAGTTGCAGTGATATATGCTTTAAGAGGATGGCATTTTCTAGGTTGATCAAAAACCTTAACGTGGATGTCTAAGTCCAAAAGGGGGAGATAATTTACCCAAAATACCATCTAGAAATTGTCCTCCTTGATGATTGAGGGCAGGTAAGTTGTGTATGGTAAAATTAAAATGCAACATAAGTGATATATGCTTTAAGAGGATGTCATTTTCTAGGTTGATCAAAAACCTTAACATGCAACGCCGACGGCGACAGCGACGCGAGGGTGACTGTAATAATAAGCTCTCCATATTCTTCAAATAGTCGAGCTAAAAACCATCTAGAATTATGCGAATCTAGTGTAGGACAAGTAATATGTTTGAGGTGAAGTGATAATTGGCTAAAAACATTAGTTGCAGTGATAACTGCTTTAAGAGGATGGCATTTTCTAGGTTGATCAAAAATCTTAACGCGGATTTCTAAGTCCAAAAGGGGAGATAATTCACCCAAAATACCATCTACAATTATCCGCCTCTAGTCTGGGGCAAGTAAGATGTTTGAGGTAAAGTGATTATTGAATAAAAACTTTAGTTGCAGTGATATATGCTTTAAGAGAAGGGCATTTCCTAGGTTGATCAAAAATCTTAACGTGGATGTCTAAGTTCAAAAGGGGGAGATAATTCACCCAAAATACCATCTAGAATTATCCGCCTCTAGTCTGGGGCAAGTAAGATGTTTTAGGTAAAGCGATTATTGAATAAAAACATTAGTTGCAGTGTGTCTAAGTCCAAAAGGGGAGATAATTCACCCAAAATACCATCTAGAATTATCCACCTCTAGTCTGGGGCAAGTAAGATGTTTGAGGTAAACTGATTATTGAATAAAAACATTAGTTGCAGTGATATATGCTTTAAGAGGATGGCATTTTCTAGGTTGATCAAAAATCTTAACATGTCTAAGTCCAAAAGGGGGGGGGGGGAGATAATTCACCCAAAATACCATCTAGAATTATCCACCTCTAGTCTGAGGCAAGTAAGATGTTTGAGGTAAACTGATTATTGAATAAAAACATTAGTTGAAGTGATATATGCTTTACGAGGATGACATTTTCTAGGTTGATCAAAAACCTTAACGTGGATGTCCAAGTCCAAAAGGGGGAGATAATCACCCAAAATACCATCTAGATTTGTCCTCCTTGATGATTGAGGGCAGGTTAGATGTGTATGGTAAAACTAAAATGCAACATAAGTGATATATGCTTGAAGAGGATGGCATTTTCTAGGTTGATCAAAAACCTTAACATGCAACGCCGACGCAGACTACAAAGCTGACGAACGGGTGACTGTAATATTAGCTCTCCATATTCTTCGAATAGTCAAGTTAAAAATTACAGCATTTTTCACACCTGTGTATCCGACATTGTTTGTCAAATTTCCTTTATTTCTCTCAGTTCATGATTTACATGAAAACATGATATAGTAAAGATAGGTCAATGCTCTTGCTTTGCATCAAGCTGTCACCTGTTTTAATGACTGCACATGAATGCTTCTTGAATGTTTGCTTCAATTTTACCCTTCTCCTTCTATCAGCATATATTTAAAGGTTTTTGAAAATAGTGTAGATTAAGATCAGACAGCTCCTTTAGGAGCTTTCTGATAAGTATTGGCACTGTTTTCTTACAAGGTCATTCTGACATGACAGGACTTTGCATGCTTTCTTAGGTAAATAATTTCCTTCTTTTATTAACCAATGTACAGTGGAGAATCTGTTATTCTTTCCCAATAAACGTGTTTACGCTAAAACTATTATTAGCAGTGCAAACAGATTGGAGCCAGATCAGACGCCGGGTAACCCGGCGTCTGATCAGGCTCCAAACTGTTTGCCACCAAGATAAACAAGAATTATCAGAATTGTCCAAAAGTTGTTCTTTTCTACGTTTTAGTGCTTTGCGTACGTTTGCGTTTAAACGGGAAAGAATAACAGATTCTCCACTCTAGATATTCAAAATTTCTCTCTGAATTATATACAGAAGGAGAAGGGTAAACACATGTTATCCTGTAATTTAGAATAACAATCCAGTGGGGTAGTAGTTTCAACCCATTTATGCCTAGAGGATTCTTCCATGCTTCTTTATTGGGTTAGTCCATTCTTTATATAACAGGTGCCTGGTCTAAATTTTATATTTTTGTTTTATATAACGAAATTCCTATCAGCAAACAGTGTAAACTCTGATCAGAAGCCACATTATGCGACGTCTGATCAGAGTCTACACCGTTTGCTTAAATGTCCCTTTTATTATTAAAAGCACGCTTAAAAGCACAAATTGGTTAACTCTTTGCTCCCTGAAACTTTAAATGGTCAATTCCAGTTTCCATTTTAGTCTAGTCCATTTCTGACTTTTATGTAATGTTTTTGTCAATGTTTGGCATTATGACAAACAGTGATGACCCTGATCGGAGGGCTCCGAAAGGAGCCCTCTGATCTCGTTCTTCACTGTTTACATAGGACAAGTGTACTATTCACATGTACACTGTTTGAAAAGGATGCCTATATGCGGGACTAGGATTCAAAGGGTTTACTTAAGTAAACTATAGAAACTGCATCAATATGAGTATAACATTCTTCTCATTGGCCAAAACATTAACCAGGAAGTTAACCCGTATACAAGCTAGTAGTAGTGTGACTTGGGATTAGCAGTTTTGAACTTTGGATTCAGATCAGATGCCACATAATTGATGACTGATAAGGATCAAAACTGTAGGACAATCATTTTCAATCAGTTTTCTTAATAACATGAAACTATCATTGTAGACTATAATTTTGAAGCAGACTACATAATAGCAGAATAAGGATTAACATCCCCCCTCCCCACATGAATAAATGCTGTAAACCTTTCTATTACGACCACTAAATTGTGTTATTTGTCAGGTGTTTTGAAGGTAAGTGACTGTTTAAAGCAAGGTGAACAAAACAGAGCTTTCTTATTTACGTTTACCTTGCTAAGTTAAGCTGTCACTTGTCTTTTATGTAGTCAATTTTTAAAGCCCTCTTTTGGGTGGTCGAAATAGAGATTTACAGTACATAAATCTATATAACAGATCTTTCATAACTTGTTGATGCATTGGTGTGTTACAATTTGAAATGCGGCGACACAGATTATATATATATATATAAGTATGAACTTTAAAATTCACAACATATATTATGAAGATAAAACAAGATGTGTTTGTAAAACACTATGCCCCCTGATGTGAACATGACCTCTAAATGACTTTGACCTCTGACATAACCCAACGTGTACCGAGCTCAGTGGGCTTCTTAACTCTTTCCTCCCTGAAACTTCAAATGGACAATCCCAGTTTCCATTTTAGACTAGTCCATTTCTGACTTTTAATGGTTGTTTTTGTTAATGTTTTGCATTATGACAAACAGTGAAGACCCAGATCAGAGGGCTCCGTAAGGAGCCCTCTGATCTGGGTCTTCACTGTTTGCATAGGAGAAGTGTACTGTTCACATGTACACTGTTTGAAAAGGACGCCTATATGCGGGACTAGGGTCCAAAGGGTTAAGTGGAGTACACATGCCAAATATACAGTCTCTATCACACCTTGTTATAAAGTTTATAATGGCCAAGGTTAAATTCAGCCTATCTGACCCCTAAATGTCCACCTTAACTTTTGTCAGATATGACCCAATTTGCACTGAAAGCAAGAGCTTCTTGAGTACACCAAGTCATGCCGAATATAAAGTCTCTGTCACAATCATGTAGTTTTGAAGTTATCTGACCAAGGTTAAAGTTGAGGACAGACAGATCAAAAACAATTTGCCCCTTCTATGTTTTGCAGGGGCATACAAATGTGAAGTGCAAAGCATGGTAGACATATGTACATGTATGCAGTTTATAAAATATACGTATATGATAATATTATATAATGTGCTTAAATAAAATGTTGGTACAATGTAATTGTATTTACCATCCCTTTAAGCCCAAGTAATATCAGTATATGCTAATTTTATAAATTGACAGTTCTAATTTCTATCTTCTAAATAATAACTATTACTGATACAGTGGACAAAACGTTATCCTTTCCCAATAAACGTGTTTACTCTCAAACTATTATTTCCAATACAAACAGTTTGGAGCCAGATCAGACGCCGGGTAACCCGGCGTCTGATCAGGCTTCAAACTGTTTGCCACTCAGCTAAATATCAATAGTCAGAATTGTCAAGAAGTTGTTATTTTCTACATTTTAGTGTTTTGCGTTTGCGTACGGTTGCGTTTAAACGGGAAAGAATAACAGATTCTCCTCTGTACATGTGACATGCTTGCTGGAGAATTTCATTTTAGATATACAAGGGTGGTTTAAAGCCACTACACTGTTTTACCACACAACAAATGATTTCATATCAAATAGTTAGCAGTGCAGATCCTGCAGAAATTATAGCATCTCATCAGGGTCTACACTGTAATATTTGTTGGCTAACAACTACTTATGTGAATTGTGAACAATAGGCATTATAGGCCGATTTTATTCAACTGGCAGGGCGGAGCTAACCTTTGGCAAAGATAAATTAATTTATTTTTTATTTTAGGGGTGCTTGTTGTAGTTCCGTATTATATCGTTATTGTCCGATGTCTTTCAACATGGAGAAACACAATTTATGGGTGCATCCATATCCATGTGAAAAGGTATGTACAGCGCTCCCTCTCTACAAAAATACCCAACGGGAGTCAAATATTGCATGTGTTGTTCCGATGGAGTTGTTATATAGAGAGAAAATTAAGACTTGATATACATTTGCAAACAGCGTAGCGCGGAGTCTGATCTGGATTCAAGCTGTTTGTCATTCTTCATTATGTTCCTTCTGTCAAAATGTCCACTAATATCATTGTTGAGAAAAAACGGCAGACGACAAAGGTAAATCCCGATAATAAAAGAGCGTACTGCTGCCACCAAAGTTAAAATGCAATGGTCCGCATCGAAACTCCGCCCTGCCAAGTCAATAAATTTTGTCTATATAATGGATTAATCCTTTCCCTTATAGTTGATGTTCAGTATTTAAGATATATCTATGACTTTATCCCATAACCTATTTCTAGTTTTGAAGAAAGTTGACCACTTAAAGCAGATTCTAAGTAAAGCAGAATGTGCCTTATGGCACATTCTGCTTTACTTTTTCAGCATGCTTTAAGCTACAATCTTTTAAGATCATATTAAAATTGACTCTTATGGTGCATATTCATGACTGTAAAATGGAACTATTTTCTTAAGTGGAGGATTAAAGGCGCAAAAACACATCTATGGAGTAATGTGTTAAAGCAGACTGAAAGTAAAGGCTTAAGCAGAATGCCCCTGAAAGGTAATTATACTTTACCTTCAGCCTGCTTAAAGATACCATTTGCTTATATTGCTAGGATATATAGGAAAATTGTCTTCAGTACATACAGTGGAGAATCTGTTATTCTTTCCCTTTTAAACGCAAACGTACGCAAACGCAAAGCACTAAAACGTAGATAAGAACAACTTTTGGACAATTCTGATAATTCTTGTTTATCTTGGTGGCAAACAGTTTGGAGCCTGATCAGACGCCGGGTTACCCGGCGTCTGATCTGGCTCCAAACTGTTTGCACTGCAAATAATAGTTTTAGCGTAAACGCGTTTATTGGGAAAGAATAACAGATTCTCCACTGTATAGAAGTGAAACTGTTTTCTTTTCTGTCACAGGAGGGAAAAAATTAAAGGTGCAACATTGAGTCTGCATTCAGTACACTCTTATGCCCATGCAGGCATCCTTGCCAATATATTCTGAATCTTTTCTTTACAAATTAGGTCAAGGTCAAATTGAGGTTGGGTTAAGTATGAGTGAGTTGGTAATGGTCAAGGCAACAACTGTTTAAGTTTCCAAGCATTGGAGTCAGTAGTGTTGACACTGGACGAAACAGTAAAACCTAGTTAACCAAGAAATAGCCCATTTACAAAATTATATTCTAAGGTCAAGGTCAATGTGGTTGGGTGATATGGTGGATTGGAAATGGTCCAAGGCAACAACTGTATAAGTATCAAAGCATTTGAGTAAATAGTGGTGATACCAGACTAGAAGGTAAAATCTAGAACTTTAATTTTGTTATGGGCGGACAGGACAATCACTTTAATTCTTAAGCCTCTGCATCTATAGATGCCGGGGGCATAAAAAAGTGTATAGATCTATGAGGTAATGGATTAATTCAGAATAAAACCCCAGCTTTACCAACAGAAAGAAAATAGTTGCTGATTGTGTTGAACATAGATCTATGGCAGTTAAGAAGCATGTCTGTAAAACACAAAGCTCCTTCAAAAGATATCTGCTTTATTTTTTCTTGTTTTAAACAGCAAACTACCTGCAAACTGAAAATAAGCAAGATTTAAGTATGAGTGCTCCAATTACAAAATGCAATGTGACTTTACTGTAAAGCAAAATCCTACTTAAATCCATTCACCCCAAAAATGTTGAATAGAAAACCCCAGTTTCCAATAAGTATGGTATTGTCTGTTTGAGCTATTTAGGATTATTTTTTTAAATACTTTACAAAATGACAAACAGTGAAGACCAGTTACAGTCTAAGGGCCCCTGTAATCTGGATCAACACAGGTTATGTATAGTATTTTCAAGTACACTGTAATGATGAGTAGACCCCTCAAGAAGGTTCAATGGTTAACACACTGAATCCTAGTAACAAGTATACTCGTCATTAACAAACAGTGTACCTGTGAAGAGGACACTTGTCCTATGCAAACAGTGTATACTCTGATTAGGTTGGTTGTTTTGTTAACGTCTGTTTCTTCCATCTAGATCTATGGACTATTTGCATGGACGTCCAAGAGAGAGGGGAGCGGATACAAAAAACCTTGGCGCAATGTCCTACTCTTAATATTGACAGATATCTTTAGTTCTTGGCTGCCAAGTGTAAAGCACTGACACATCAGACCTCTGGTTATAAAGTCTCATCTGAAGGACTTGGTCTGGCAAGTGATTGAACTCACGACCCCGGTATCGTAGTCCACGCGTTACGGCCGTTACCACTAGATCATGTCCCCCAATGCCTCTGACCAGTAGGGTCCAGCAGGAGTTTTGCAATATATTGTTAAAATCAACCCTTTGTAGTAGTAAAATTGGACTAGACTTAATTGTAAATTGGAGTTCTCCATTTAAAGTTTCAGGGGTGAATGAGTTAATAGCTGAATCATGGCGTTACAGAAAGATCCAACTACTAACTGTTCTTGCTGTTATAGGGTTATAAACTTATAGTTCATTAATTGATAAGCAAAGCTGAAAAGTAAATGTGCAAAATAATGGTGATTAAATAAATAAACCCTGAACCTAATCAGCCCACAGGAGATCTCAATCCATTCATTCATTTGGGATATGTATATATACTGCCGAAAGACAGACAGCAATAGAGATGCAATCTTACCCAAAACAAGGGCCACTATGGCCCTATATCGCTTACCTGGTACACAAAATAAAACTTGACCTATAGTGACCTAGATTTTGACCCGACATGACCAACATCCAACGCTGGCCTAGATTTCAATGAGGCAAACATTTTGAGCATGTTTCATCAAAACCAAATGAGAAATGTAGCTTCTAGAGTGTTAAGAATGTATTTTCATGATTTGACCTAGTGACCTAGTTTTTGACCACAGATGACCCACATTCAAACATGACCAAGATATCAATAAAGTTAATATTTTGACTAAGTTTCATTCAGATGTAATGAGATTTGTAGCCTCTAGAGTGTTTACAAGGTTTTTCTATGATTTGACCTAGTGACCTAGTTTTAGACCCAACATGACCCACATTTTGATCAGGTTTCATGAAGATCTAATGAGATTTGTAGCCTCTAGACTAGAGTGTTAACAAGGTATTTCTATGATTTGACCAAGTGACCTAGTTTTTGACCGGACATGACCCACATTCCAATTTGATCTAGAAATCAATAAGGCAACCATTTTGACCAAGTTTCATGAGGATCTAATGAGATTTGTAGCCTAAAGAGTGTTAACAAGGTATTTCTATGATTTGACCTAGTGACCTACTTTTTGACCGGACATGACCCACATTCAAACTTGACCTAGATATCAATGTGGTTAACATTTGACCAAGTTTCATGAAGATCAAATGAGATTTGTAGCCTCTAGAGTGTTAACAAGGTTTTTCTCAGGTAAATTCTGACCTAGTGACCTAGCTTTTGACCCGACATGACCCATATTTGAGCTTGACCTAGATTTCATCAAGAAAAACATTGTCATCAAGTTTCATGATGATCGAATGAAAAAAAAATGTAGCCGCTATAGTGTTAACGAACAATTGTGGATGGACGGACATCCAGCTATCCCAATATCTCACCTTTGCACTTCATGCCAGGCGAGCTAAAAGCACATGTACTGGGTCTACACTGTTTGTAATGATAGCAAAAACAATGATGATGTCAGTACACAGTGCAGTCTTTACAGATTCATCTGATCTTGTCTTGAAAGCTCTAGGTTACAGGAGTATAAATTTCTCAATGCTAAATGATTAAACTTGTTCCTGTCTCAACCAATCCTACAGTGGACAATCTGTTATTCTTTCCCGTTTAAACGCAAACGTACGCAAAGCACTAAAATGTAGAAAAGAACAACTTTTGGACAATTCTAATTCTTGTTTATCTTGGTGGCAAACAGTTTGGAGCCTGATCAGACGCCGGGTTACCCGGCGTCTGATCTGGCTCCAAACTGTTTGCACGGCAAATAATAGTTTTAGCGTAAACGCGTTTATTGGGAAAGAATAACAGATTCTCCACCGTAGATTGTTTATTTACAGCTAAATTAAATATTAGAAAACATTTGCTTCAAATTGAATGAAATAAAAACAGTCTTGAACTTCAGGGATTGAGACCTCCTAATAACTTGTAAATCAAAACTATCATACCATACAGGCTGAAATCTTTTCTTCAGTGTAAGACATACAAGTCAAAAACTGTAATGATATAATAAGAAAGGACATGTTACCAAAACAAAAACAAACATGCATTAAAAATCACCTCTAGTTTCATGGACTTACGATAAAACTAGAGATATGGCTGTGTCTGCAAGACACATATATAATGTGGCTATTTCTGCATGATACATATGATGCTCCCTTCAGACTTGTAACGCTACATGCACTGTATATAATACTTAACATTATAGATGCAAAATCTGACTAAGACAGTTAAACCAGCCTAACTTTGAAAAATCAAAGAGTATTATAATCAAAATCCAGTTGGTATAGACATAGATCTGCAGTATTATGTGCAAACATCCTGTAAAGTTACTGTAAATACAAAGTCCAAGCTTGAAAACTGTTGGAGTTAGGCAGACTTTAAGTATATGTTAGTTAAGGTTATATACAGTAAACCTCGCTTATAACGAACACCTTTGGACCTCAAAAAAGTGTTCGCTATAGCCGAAGTTTGTTATAACCGTATAGCGAACTAGTATGCTATAGGCAAGGTTAGTATAACGAACTGATCGGACTTATAACGAACACCAGACATGTACATGTACGTGTGTAAACCTATGTGTTTAAATGAAACATTATAAATTTGGCAAACAAGAATATTTCTGTTTCAACAAAATAGTATATCAGTAATTTGCAAGTTTCCATATCTCAGTTTCATGTCAGGCTAAAAATTGATTCACTTTCGGAAAAACCCTAACTTGCAGGTGACTGAGATACCGAAAAACGAGGTGCTAACATTTCCGCATTACGGGGCAACAAATAACTAATACATGTATTACTCTTGACAAAACAATAGTTTTAATCAATCAATCAACCACTTTACTTGGAGGAACAATCACAGAGATCATTTGTAGACTTATTCAACCCCGTTATCGCTTAATGTTGACTTTTTTTTTAAAGTTTTGATCCAGACCAGACGCTGCGCAATGCGGTGTGTGGTCAGGATTCAAACTGTTTGACACTCATATCATAAGTCATTCCAACATAATAAATGTCTGTTAATATCGCTCACACCTACACACATTTAGCATGAAGACGATCCTTGACATACATTTTACCTGTGAGGTAATAATTGATCGATAATTTATTACTCGGCGACATACAGTTGAAACACTCGAAATCGACGGTACGCTATAACCGATGTATTTTAATGAAATTTGAAGAATTGGGACCGGAAAATGGTGTACGCTATAGCTGAGTTTTCGTTATAACCATGTACGCTATAACCATATTATTTTATATAGAACAAAGAAGGGTAAGATTCGGGGATTTTAAAATTGTTCCTTATAACCGAGTGTTAGTTATAACTGAGTTCGTTATAAGTGAGGTTTACTGTATGTAGAAAGACAACAACCAAACAGACAGTCCTAAAACAATAGTGTGGACACATCCGAAGAGGTTTCTAAAATAACCTAAATACTCAATATTGTGGATGTTCATGCTTGACCCATTACCCCATAAATATGCCTTTTTACACCTTTAATTTATTATTCCACTCAAGAAAATAGTTAATAATTAATTATTCTTCCAATCAAGAAAATAGTTCAAACTTATACTATCATGAATATTCAACATAAGAAATTATTTCTATAATTCTAGCAGATGATTGCTTAAAGCAGGAAGAAAGTAAAGCAGAATGAAGGTGCATTCTGCTTTACTTTCAACCTGCTTTAAGTGGTCATCGATCTTCATTACTAGAGACAGGCTAAGGGGTAATGGTTTAAATTCTACTTTTTCCTGATAATGAGTCATAGATATTGTTTACTGCATCCTGACAGGAGATTGCATAATCATTTTCCCAAAAAGGACCTTTCCTCCATAGCCATAGTCCAAATTACCTATACCAAACCAGGGCTCCAGATAAGGGGGGTATCTCAAAAACTAAAATCTTTATTTCTGTACTAAACCCTATGGTGTCACTACTCATTAGAATCGTCTCGAAGAGAAGATTCTAATGAGTAGTAACATCATAGGATTTGATGCTAAAATAAGTGAGAAAATGCTGGATTTGTGCAGTTTACTCCCGCTTATCTGGAGCCCTGCCAAACTGATAAAGCATTTAGCGTAATTTTGTTTTCAAGGCAGATGAATGCTGAATAAATAAATGTAATAAGTAGATGACATCATGTAATAACTGTTTCTATTCAAAACGATATGCATGAACATACAACACATTGTTTTCTGAGTCAAAAATTAGAAGGTCAAGTTTGACCCCCTGATTAAATAAGTGAGCGGGTCATATATTTCTGACTTTAATGATTTTAATTATGGCATATATAACAAATGTTACAATTGATAATATGGATGGTTTGCAGTGTTGAAATAACAGAATCTATGCTATTATGATCATTATGCAAGCAGTGTAAACCCTTAACAACTGTCTGGTAAAGCTCTACTCTGTTAGCAAGGTGCAGAAAAGTGAACAGGAGTGGAGGTTTGATCATCTTGAATGAAAATTGTAACAATACCACTGTTCCTGACTTTCACTTAAGGGTTTTTTCGTGAAAAATGCAGTCAGTGGAAAATCGAAAATGATATCTGCTGAATTGAACTGAATTGGAGGAAATCGAGGCCATGATAAAATGTTGACTATGCAGTTTGGTTTGTTTGTTAATGCAGACCATGATTAATCATTTCAACCTTAGAACAATTCTACATACATATGTTCACCTGTCACCATTTAATTTGTGAGGAAAAATAGTTGTAAACAAGAGGGCCTTCAAGGCCCTGATATCGCTCATCTGTTATAATGAAGCCTGATAGCTTTACCTTTTGAGTTTAACCCGTTTTAATCAAAATTCATTCAAATTTGTAGTATAGCATGTAAACACATTTTGGAGTACAACCTCATAATTCTAGTATAGTAGAGTACATCAAGGGCAGATAACTAGAGCCTAAACAATGCTGAAATGAAGCCTTTTCTAGCATTTGAAAGTAATTAGGATATCAAGGGCAGATAACTATTGCCACAAAGATTAGATTTCAACAATAATTGCACTCCTTCTGATAGAACTTATAGCTATTTACTTTGTGTGCAAATATAATCAAAATCCATTGAAAACTGTAGTTGCAAGAGTGTAAACGCTGTTCGATATGGCATTTTCAGCAATTCAAGGGCAGATAACTCTTGACCTATTTGTCTGATTTCAATAATAATCACACTTATTCGAACGCTTATGGTAATATACAATCTGAGCAAGTGTGAGAAAGATTTGATAAAAAGTGTGGCCTCTAGAGTGTAAACACCCTTAAATATGGTATTTTCAGCAATTCAAAGGTAGATAACTCTCAACCTATTTGTCTGATTTCAACCATAACTGTACTCATCTAAACTCTTATAGTCATATACAATCTGAGCAAGATTGAGATAGATTGGATAAAAAGTGTGGCCTCTAGAGTGTAAACACTGTTAAATATGACATTTTCAGCAATTCAAAGGTAGATAACTCTTGATATACATGTACATGTATGTCTCATTTCAACCATAATCAAACTCATTCAAAATATTATGGTAATATACAATCTGAGCAAGTTTGAGAAAGATAAGATAAATATTGTGGCTTCTAGAGTGTAAACACTAAAAGTGTTGACGACGAACGACGACGCACGCCGGACATTCAAGGATTGCAAAAGCTTACCCTGAGCTAAAAATATATATATGTAAGATGTTTTAAGTCTAAATTATGCATTTCTCTGTGTCACAGTGTGTAGACCTGTTTATCATCACTTGTATAGCCTCGCTGTACAAGCACGCGTTTATGGTCATGTGATAGGGTGCCTGGCTGCGAACCTGGCGACCCGGGTCTCAGCTGATATGTTTTTTATAAGAACACCTGATTACATTTGGTGCCCAATGTATTTTCTGAGACTTTATGTGCTCGCAGTTGATTTCCAGTTGTTCATACCTATAGATATAGAAATTCTGGACAAATTTCAACTTGCTTGGGGAGTATGTCACAGTGTATAGGTTTATCATCACTTGTATGGCCTTGCTGTACAAGCATGCTTTTATGGCAATCTGATACTGGTAGGGTACATGGCTGCAAACCTTGCAACCCGGGTTCGATCCTATGTCTGAGTGGGTATATTTCTTTGTAAGAACAGTTTTGTACACCCAATTAGATCTGTTTACTCCATCTTCAAAGATAATCTTGTTGGGTATCATTAGGAAAGGTTTTGTATTTTGATGTGAACTAGATTTTATAGTATACCTACAGTGGAGAATGTGCTATTCTTTCCCAATAAACGCGTTTACGCTAAAACTATTATTTGCAGTGCAAACAGTTTGGAGCCAGATCAGACGCCGGGTAACCTGGCGTCTGATCAGGCGCCAAACTGTTTGCCACCAAGATAAACAAGAATTATCAGAATTGTCCAAAAGTTGTTCTTTTCTACGTTTTAGCGCTTTGCGTTTGAGTACGTTTGCATTTAAACGGGAAAGAATAACAGATTCTCCACTGTAATAACCTATACATAAACCTGAAGGCACACCACAGTCTGGGTGTCCGGTGACTAGAATAACTGAAAGGCAAAAGGCATCTGAAAAGCAAAGGGCACTCTAAATTGGTTAATAGCCAAAATTAACTGCCGAGTTACTCGGCGTCTCAGATGATCCGGATCCAAGCTGTTTGCATATGGAGCTATAGTCGTGAGTGGCAGGCTAAGGGTTAAATATTAATGAATATTGGTAAATGTAGTTGAATAAAAAAAAATCTGTTGATAAATTTGACTATCTAGTAGACTGTAGTAGAAGTGGAAATACTGCCAGATAGATCTATTTCTAAAAAAATGTTGTCCAATTGCTGTATGAATAATGTCCAAAAGCCACTCTGTGCAGTTATTTAAATCAAGTAAATGATTTGATTTGATTAGTTTTGATTTTACGTCGCTTTCAACAGTATTTCAGTCATATCGCGACGTCCAGCTAATTACAGGTGGAGGAAGACCCCAGAAGCCCTTTATGCATGTTTCAGGCACAAATCGGCAACTGGGTAGAACCACCGACCTTCCGCAAGCCAGCTGGAAGGCTTCCCCACATGAAAAATCCGAACGACCCTACTGGGATTCGAACTCACAGCGGTGAGGAGCTTAGTGATGTAAGTCACAGTGACTATACCACTAGGCCACGGAGGCCCCCAAATCAAGTAAATGAACAATAAAATGGGAATTTGACTGTCTGTAAATGGAAATGCTGCTTGAAATAAGATTTCCAAAGCTTACCATCATTCCCTACGCTCAGAAGTTTCCCAAGTTGCTGTATGATTGATGTCTAATTGAAGACAATCTGTACAGCAGTTTAAATACACTCGTATATGAACATTAACAATTCCAAATTTGACCTCTAGAATTTGATATTATACAACATAAAATAAGATATCAGTTAAATACTTTCCATGACCACAAATTAAAATTGCCCGACCACATTTATCAACTCTTTATTTCTATTTCTATTTATTACTTCTCGCCATCAATACTGATGATTATGAGAAGGGGCACCATTGGGACTGAACCCGGCCGGTCACTTTATCCTGATGCCGACAAACCTGCCAGTCGTAATGCTAACCCGAAATCCTGAGCGCCAAGGAGGGAAGCCAGGCCCATTACTACCAATTTTCAAGTATTTGGCTTGACCTGGCCTGGGATTGAACCCGCAACCTCCCGCACTGCAAGCGGACGCTCTACCACTGACCTATATAGCGATATACCTACAAAACAAAGTGTTTCTGCTGTTAATAAATTTAGAATGCCTTTAGCTTTTCGTATGCCTTTTGCTGTTCGGTTATTCTAGTCAACCCTGTCCCCTGAGTATCTTGAATTACGTAGATTTACTCTAGATAGATAGACAATGCCAAACCTGAATTTGTAAACCAATTGGTTTATATAAATGGTGAATTCACCTAGAAACGAACTCAGCTACACTTAGATATATATAGTAACCCAAATGGTGAATTCGTCTAGAAAGCAATTATATGATTGTATGTCGCACCTATTGTAAGGCAGTGTTCTGCCAAGGACGCGCCCTTGCGCCATTGGCGCATAAAAATCACATACAGCGCATAAAAATTCCCGTAAATGGGCCCGAGGGCTCGCTGAAAAAATCGCAAAAAAAAAAAATTCCCACTACGACGGTCAATGTTTTAGTCGTTCCGTACTATTAGAGCATTTGAAACGACTAATTGCATTGGATACGTCGACCGGAAGTATCCGCTATAGTCCAATCGCTGATAATCTCTCATGCCTTCTCGTTTGTTTTGTTGAAAGATGGCTGACCCAAAAGTAATGCAGCTACACTGATAGACTTTTTTCAAAGTTCTCGATGTACGCGGAGTAAAAATAAGGAAATAGACGAAAATAATATTAAGTATTCCACAGAGAAAACGTGCATGATGTTGTCGCGGATCAGAATACAGCCGTAAGTAGTAAAAACGTTCAATTGATTCTCAAAAACAGAAACCCCTCTACAGCCGACGACCGAGTTTGATAAAGTTGACCGCTCTTCCAAACGCACGAATGGTATATCCGCCGAGAAAAAGAAGGGTTGAACTTTTCAGCATAGGTGGTTAAAAGATCAAACGTGGCTTGCTTACAGTGGTGGGTCAGTTTCTATGACTTGCAATCTGTGTCTAGACTAAATCACTTTAAGAAAAAGAGCACACAAAAGTGAACTGGCGAATGTCGTAATTGGAAAACAAGTTATTTTTATTGTGTTTTCTATCATTTTTATGAGAAAAAAATGTGGGGCCCAAACTTTTAAAAAATGGCCCCCTTTTTTCATGTCCAGTGGGCCCTGGGGTCCATAGTTTTGGATTTCTTGGCAGAACACTGTGTAAGGTATTGTTAACATAACAAAACTTGTTTTCAGGTAGTGTTGACTAAGATTGGATGATGAGTGTAGCCCTTGATCATCATATGCATTAGTCCAAATAATGAGGACCCCTGATGAATCTAGGGTCCAAATTCATTTGCTCAATTCCCGATAGCAATGAAACGGATATCGTGTTTACACTAACAATGTCAGTCAAGCGAACTAAAGTTCTATTATAAGGTAAAAAACATTTTTAAATAGCATTCTGCACAGAAGAAAATAATTCCCTAACCTTTTTCAGCTTTGTTTCACAACTTTCCTCAGTTGAGCGAGAGAAATCCTAGAGAATATGTGTTGAATCTAACTTCTGGTGAACAATTAAAATGTCAACTTCCGGTAAATTTATGAGAGTAAAAAAAACAAATAAAACCAAAAATTAAAACGGACTGTACAGGGAGCCAGCGAACCGATTTTCGTTCAAACTGGAAATGGAAATTGGTATTTTTGTGTTTTATACATCACCTTTTCCCACAATATGGTAGTATTGTTCCCTAGGGAACGTGTCTCCTATACGAACGATTAATCAAACATCCGGGGACCATACTGCAACAATGGCTGAGTTTCAGAAAGAATGTGTAGTGTTCGGATTTAAACGAAGGAATAAGACGCTAAGGTAGTTGTCATTATATTTTTTGTCAAAAATATTGAATATAAAGGCATAAATTGTAGACTACAGCACAAACTGTGTGCAGACAAAGTTCAAATTAAGAGAAAATTGTGTGTGAAGTCACGGCTCGATTTGTCGCATAACTTGCTATCGGAAAATGACATATTAGTGAAAGACCCTTGTTGAGCTGAAACTGAAAAATGTAAAAAATGAACATGATAAACATGAAATGATAAAAATTCAAAACACAGTGTCTTTCTAGAAGGACTACATATGCATGCAGGGTTCCCACAGGCTTTTAATTTTGAGGGTGCATGCACCCTCTAGGGCTATTTTTGGGGGGTGCAGACAAATTTCAGAGGGTGCATATGAAACGTGTTTCTGTTTCTTCTGATGCGAGGACGCCAGGGACAAAGTACGATGAGGCCGGGGCCGAAAGGCTTATGAGGTATCTACGACGAGTGGTCCCATAACAAAGTAGCAATCTGTATTCAAACAATGGATACGCACCAGGGATGATCTTTGGAAATTTGTGGTTCCACCGCTAAATTTTTATATCATCTTGTTTGGATGTGTACTGTTCGTATCTCTCACATTATTTCTTAACCAGGCCGTCAATTGGGACTTAGCCGACATATTTGCAGACTACACGAATGCGTAGGCCTATGCTAAATCTGTGTCTCACTAAATCAGGCATTTTCCTCAACATTGTTAATAGACGGGATAAAATATATCTGATAACCCGTCCAGTTTTCGACTGTGTTGTTTGGATTTCGCATAAAAAATGGCGTCGCTGTTTTGAAATCGAAAGTGACCAGAATTAGACCCATGACCGGACTTTTTGTTTTAATAATTTGTCAGCATTTTTCAAACACATATTCCTCTAAATAAGTATTGAACTCTTATAAAAACAAAAATTGATAGAAAAAATAGCAACTTTATTAAGCACAGAGACGGGAAATCCCACAATCTATTTTAAACCGCTTAATCATCATATTCGCGATGCGGGTGAACCAGGCGCTTTACGTAATAAGAAATGATAAGAATTGTCAAGCGCCCGACAGACACTATAAGGAAAATGAATGACACGCCAGACTTTGACGTTTAACTTGTATTTTGCTGTTTGTTAATAAAACTGGTCTTCTTACATCCGATTTCGGCATTATCTGCAACATAAATCTGTACGTGCATGCACGTTCAGGGCGTTGATTTTATGCGTGATTTTTTGAAATTATACGTGAATCACGTACATCTGTACGTGAATGGGAACTCTGTGCATGTGTTAATTTTGTGTTTACTACAAGAAAACACCAAGGTAAGTTGATATTTCATTTTATTGACTTGTACCTGTACTATAAGGTGTGAAATACAATCACTTTATAATACAATTGCTTTCTAGGCGAATTCACCATTTGGGTTACTATCTAATTGTAGGCGAGTTCGTCTCTAGACGAATTCACCAGCACCCAACCAATTATAACAAATAGAGCTTCATTGGACTGCTACACCTAAAATACCCACTTTTTTACACAATATACATAGTGTCACTTTTCTGATAAACTTAAAGTTAATGGGCGTGTCAGTTGGTTAGGTTGCTACATCAAAGTCGGTTTCATTTTTGGCTCCTTTTTGTAATGAAAAAAAGAAATGGGTACAAAACTATATTCACAGTAAAACTAGAGGTTTTCCACAACTTTAAATTTAAACATAAATATTATAACAAGTATATATCTTAATTAAATTATTGTAGATTCATTTTCAATTAAAAATTCAGTTTGCTTTTCACCAACACCAACACAGATGGATTTCGAAAACAAACAATTCATGGAAACTTACGACGCCATTTTCTTTCAAATGACTTTTCCGCGGTCCCCATATTATCTTCCCAACAATTCTTTTCTTTCTTCCAGGCATTTTCTGTAAATTATAATAGCGTTTCTATGTCATTCTCACAATATTTTAGCTCAATTGCATCGTATGATCATTGAGTCTTTCCGACATTTTTCCATATCCGGTTACGGTAAAGGCTAAAACATTGACGATAACGAATACGGGTGAATTGGGCCCGCGTCAACTCGGCTACGAGTCAATTCGGCCTTTCACGAGTAAACTCAGCTGTGTTTTCAAATCCCAAATACTCATAACTTTAAAGATCTCTTCCAAAGCAATGATAAGAATACTTTGACTCGACTATGTATCTTTATTAAGAACATTATGGCAGTGATTAAATAATTTCTTCACCTTCCGTTGCTCTTATTTAGATATTTGATTGACTTTCTACTGTCAATTGCGTTGAATTTAAGAGCTTTAAAAACAAAATCAGAGCTCCAAATGGCTATCGATTGGAGCTCTGTAGATCCGGGGCTACGGATGGGTAGAGTTTTTCATAAACTAAAATCTTTATTTCTGCATTAGGCCCTATGGCGTCGCTACTCGTTGGAATCGTCTCTTTGAGACGATTCTAATGAGTGGTGGCGCCGTGGGGTTTGGTGCTGAAATGAGTGAGAAAATGTTGGATTAGTTAGGAAAACTCCCTCTTATCTGATGCTCTGAGGTCTATATAAATACAGATAATCTAGTCATTTTTTGTGTATTGAAAGTTAATCTATGTGTTGTACTTTGTATATAGTATTAATGTTATATATACAGGGCCCCAGATAACATGTCCTATTTAGTTAAAATTCATTTTGCATATGCTACATTTGCTATATGATAAAATTTCTACTATTTGAATTCATAAATTTGAAATAAAATTAAGAGAAAAAAAAATTAAAAAAAATTGAGTTCCATAAAATTTATTCTATTTAGATCTATATATTTGGACTCATAAATTGTGAAATAAAATATAAAAAAAAAAAAGTTAAGTTCTAAAAAGTGTTGGAAGCGTTGGGGAGAATGTAGGCTTTGCTCTTCGGGAGCAAATGCTCCATGTTTCATAATGCTTCTTGAGGATCACAGTATGAGTCGGGATGAATTGTCTTTAGAACATAAAAAACGTTTAGATTCTAGTTGGGGTCCAGTATAATATTATGTTTCTGTAATGTGTTTTTTGTTTGTAATAAGTTAGCCACGATTTGTTGATTTGGAGCGATTTCGGGTTTGTGCGACCGTCTAAGCGGATATTTTGTAAAGTAAGCAAGTTTTTTGTCCGATTCCGATACACAATTAGCTAAAAATAATACAAATATGTAACTACTTTATATGTGGTATTATGACGTCACCATTTCGTCAACAAAATTGTGATGACGTAAGTCACCCTACGTAACTTGGTGCCTAAATATACATATGCATGACGTCATCTCTTTTCCTTATCAATAGCTGAAATAGGAAATGTGTGTTACTATACGGCCGAAAAGTGGTGATGGTCGCGGAAGCCTGAGATCGCTCTAGTCACTCTAATTGCTCTACTGTTTGTTGTTATTATAATGCTCATGCCCTTATGGGCCAAGCTTTTGAATAAAATCTAAATCTAAATCTGTTTACTCGGCCTGATC
This sequence comes from Gari tellinella, assembly GCA_922989275.2. NCBI lineage: Eukaryota > Metazoa > Mollusca > Bivalvia > Cardiida > Psammobiidae > Gari > Gari tellinella. The sequence goes on from OV277859.1 coordinate 55,617,685, forward strand.
ACCAATATAGAATCACGAAGTACTGACACTGTCGTTATTTCTCCGTGATAGAATCTATACCATAATGTAATACATGCAATATATATTTAAGTTTAAAAAGAACGTTTTTTAAACATTAATGTTTTTCGTAGAAAAATCATTGTCAACAAAGAATTGACTTGATGTCGAGCTGAGCGGACGTGTATTTGCACGGAGGACTTACACAAGTCCTCCGTGGTATTTGTGAGCTCTCAGAATAGACTAAACATGTGCAGTGCTTACCGTTTTAACTCGTAGTACAAGATTTCCCTGCACATATTTTTTACTTGTGTGAAGTTATTTCTGGTGAAATAAGCAACATATTATCTGTGTGTAACCTGCAATGAACCGGCAAACCTGACTTTTAATTGAGAATTCTTGCCGCCATTACAATGACCCGCAAGGCCTCTCGGTTTTCTGCCTGAAACCTTATGCAGCGCTCCCTCCCTACAACTGCCTTCCCAACAACGTCTCCCTCCGAACAACGACCATTGCCGCAGTTCCCTAAACAGAACAATTATGTCTAACGCTTTTACTGTTGCAATATCGTCTGCTTAAAGTTGTCGTCTGCTGTTTTTCTAAAAGTTACAAATTGAACATTTTGACAGACAAAAACTTAGTGACGAGTGACAAACAGGTTGAATCCTGACAGACTCCACGATACGCGGCGTCTGATTTGGATTCAACCTGTTTGCAAATGTACACCAAGTTCCCCCCCCTATAACGACTCCCTCTGAACAACGCACACGCCTTTTGTCTCTCATTGGGTGTCGTTGTAGAGAAGGAACACTGGTTTCATTTCACTCACTTGCTGAGCACACCCACATAGATTTACTAATCTCCATGATTCTTACATATCCTCATTTTATCGTTTATTCCTTTTATTTCTGAAATTTTAATAGTTTTAGACTTCAAGGTGCTTTCGCACCATTCCTGCTCAACGGACGTTTTTAGTGAGCTCTAAGAATATACTATACATTTTCAATGTTAGTCAACAGTTTTAATTCGTAGTCCATACTTTCCTGCACAGACTTTTACGTGTGTGAAGCTGTGAAGCTGACATTTACATGTGCATTCTGGCCACTATTACACGGACCCGCAAGGCCTGTCGAACTGATTCCTTTATTTCTGAATTTTATTACTGAAATTCTATTAGTCTTAGACTTCCACGAGAACGCCATATTCACCTGGGACCCGTTTCATAAAACTTCATACGACATATGTTGTCCGTAAGTCAGATTATTAAAGTCTCAATTATTATATATTTCCCCGTCTAATCCTGTCCTGTGACATTTCTTTGGAATCGTCTTTTCAAGACGATTCCAAAGAGATGTCACAAGACAGGCTTAGATAGAGAAATCAGAAATTAAATTAACTTTAAAGTATGGACATACGACCGTCGTACGAAATTTTATGAAACGGCCCCAGGACTTCTAAAGCCCTGGGTGCTCCGATAAATCAACGGATGAATCTACAAATTCAACAGAAACAACAACAATAACTTGTTGTAACTTTTAAGAATAAAATAGGATGCTGTAGAGCATGATCTAACTCCTAGCTCTGAAGACTGCATAACTTTAATTTTTGTTTTGATGGCTTAGCCGGAAAACATATAGATGAGATTTCATGTTTTAGTACAAAGTAACAACACAAACAAGTGCGCACTTGGAATGGATAAGAGATAACGAGGCATAAATGACTCGCAGACAGAGTCTACTAGATAATCCTTAACTGCTTCGTGTTTAAACCAACCCTAGCTTAGCTAAATTTTCTCTTTTTTTACACAAAACGTCTACTTAATAACATTTTGTTAAATTGTCTTCTGGCGGACGCTTACAGTCTGCGGACAAATACCACTTGTTTATTGGTAGAAGTCACATATATCGTTTTACAGCATGTCAAGTAACATTTATCGGGATGGTGCAGTAGTTATAAGTTAACGTGTTGGACTTAGTCACTATGAAACATGCGGTCAGAGATTCGAATCTTGTCGAATGCAATTTAATTTTTTTCTTTAAAACATGTTTTATTTATTATCATTATCGTGTTTATCTCAACTTGTCGAAAAGTAGAGCTATTGTCGTCACACTGTCGCCTGCATCGTTTTTGTTGGTTTTTAGGCTATTTTTTGTAAGACAACAAATCTCAATATCTATCTTAGGTAACCGTCTGAAACGTATGAGCTATATATATATCCAGTAGCTCTATGAAAAACAAAACGACGGACGACGACGAACATAGGGCGATCACAATATAAGCTCACCTTGGCACTTCGTGCCTGGGTCCCGTTTCATAAAACTTCTTACGACAAATGTTGTCGTAAGTCAGATCATAAAAATCTCAATTATTGTTTATTTCTCAATCTAATCCTGTCTTTTGACATCTGTTTGGAACCGTCTTGAAAAGACGATTCCAAAAAGACGTCACAAGACAGGATAAGATAGAGAAATCAGATATTAAAAGTATTTTAAAGTTTTGACTTACGACAACATTTGTCGTAAGATGTTTTATGAAACGGGGCCCAGGTGAGCACGTGCGCTAAACATCTCAGCGCCAGTAGGACCTTGATTAATTTTGCAAGTGTCATAGGTAGCTTGCATTATTGCACTTTTGCATTCTTTGTACCTCCTTATTTTTGCTATTTTGTGTCATACTAACATAGTATATATCATGTTAAAACCGAACTGTTTGTCCAAAAGACCCATATGGGTTTATACATGTTTTCATTTGTATATACTCTTTTCTACTTTAAACCAGTTGTGCCAAGCGTCCTATAAAAGGGACAAGGACAAACAGTGTATACTCTGATCATACGCCTCATAACGTGGCGTCTGATCAGAGTCTACACGGTTTGCTGATAGGAATTTCAGTATAAAACAAAACGGAAATGAAATTTTAGACCAGGCACCACTTATATAAAAATGAACTAATCCAATATATAAGCATGGGATAATCCACTTGGCACGAATAGGTTAAAACAAACGAAGTTGCTCGTATCAGAAGTGGAAATATGCATATTCCTAATCCTAATACATACACTACATCAGCTTTACTTTTCAGATGCTGATGTCACATGTAATAAGAAGTAAAACTTTAGCAATATGGTAAACGTGAGCGCAAATTATATATTTGTTTTGCATTATAATTATTGTACCAGATCTATAAATATATGTATCATTTTAGGCTTAGTCCTTTTAAGGCTCATAAAACTTTAATCATGGATTTATTGGGATGTACGAGTCGCCTGAAAGATATGTTGGTAGACTTTCAAATACGGAGATCTCGGCAGCAAACGATATTGGTGTATTTACGGAGTTCTTATATAATTTATAGGTTGTAAATTGTGGAGATATCATAACATTGAATATCGTTGTTTGTCCGTTCTTCCTGTCTGTCAGAAAATCCCCCCCCCCCTACCTTGCCGCGGTTCCAGGGTTTCAAAAATTTCGTAGGGAATGTTTTAAAGGAAGGCATGTCGGTGGGTTTGATCCCCTGCACTGCTTCAAAGCGAATGAGATTAACAGAAATCATTTTCCTGAAATCATTCCAATGCACAAGCGATGGAGCATGTTGATGTTTCATGTTTGTTTTTGGGTTTTTATTGTACTTTTATTCACTCTTTGCTCGAGTTTTTGATTTTGTTTTAGTGTTTGTGACCATTTAATGTGTCGCGGTTCCGTAAAAAGGAACTCAATAAATCTCCCTGTCTGAATGACACACATCAGGAGACAACAGGAAACACGTTGTTATTTATCGAAGTGGCGCCGACGTTATCACGATGAATTGTATTGTCCAATTTTTATGACCTGTCAGAGTTATTTTTAGAACGGAATAGTTAATAATGGTAAATAGGTAAGCAAGGTAACATGGAATATGTAATCGTACACTATCCTACTTGAGATAAGTATGAGCCTCGTGCAGCACGAGATCGCTGCGCTAACTTTTTACTGATATTTTAATCTTTCCCAATAAACGCATTTATATACTAAAACTATTATTTCCATTGCAAACAGGTTGGAGCCAGATCAGGCTCCAACCTATTTGCCAACCAGATTGAAAACATAAAAATAATTTTCTACAGTTTAGTGCATTGTGTTTGCGTTTATTCGGTGAATAATAATGTCTTCTCTACTGTACATTACGCACACAAATTTTAGAATGTTACAATCTAAAAATAACTCTGACAAGTCAGAAAAAACACTAAGCATTTTGAAAAGAAGGATTTGTTCAAATTATTTGACACAATGATCAAACCAATTTTATTATATGGTTCTGAAATATGGGGTTTTGAATATTGTAAACATATTGAAAATGTTCAAGATCAGTTCTGTAGAACTTATTTGAAACTTCCATTCAATACTTATCATATGTTTGTAAGAGGAGAATGTGGAAGATATCCTCTGTATGTTGATTATTTCTGCCGTTGTATCAAATACTGGTTAAAATTGCAAAAGATGGACAAAAGTAGGTTTCCATTAAAACGTTATGTCATGTCAAGGCAATTAAATGAAGTTGGACGCATTACTTGGGCCACAAAGGTCCAACGTTTATTATTTATGTATGGTTTTGGTCATGTGTGGTTAAATGATGGTGTTGAAAACGATAGGTTGTTTATGTACTTCTTTAAGCAAAGATTAATTGATTCGTCAAAACAAGAATGGCATGGTTCAATAGCTGATTCTGGGAAAGCGAGGTTTTACAAATATATTATGCCTGAACTCAAAACAGCAAAATTATTTGTATTATAATTTACCTTTTAAATTTAGAATTGCACTTACACGATTTAGATGCTCTACTCACAAATTGATGGTTGAAATTGGTAGACATGATAATAGGCCATTAGAAAATAGATTGTGCCTGTTTTGTGACAGTCAATCAATTGAAGATGAGTGTCACTTCATTATGATATGTCCACTGTATTGAGAACCATAATGATGTAGCACCTATATATGATTTATTTTATAAAATGTTTTGCAGTGATTTAAACACAGTCACCAACCTATCAAAGTTTATATATTACTCATTCAAACTGAGAGCAGAGCCTGCCAATAGATAAATCAATATAATGGTATGAGCCTTAAATCTGGTATGAAAAGTAAAATTTCTATATCAAGGATAGGCTTGGTACGTTTGTGTAACTTTACATTCAATGATTGTAACCCATGTTTCTGTATGTTTCTGTGTGTATATGCACTTATACTTAGAAGAAACTACTTTTGTAACTATTGTGGTCCAGTTTTGTATATGTGCCAATTTCCTTATACATGTATATGAACCGGTACCTATACTCAACTGGCACTGCTTTGACGAGTTTCATATCTTATGTATATATGTATATATTTGCTTGTACTTATACTCTGTTGGAACTGCTTTGTTGGTGATTGTGGTTCATATATATGTACTTATATGCAATCGAAATTGCTTTGGCAAGATACAGTCAATATATGTATATGTGCAAGCACTGGACCTGCTTTGGTAATTATTATTACTATTACTGTCCATAATTATCCTTACGTGTTTACACTTGTTTAACTTCATTGTCTGCAGGCTATAATTCAGTGACTATGTTAAACACTTATAATCAAACGGCACTGCTTAATGGTTATGGTTATGTATTATATACATTGATGATGTATATATGTCGTACTTAGAGCAATATTATGTATTATGGGCCGGTGGCCTAAATTGCTGAATAAAGAAATTGTCATTGTCATTGTCAAAAAAGGACTATGTGAAAGAGTCAAATCACATATTGACTAGTCATTTCATGAAATTATTGTTTTCACAGATTGACTATAGATGCTCGCCCTCAGTATTCATTTAGACCGCTCTAAACCGGGATCGATCTAAGATGTTAACCTGCCAACCATATATCATTTAGTCTCGGGTTTACAGTATGTTTTCTATCAATTAGACAACGTTCCAGAAAAAAACTAGATCTACGTTGGTAATTAGTGTATATTTTTAATCCAAGTTTTAAAACCGCGGGGAACAAAATGGTAGCATGTAACTTGTTTATACCGAACGGATGCGCTTCGAGTGAAAATACCAAAATGGAAAGAAAGTTAAGTGAAAGCTTACCAAGGAAGGAACTTGTAATAAAGGGGTTCTACAATGTATTATATAAGGTAGGGTAATTTTAATGAAAAGAAATACAGAAAAACATCTCCATTACGACCATTAAATGGTGTTAATTATCAGATGTTTACCACATGTGACTGCTTAAAGCAAGTTGACAGTAAAACAGAAAGCTGTCACCTGCCTTTTATACAATCAATTAGCCTTCGTTTTAGTTGTCGTAATAGATAGGTTTTACTTTAAACACGCATATTGCTGAGAAAGTTGTTGCAAAGAGAAATGTGTATGATCAACAGGACATTGGACATGTATTTGATTACGTATACAATAAAACCTCTCTATTTCGAGTTATATATCATTCATATCCATTCAAATAACTTAGTTATATTCTATTTATTATATAACTTTCAACGAAACTTGTACAGAGAAAACAAACATAATTGTCACGAAAGATAGGACCGGCAAAAATGATATCGTCACTGCAAAAGTGATATCGTTATTGGTGATGATATCAACCGTGACGCATATGAAATTGATCTAACTGAGAAATCTCTATAAATCATCGATAGGTATAATAAATAAAAAAGAATCTTGTGACTACTTGAAAAATCTACAAAGGTATAGTTGCAGAACAGTCGTTTAATTTTAGTAAGACAAATTAGAAAAGAAATCATACGAAGAACCAGCAGAAGAAATAAGATTCGTAACTGTACTGTAAATACGTCGTACTTTGTCTATATCGAAAGTAAGCAAGGTGTGTAAATACCACTCGGTTAAAACTTTGAAATGTAAGAGTTACTACCCTTCTCACGTTGACAATCCCGCACAAATCACTGCAGAAAATCTCTCTGGAGTGCATCTTTAGAACTTGGTGTGTCGCGTACCATTTACAGATCATTATGATATTGACCTTGATGATGATCGCATTAAAGAAATGAAATACCCGGGGAATGTTTCCTATACTAAATAATTTAAGAAATAACAAATGTATGATGAGAGTTCACCTAGGAGGACGACAGAGTGTCTCGTGCATTTTTAGATACCCTGTAACGTTGACCATTACATGGAGAATTGACTTTAGTTAAAGAAAGAAGTCCTAAGCATATTTCCCATACCATATCAGCCAGGGAAACCAAACTACATGTACACATACATTATGGGATGGCGCAGTGTCACAGAACATTTTAATGTGACATATGACCCCTATCACAGCAAAAACTTACTCGTGTCATATGTCCCATACCACATTAGCTAGCGATACCAACTTTAGTGTATGCATTATCTTGTGATGATGCAGTATATCTTATCATTTTAAGGGCCTTTTGACTTTGATCTTGACCTTCGACCTCAATTATGAAAGAAGCTTTTTGGGATCATATTTCCAATATCACACCAACAGGAGGCACTGCCTTTGGTGCCTTAGTTCATCTAGCCTTGTCACCATATATGCAATGATTACCCACAGTGAGTGATACGCTTGTGGACTGATATATTTCTATATCGCACAAATTATGTTTATCTGATCTTTAATAAAAGAGTAAATAAATTCAGATTAGACTGACAGCGTATGGTCAGAGGAGGGACCAATCAATTTTTCGGACGGTTGAAATCCATTTTGACAAGAGGCATACATATCTGATTGCTACAGAAAGCCTTGTGTCGGGTTACTGTCTCTTCCCATGTTGTGGTCGGACATTTTTTGCCGATATATGTACTTGCAGTCTGCTTTATGTTTTACGTAATTCACGTGTTTTCAATTTCTCACAGAATTAATAATACTCTTCAAATACAGGTCGAAACCAGCTTAAAATTCCAAACAAAAGAGCTGTAGATACAGCCTATTGTTAACTAAAATATTGACTTTTTAATAAAATTAGAAGCAGCGAAATAGTTTCATTTGTGTTAACACATTGTTTCATCTCATCAAAGAACTGACAATGTCCATTAAGGCTCTGGCTAACTTATCTATACTTGTAGCGGATTTTCACCAGAGCATGCAACGAATTGATATATAGATTATGATTCTAAGGGGTCAGGGTGGCGACAGGTGGTGACAGGCAGGTTATTGCATAGATTATTATCGCACGCTGTGGCGTGCAATAATAATCTATTTAATAACCTGTACATGGCGCAGTGTATCTTACGAGTTTCAGGTTACTGTGACATTGGCCATGCCGTTTGATCTCAATTTAAGAATAGTTTTCCAGAGCGTATTTCCTGTTCTTTAGCAGCTAGAGAAACATAACTTGGTGTGCGAGTGTCTCTTACAATGTTAAGCAAAAATAATTTCAGAGTCAAAAAACGCTGTGCGGCATATGTCACTTACTATAACCCAGTTCTTGTTTCTTCATTGAATTGGTTTTTTAATTACATGTACAATTTTCCTTTTTATGTACTGTTTACTTGTTTTATATTGACACCTGATATCCGTTTACAATAAGATAAAATAAACTAGAAAATAGTCTTAATTCGTTAATATGGGCTTCAATCTTTTTAAGTATCATTTATGGATCTGGATTTATCTTTGTCCTGAATTATTTGGTATTGCTTACTAAAACCTTGCCTTTAAAAAGACATTGGAAAAGAAGAAATATTCGACAAACATGAACGCTGTGAATATTGATATTTCTGTTACTTGGAACTGCATTGAGAGAAGAAAATGGTTAAAGAACATTTGACAGCTAATATTAACATGCTTGGAATTAGGTTTGATTCGTTCGACGAAAATTCACGCAATGATAAAAAGTTTAATTGACTGCTGTAACGAGCCACATGAGAAGTGCCCGTCAGCAACATACCGCATTGAGAAAAACATGCATGTCATGTTTTCATGAAACTGAAATGACGGACGTTAATCCATTTTTCCTGAATATTGCAATGAACTCTCTCTCTGTGTACTTGATTTAGGGTTCAATATAGTTATACAATGATGATCCAAAGTCACTACAGTGTTCGTCCACATACCGGTAGTAGATCATTTCACATGAAATAGCCAACTGATGATGCCGTAACTCACGATGTCACGCCAGGGTTTCTACAATTTGTTTATACTTCACACTCATTTCTATATTTCTTTAGTCAAAATACATAAAATTTAAATTTGAGATATACAAGCAGATGGCAATAGGCTTTAACGGTTCAAGAAAACGCATGCAGTTTTACGTGACTCAATTATAGTTCTCAAGCGAGACTTCCCGTATGCCATATACAGTAAACTTCTCTATGACGATATCGAAAACGATGGCTAATTAATTGTATAAGAGACAGGTGACAGCTTAAAGCAAGGAAACAGTATAACAGAAAGTTCCTAAATGAGCCTTCTGTTTTACTGTGTTCTGGCTTAAAAGCAGTCAGCTGTCGTAAACACATAATAACTAACACAATTTAGTGGTCGTAATAGAGAGGCTTTACTATATGTACACGTTATTCGACATAATGATTACAAAAAGCCCCATTAGGTACAGTGGAGAATGTGTTATTCTTTCCCAATAAACGCGTTTACGCTAAAACTATTATTTGCTGTGCAAACAGTTTGGAGCCAGATCAGACGCCGGGTGACCCGGCGTCTGATCAGGCTCCAAACCGTTTGCCACCAAGATAAACAAAAATTATCAGAATTGTCCAAAAGTTGTATTTTTCTACGTTTTAGTGTTTTGCGTTTGTGTACGTTTGCGTTTAAACGGGAAAGAATAACAGATTCTCCACTGTACTGGTTAACCCCTCCATTACCTTGCCCCGAGTACAATTACTTATTTGCAAACAGTTTAACCCTTTGAACCCTAGTCCCGCATTTAGGCGTCCTTTTCAAACAGTGTACAAGTGAATAGTACACTTGTCCTGTGCAAACAGTGAAGACCCAGATCACAGGGTCTTCACTGTTTGTAATAAAGCCAAACATTGACAAAAACAACCCTTAAAAGTCAGAAATGGACTAGACTTAAATGGAAACTGGAGTTTCAGGGAGGAAAGAGTTAACTTCTGATCAGACATCGCGTCACGCGACGTCTGATCAGGATCCAAACTGTATGACACTCATTTCCATATATTTTGTAATATTTTGTAACGACCAATCTTCTTGTGCCAAACCATGAGACATACAGTCTTTATATTTGATATGTAATATCGCGTAGTATATCTCTACCAAAATAATAAAATTATGCCCATGTGGTCAAAAGTGACCCCGCCCGGGGGACACAGTTTTACATAGAGTTATAAACACATTACAATTCTGCAACTTTTACTTTTCACACACCATCAACCTACAATGCAAACAGTTCTTTCTATTTATCGTTTATACAGTGTTCCCTCCCAACAACGGCCCCGAAGAACCATCTCCTCCTTACAACAACGCTTGCCGTTGTTCCCCAAGCAAGACATATTATAGGATCTGTCATGAGTCTATGTTTAAGACAAGCTGATCTCAAACGAGTCTAGAATTGAAATGCTATTAAGCTCGCCAAGGCTCGCTTAATAGCATTTCAATTCTAGACTCGTTTGAGATCAGCTTGTCTTAAACATCGACGAGTGACAGATTCTTTTTCTCACATAACAAACGATTTTAAGTTTTTTTAAAGCAGTAGGCATTTTTGAGAATCCCGGTGACGTCAAAACGCCGTTATAAATAGTGACGTTATAGTGACGTCATTCAAATTGATCTCACACATGTTTGAGACAAGAATATTCGCGATTGCTGTTCGCTATTGAAAACAGGGGTAGTTATGTGAGAAAACTATGTCCTACCTTTTCACGGCTGCAATATCGTCTGCTTACAATTGTTGTCTGCTGTTTTTCATAAATTTACATATTGGACATTTTGACAGAAAGTGACAAACAGCTTGAATCATAATCAAACGCTGCGTCTGATCTGGATCCAAGTTGTTTGCAAATGTAAGCCAATTCCTTCCCTATATCAACTCCCTCCGAACAACATACACACTCGTTGTCTTCCATTTGGTGTTGTTGTAGAGAGGGAGCACTGTACATTCTCAGACCCGTTTTTCCTTTTTTAACATGGGCCGATATTGGATGTCTTCCTATGAAGTTGAAAAAAGCCTCTTGTTTTCTCTAATTAGGGATACAAATACATGTATTCTCTCGAAATCTATTTCACTTGTCCGGCAAATAAAACTTCATAAAAAGTGTCCTTTTCATTGCCAGTCCTGTTACATAGGTTTAATATTAGACTAAAATACTGTAAGTATGCAGGCTTCCATTTGTTTTTAACCCTTTACCCCATAGAAGCGCCTTTTAGCGAATATGATATATTCCTCCGCTGAAGAAAATAGTTCCAATTCAATCAGTCATGAAAATATATCATTGGGAAAAGTTTCTAGATTCAAGCACATGATAGCTTAAAGCAGGCTGAAAGTAAAGCAGAATGCGCCTCAAGGCGCATTCTGCTTTACTTTCAATCTGCTTTAAGTAGTCATCTATGTTCATTAATGAAAGTCAGTCAGCTTTTCCCACTTTTGTCGAAAATCGCGACTGAATTTCGCAAACTGAAAGGTCCTTCCCAATGTTTGCACAAAAAGCGATGATTCTAATAAGCGAAACTAAATTAACATTTTGAAGTGCAATTCTTCTTTCTGTTCATAAGAGAGCTAGGGTCAATTGTTGCGAATCTACGCTAGTGTTAGTGATTGTCAACGACACGGCAACACGTGACAATACTTGCTAATTGCGTAAAAGTGTAAATTACATTAAGGTAGTCACATCAATTGGCTTGAAATAACAAATGGATATTTTAACACGATATTTTTCACCTCATGCATGTTTTATAAGGAGAAGGCATTCTTAATAATGCCTTAAATGTTAATCAATTTCCTCATCGTCTGCTTCAATACAATCAGTTCACAGTTGTCGTCTGTATCTGTTTTTAGAATTTATTGTTACAATGTAATGCCTGTTTTAGATTAATGAAGTAAGCAGTAAGCAGTCTCGATCATGATCAGACACCGTGTTTCGCGACTTCTGATCTGGATCTAAACTGTTTGCAAATCTAGCAAGGTCTCGAATAGCAGGCGAATGGTTAAATTAAATTCTTGCAATCCCAGATGATTCTCTAACCGAGGTTTATGACAAGTATGTGACTGGTGCCACATTTGGTGACTATTAACCCCTGCACTGTCATGACGTCATCTGTTTTAAAACCATTGTCGTCTGCTTTTACTTCTCAAGTTTCAACTTTAGGTATTTTGACTTAAGAACTATAGAAATAAATGTCAAACAGTTTCGAATCTGATCAGAACGCGCATCAAGATCCAAACTGTTTGCAAATTACCACTTTACTTTTGGCGGGATTTAAACTTCTCAGATTCTATACAGATAAGTTAAGTAACTTGATGCCTTAACATGTTTTAAAGTAATGCTTTTGCATACAATGTAACCATATCAACAAAAACAATACAGTAAATCCTTTTTATTACGACCATTAAAAAAAGAAATGAGTGTATAAAAGACAGATGACAGCTTTAAGCAAGGTGATAGTAAAACAGAAAGCTCCTTCAGGAGCTTTCTTTTTTACTCTCATCTTGCTTTAACCCTTTCCCTTATAGAAGCGACTTTTAGCACATGCATTTTATTCATCCGCTGAAGAAAATAGTTCCAGTTTATACCCTCATAAACACTTACCATAACAAATATTTTTATATAGCCTAGTAGATGGTAGTTTCAAGCAGGCTGAAAGTAAAGCAGAATGTGCCTTAAGGCACATTCTGCTTTACTTTCAACCTGCTTTAAGAGATCACCTGAATTTAATGTTATAAACGGGTTATTGGGTAAAGGGTTAAGTAGCCACCTGCCTTAACACATAATAATTAATTGATTTTTGTGGTCGTAATGGAGAGGTTTGACTGTACATATTATAAAAACAATATAAAAGGAGAGCACTAATCAGTTCTCTATAAGCACAAATCATGCAATGTCTACTACCACACATTTATGTCTAAACATCTGACACACGTTGTTCACAGTAGAAACTACATGCATTTACATTTAAGAAATACAGAATGCCTATGTATTTAAAATCAAAGAGTTCCTCGCAATGTCGCATACAATGTATAATAGGCCTTTTACATTAAGACTGAAAACGGTGATTTAACCCGGTTACTGCAAAGTTTAATCGTCTTATTAAAATCCGTCTGCTAAATTATTTATCGTTTTCAGTTTTACAGTGGAGAATCTGTTATTCTTTCCCGTTTAAACGCAAATGTACGCAAACGCAAAGCACTAAAACGTAGAAAAGAACAACTTTTGGAAAATTCTGATAATTCTTGTTTATCTTGGTGGCAAACAGTTTGCAATAGAAATAATAGTTTTAGCGTAAACGCGTTTATTGGGAAAGAATAACAGTTTCTCCACTGTATGCCAAATTCAAAATTGAAGATATATTGATACGTGTGCGAAATTGTTAAAAGCGTTACGCAGCGTCTGATCTGGATCCAAACTGTTTGCAAAATCGATTTTATTGGTTATATGCTTCAATTAGTGATATGATTACAGAAAGTAACTCTACTTTCGTTGTTATAAACGAAAGAAAACACCACTTTAATGAACAGAAATTAGAAATGATTTCAACAGCCCGTAGCAATTATCCGCATACAATAAAATTTCAGATTGCTGGAAATTATAATAAAACGTTCATGCAATTTTACTCGTAATACGTTAAGCCAAATACGTCTCGAAATGTTGGAAATTATTTGTATTCATTGCTTTTAAACCGTAAGATGACACCAAAGTAATATTTTCCTTGCTTTGTATTGAATTTGATTTTACGAACAATGTACATGCAAAGAATACACGTGCAGGGCTGCCATAAGTTGACATGAAAAATCCTAAGATTTCCAAATTTGCATTTTTCAAGTGCGAATTTACGAATTGTACCTTTACCCCATAGCCTGTTTCTAGTTTTGTTGACACGTGACTACTTAAAGCAGACTGGAGCCTGCTTTAAGCTACCATGTTCTAGAAAAAAAATCCGAAGATTTAGGAAAAATCCGGAGAAATGGCAGCCCTGCACGTGTCCTATGAAAACAGTAAAAAAGGCACAGGTCAGACGGTCTACACAATTTGTCATTTTGCAATATGATGTGAGAAACCCAACCTTAAATAGTCAAAAATGGACATGGCTTAACTGTTAATTGGATCTGTATGTTTGATATTTCAGGGATGCGCATGTGTAAACTGTGGGGTTTCTTAGAATATTATGTAATGTAAAACGGTAGAAATGCCATAAAAATTGATTTTGAAATTAGTGGATGCTGTGAATAATTTGCACCATAACGTCATGAGTGTATTTTCCTTGTCATTACACCTAATTTCAATAAAAGTAGAACAAACATGACACTAATGTAACTTTTGTTTTCATAATACTAGCAGCAATTCAAAAGAAAATGAGTTTAGTTTAGTTTAAACATATTTCATTCCATATTCATCATTTAAGGTTTCATGATACGTTTAATACAACAAGCGAACATTTCAGGCTACATATCTTCTCATTCTAATTGAGTGATAGAGAGGTTCAAAAGAAGAATGAAGAATGGCTCCTATAAATATTTCATTTAATAGTCATTCATTTAATTTATTTAGTTGAGTTTTTAATCAAGAAAAAATAATTAAAACAGCGATTTCAAAGCCGTCCTTATAAAGTAATTTGTTCAAAACTAGCCACAGTACTCATGATTATTATATACACATAAGGGATTCTTTTCACATAAAAGCTGAACATTCCCTATATCCGTATCTATAGCACATTTTGAAAAAGTAAAAAATAAATGAGAAGTTGGGCTACTACTAATTCACACTTACCTTTGGCTTGGCTCTGGACTTTTATAAGCACAATTGTATATTCCATTCATCTAGAGCCGAAAGTGAATCACTTAAGTTAACATTATATTGTAATGGATAAATTCACCCAATTCATTTCCATTGAAAACAAAAATGACATATATTTTGCATGAATTCAATTACTCATGGAGGAGGGACGTATGAACATTGTTCTCAGGGGTCCGTTTTACTAAACTACTTAGGCAAACATTTTGCGTAAGTCAACATTTAAATTTTAATTTATATTTTTTATTATCACTTTCTACAAACAGCAAATAGTCAGATCAGAGGACGCGCTTTTAGCGCGTCCTCTGATCTGGCTGTTTGCTGTTTGCAAACGTCTATGATCGAAAATTAAGAGTTAAACGAGTTTGACTTACGCAAATATTTTGCGTAAGTTGTTTAGTAAAACGGGCCCCAGAAGAGGCAGCGCTTATGAGTCTTTTTCGCGAATCATTTTTTTCAAACTTGGACAGCAGACATTTGGCCGATTTTTCAAATGCGTTTTAACATACCGATTGATCTTCATATCAGTGGAAACGTGGTAGCTCTGTTAATTTCTTTCTCTTTATTAACAAGAGACAGTTTTTGAGAAAAATGTATTACTTTAAAAACATTGTCTGAAGTTATGCAAAAAGTGATCGATATTTCTATCTTATATTAACACAAATAACGCAAATAGGTATTTTAGCGCCAAAATGCCAAGTTGATGACGTTTATTATCCTTATAATTATTCGTCTTCAATCGTATAATCTCCGTTATTAAGTAAATCTCGACCAAGAACCGATCGGGTTGAATCTTTGAACAGTCGTTTTTTCCTTTCTGGACAATTTTGAAGCCGACGTGCCCAATTGCTTTTTTGAATAACAACCGTCAGAATATGATGTTAATTTTCGTACAACGTATTTGACGTAGTGGGTTAGTACTCGGCCAACAAATGGGAGAAAACGACACACGATTTACGAAACGGTTCAACATTTTAGAAACGGTCCACGATCACAGAAACCGTCTAAGCATCACAAAGCAATATTTCAAAACTACGCGATGTTGTCACTGTTTACTGAGCGCTGTGTATGGCGAATGCATTGGGTGCCTGAAGGGGGTTAGTATAGTATGTAAGCAAAAAACGGATGGAAATAAATCGTTTGATCAGTGCAAAGTTTGCAATGTTGTAAATTCGTGATACAGTTTTCCAACGGTAACTGAGGATTTACTCCCGGCTGGTAAATTCATATTACCTTCGCCTAACGGCTCGGGCAATATGACTTTACACAGCCAGGAATAAATCCTCACGTACCCTAGGGAAAACTTGTTAAACCAATAATGTTTACGATGGAACCTATTTTCTTGTGCTCGAATGGTAACGTGCTGCAGTAGCGGCTATCATGGCTATTTCTTTCAGTAAACAATTTATTTGTGTTAAACAGCAATAAGGATTAACAATATTGCACACTTTATTGAAAAATTAATTTTAGAAATTTCAGCATATATAATATAAATATAAGAAATGAACCGAAGATTTTCGGAAAACGATCGGCAAATTACCCTGTCCTGAGTCATGTATACATATGCCGATCATATTCTGTCGTTCATTTCGCATAAACATCGAAAAACATCAGTTCATTTATTATATACTAGTAAATACTAGACTGTTGACAACTTTTACAACGTATTACTTAATAATAAAGACTTCTTTAATGTGATCAAGAAAGTTATGGTAATTGTCTTAAAATAATGAATAGCAAAATTCAAATTCTTAATGTGATTTTTCTCACCAACAATAATGAATATTTTATTTAAAAAGACACCACTCTATGAGATAATTACAATTTAATTTGATTCAAGAACACTATTGAATTTGTAAAATTTTGACTGAAGATTGTTACAAATGTTGACTGTTGCAAAACCACTGAATTTGTTGATAAAATTGCTCCATGAATTATAAACACAATGACAGATAATGGTAACCCATTTAGGTCGATTACTTTTATCGCAACTTTCTACAAATGCCGTATAATTCCGTTTAAACGCACAAGGGCGCAGTACAAAGTCCAAAATGTTAGTAGGGGGTCCGTTTCATAAAACTTCGTACGACAAATGTTGTCGTAAGTTAGATAATAAAATTCTCAATTATTGTTTATTTCTCCATCTTATCCTGTCCTGTGACATCTTTTTGGAATCGTCTTTTCAAGACGATTCCAAAAAGATGTCACAAGACAGGATTAGATAGAGAAATAAGAAATTAAATGTATTTTAAAGATTTGACTTACGACAACTTTTGTCGTAAGAAGTTTTATGACACGGGCCCCAGGATTTTAGTCTTTGCATGCTAACGACGACACAGTATTACAGTGAATGAGTTTTTTGTTTTTTGTTTATTTTTGATTTTACGTCACTTTCAACAGTATTTCAGTCATATCGCGACGTCCAGCTAGTTACAGGTGGAGGAAGACCCCAGAAATCCTTTATGCACTGTTCCAGGCACAAATCGGCAACTGGGTAGAACCACCGGCCTTCCGCAAGCCAGCTGGAAGGCTTCCCCACATGAAAAATTCGAACGACCCTACTGGAATTCGAACTCTCAGCGGTGAGGAGCTTAGTGATGTAAGTCACAGTGACTATACCATTAGGCCACGGAGGCCCCTATGAAGGAGACAGACGTTATTCTTTCCTGTTCAAACGCATACGAAACGCAAACGCATTGTAATAAAATAGACAAACTGACACATTTTTGACAATTCTGACTTTTCAATTTTGTATGAGTGGCAAACAGTTTGGAGCCTGATCAGACGCCGGGTTACCCGGCGTCTGATCTGGCTCCAAACTGTTTGCAATATAGATAATAGTTTTAGCGTAAACGCGTTTATTGGGAAAGAATAACGCCTTCTCAACTTTACCTGTGCAAACAGGTTGGGTTCAGATGAGACACCGTGTATCGCGGCGCCTCATCAATAGCGCGTTCAGTGCAGTGAATTTTAACGTCAAATGACAAACTTATGGGTATGCCTTTAAGACGAACAAAATTTGAAAATGGCGTGCCCCGGGAAGCGCTACATGGGTTGCTATGGTGACTTTTTATTACCACTTGCAAACTATTATTTTGTAAAAATAAAATATCCTTGGAACAAGAAGACGTTATATATCAATAATACACCATTAGATACAACATACGATTTGATCACGTAGAAAAATAAGGATAAAAGTCTATGAACTTAAATAACAACCCTCGTATACGGTTTTAGACCAACTTAAGATGGACCAAGAGCAATGTCATTGTACAGTAATCTTTCGGTTCCTTTTAACCCTTCAATGACTTGCCCCGAATGCAATAGTTATTTGCAAACAGTTTGTATCAGGCGTCTGATCAGGACCTAAACTGGATTTATTTTCAGTTAAATATACGAATATTATTATCTTTGTGAGTAGGTGTATTTGGGTCGGAGATCCTCTGTCAAGAACTAAAAAGGAATGCAGGTCGGTAGTCTTGATCAGACCAAACCATCCCTCATCATCACTCATATCATCTTCATCGGCGCTATGACCGGTTCAGTGTTGCATTGGCGTAAAACGCAACGCAACTCATCCATCTATGTAATTACATATATTTTTTGATGTTTTAATGCAGGCACTTTCCAAAGGGAGGTAAAGCAATTCATTTAATCGTTTTTGAAATACTATCAATGTTTTGTCACACATTAAAACAATTACTTTAGTCAAGCTATTATGAGACATGGTCCAATTTACCCTAATATACAGTGAAGAATCTGTTATTCTTTCCCAATAAACGCGTTTACGCTAAAACTATTATTTGCAGTGCAAACAGTTTGGAGCCAGATCAGACGCCGGGTAACCCTGCGTCTGATCAGGCTCCAAACTCTTTGCCACCAAGATAAACAAGAATTACCAGAATTGTCCAAAAGTTGTACTTTACTACGTTTTAGTGCTTTGTGTTTGCGTACATTTGCGTTTAAACGGGAAAGAATAACAGATTCTCCACTGTACCCTGATATATCAATTGCCGTGTTACATTAACCCTTTCACTCAAAATGACGTCATAAAGCACATTTGCAAACATATTTGATCCTGATCAGACGCCGCATTACGCGGCGTCTAATTAGGATCAAATTGTTTGCCACTTGTTTTGAAATTACGTAAGTTGTACTGCTTGAAATCTAAGTTTGAAACAATATTGCAGAAAACAATATTGAAGCAGACGGCAATATGGCGGTGAAGGGGTAACATCCATACGATAAATTTTATCATGAAATGGTTAACTGACAGTGGTGATATAGGTGAGAGGTAACAAAAGAGAGCAGGTCATTCGGGACAGTGTTCTTCGCCTCTTTAACTACAGTGGAGAATCTGTTATTCTTTCCCGTTTAAACGCAAACGTACGCAAACGCAAAGCGCTAAAACGTAGAAAAGTACAACTTTTGGACAATTCTGATATTTCATGTTTATCTTGGTGGCAAACAGTTTGGAGCCTGATCAGACGCCGGGTTACCCGGCGTCTGATCTGGCTCCAAACTGTTTGCACTGCAAATAATAGTTTTAGCGTAAACGCGTTTATTGGGAAAGAATAATGTTTTCTCCACTGTACACTCATTGATAATGATTTTTTAATTATTCCACACCCATGTGTATCAATGAATAACCAAAAGTCTAAATGTCAAGCTAAATGACTAAAAATATATCGACTCACTTTGTCCCCGAGTCCCATAAGACAGATAAACTAACAGACACAAACAATTACAAAACAAAAACCAAGCAAAACTTAACAAATGACATTATATTTAGATGCAAGTTATTTCAGGTTTCCCATGAATGCAATGTTTCAATCGTTTTTGCATTTTGTTTGAAAACTGTTTTGAATAATTCGACAGTAGTTGTTGACCCATTAGCTGTTAAAGTTGACCTTCTCCATTAATCTTTTCATTGCAATGTGTTATCTGCTTAAAACATGCTGTATAATAGAATCAGTTTCACCAAAGAACAGGGAGATCCGAGAGTCAGTTTGGTTTCTGATCAGACGCCAGATAACACGGCGTCTGATCATAATATAGAATATTTCATTCTCGACTTAAGTCATGTATGATTGTGAAAAGCGTCCCAGAGCCTGTATAGTATCTATATATGTGGTCGAAGACGAACGGTTTAAAGGCGATTTTGTATATAAATAAGTGTGCTAAATTCCAAACTCGAAGTCTATAAAGATTCTGCTCATGCACAAAGCCGGTATAAGGAAAATAATTTTATTGCACTTGAGATGCTCCAACGTTTGGAAAGAAGTCAGCATGGTGTAGCCTTTTATCTGGTAATATTTCAGGCCTTCAGCATGTACTGGAATACTCATTTTAACCCTTTACCCCATAGAAGCGCCTTTTAACGAATATGATTTATTCATCCGCTGAAGAAAATAGTTCCAATTTTATCAGTCATGAATATATATTACAGGGAATAGTTTCTATATTCTAGAACATGATAGCTTAAAGTCCTATTGTGTTTTAAGACCTTTTCTCAATGCCTGAAATACGATAACGGTTAATAATAATGTTTGAACATTCTTATGGGCCAAACTGATCTATGAAA
This sequence comes from Gari tellinella, assembly GCA_922989275.2. Lineage (NCBI taxonomy): Eukaryota > Metazoa > Mollusca > Bivalvia > Cardiida > Psammobiidae > Gari > Gari tellinella. The sequence goes on from OV277859.1 coordinate 55,638,194, forward strand.
TGATGAAGACGGACCTAAATCACCAAAAAGGGCGATTTAAAATCATAACAAACCGAAAATAGAACGTCTGACATAAACATGTCCACACGGCTTAGTATCACGTGATACAGCCGAATACAACTTCACTGGGGGCAACCGTATCTATACATCAGTCAGTTAGACTATCACACTTTTTTGTCCGCTCTCTAACTCAACTATTTTTTATCCGATCTTCCACAAACTTGCTGAAAGTGTTCATTGATATAAAATCAAGGTTTAGTTTGATTACTACTAAAATCGCATAAGGCATTTTTGAGTTATTGCCTGTTAATTAATAAAAAAAAATGACTGTTTCAGTCATTTTTGCACTCTAAAACAAACAGCTTTTATCGGATATTCACCAAACATGCTGACAATATTTATTTATATAAAATTTAGGTCTAGTTTGATTATTACAAAAATCGCATGTGGCATATCTGAGTTTTTGCCCTTTATGTATTAAAAAATGACTGTTTTCAGCAAGTTTTGCTCTCTAACACAAATACATTTTATTGGATCTTCACCAAACTTGCTGAAAATGTTTATTGATATAAAATCACGGTTCAGTTTCATAACTACTAAAATCGCATAAGGTATATCTGAGTTATTGCCAGTTTATTAATGAAAAATGACGGTTTCAGTCACTTTTTGCACTCTAACACATACAGTTTTTATCGGATATTCATTAAACTTGCTGAAAATGTTTAATTATATAAAATTTAGGTCTAGTTTGATTATTACAAAAATCGCATGTGGCATATCTGAATTTTTGCCCTTTATGTATTAAAAAATGACTGTTTCAGCCTTTTTCAGCAATAACTCAGACATGCCTTATGCGATTTTGCTAGTTATTGAACCTGACCTAGATTCTATACTAATAAACATTTGTAGCAAGTTTAGTGAAGATCCAAAAAGAAGTGTTTGAGTTAGAGAGCGGACAAGGCTGAAACAGTAATTTTCAGCAAGCTCACGGTATAGATTCTCCATAGTTTATTTAAACCGTTTACCCACGGTGAAAGATATGTACACGTTGTTATTGAATCTCATAGTGTTTAACCCTGTGCTTACTTTACGGAGTTTACAAACTATTTGAATCTAAAAAGACGCCGCGTAACGCGGCGTCTCATCTGGGTCCAAACTATTTGACACTCGTCTTAAGGTTTGTTTATTAAAACAATGCATAAATCTAAACTGAACAAATTTTGCAGACGACAATGTCGAAGCAGACGTCTGTGCAGCAGAATAAGGGTTAACAGGGTCATTTTCAGTGTTCCAGCTAAACATGCAATCGGGAGTAATCTGAACTAATCTAACATTTTCTCACTCATTTCAGCACCGAATGCTATGGTGTTACTACTGATTAAACCGTCTCTTGGAGACACTTTTAATGAGTATGACACCATTGGGTTTAAAAGCAGAAATAAAGATTTTAGTTTTCGAAATATTTCCGTTATCTGGAGCCCTGTATTAACAGAGTTGTCCTTCTTTCCATTCACAAGGGAGGTTTTTAATTTGTGCAGCACTAAAATATTATAAATAAAATTTAAAAAGCAAATTTCTTAGATAAAGCCGGTTTTTGTGAAAGAATCACGTCCTACGTAGTTCAAATGGGACCCCAAACAATCGTTTTATGCAGGTTTCTCAAAAACACAATGCGGCTTTAAAGCAGGATGAAAGTAAAGCAGAATGCGCCTTAGGGCGCATTCTGCTTTACTTTCAACCTGCTTTAAGTAGTCACCTATCTTCAATATTATAACTAGGTTATCAGGTAAAGGGTTAATATCCAACAGTAATGTTAGAACGATATACAAGATGATATAGTAATTTACACATTTTCGTTCCCGTATTGCCAGTTTCAAATGATTTTTTTATCGTCTACTTTTATTTCTCAAATATGAACTTCTATGTATTTTGACTTAAGAAATATCGAAAATGGTGTCAATCAGTTATCAGAACGTCGCATTTACGCGGCGTCCGATCTGGAACAAAACTATTTGCAAATAATTATTATACTCGGGGCAAGACAGTGAATGAGCTAATATTTTAACATCGATATGAGTGGCTATCATTTTGAAAATGCCTGTGCACTCTTACAAATGCGATGTGCTTTATCCAAATCTTAGCCATACTAGTTATTCTGCTATAGTATACCTTACCTACGTACGCTCCTTCTTTATCTTTGTACGAGCTACCGGTCACTATTTTACGATAGTGCCCGCTAATAGTGCCCGCTGAGACGGTTGACGTCATATGATGACGTCATGATGATTGCGTAATGAAATTTGAAATAACTGCTTTTAAGGAAGTGTTACTGTCACTTTAAGCAAATATTAACCATGTCCGAGTAGATCTACCTGTAAATAAAATGTGAAATGTTTTTTGAATTGAAATGTATCTATGATAAATATAAGACTCATCTAGAGATTAGTTGTGACTTAAAGAGTTGATCTGTTTTAGTCTTATAAACGTTTCAATAATTTTATTTTTTACAAAACGTTAGCTTTGATTGTTTGGGATTTAATCAAAGATCTTAAATATCCATTTTACATTATAAGCTTCATAATACGGAAAGTGTAGATTCAAATATACATAAGGAAGCTTACTAGTTACTACCGATGCAACATTTTATTAAAGGGAGGTAATCAATGCACACATATATACTTGTACATTACTTGACAATACACAGAACTGTTTTGATCCTAATTAGAAGTGCGGTATACTATAAGAAATAGTACAGCCCACTTCGGGCCGCCTTGCATTATAGTGACCTCCCAGTCAGCCCCAAAATAGTTTACGGCCCTCAGCCTTCGGGCCGTAAACTATTTTGGGGCTGACTGGTCGTTCACTATAATGCAAGAAGGCCCTCAGCGGGCTGTTCTATTTCTTATATAAGCATATATTGCGGCTTTTTGAAAACAGTATAGACTGAGATCAGACAGCTTCATGTTTTCTTATAGCATATGTACATGTATGACAAGAGTTTGACTCATTTATGGGCAAGAATTTTCAGCGGAGCTGAATAATATCTGTTTAGACCATCATTTCAACCAATAATATTTGATGATAAATTTAGGTTTACCCACTACGCTGGATTTCTTTTTTTTAAAGATATTTCCTTATTATTATCTAGATCTATTTGATAGATGTTCACAGTTGGCGAAGTTCAACCCTTTCACTGCCTTACACCGAGTATTGTGATTATTTGCACACAGTTTTGACCCTGATTAGACGCCGCGTTAAGTGGCGTCTAATCAGGGCTCAAACTGTTTGACACTAATTTCAATATTTTTTATGTCTAAATACCTTAAATTTAAGACTGAGAAATTAAAGCAGAATACACTTATTTAAAATAGAGGACGTCACGGCAGTAAATATATATATAGAATATTACATGAGTGTTCATAATTTATTGGATTTATTAAACGAGTCTTTTAGAAAACGATAAAAACGAGGCTTTGCCGAGTTTTTATCGTTTTCTAAAACGACGAGTTTGATAAATCCAATAAATTATTAACACGAATGTTATATTCTTTTTATAACATAACCTAGAAATGTTATTTATCGAAGCCTTTGAGGTCAAGTGAATGCTAAGCGCGATATAAGTAGATCTATACAGGAAAACAATTGTTCCAAATTAACCCCGTTCACTAGCATAATGTTTATGTTGTTATATGTATTAATAAACACTTTCATGTAGATCTAATATTGATTAATTACACCAAAAATCTATAAATTGAATCTACATGATGGAATGAAGACGTTGGAAATCGAACGCATTTTAAAACGTATTTTAATGACGTTACAAGTAAACGACGTCGTGGCGTACCTCATTTGCATAGTTATATAACTAGTTATATATGACATTTAAACAATGGGTGTTATTCAACGCTCACGCCGTCTGTAATGTTATAAAATGTATTAATATATATCGAGAGGAGAAAGGTCAATAAATCAGTTTTCACATGTGACACAAAAAAAGAAGACACTACTAGCATGTCAACAGACCTGCTCTACAAGACGAATGGTGATTTATCGTCTCTTGTTGTTTATTCGATACAGCATACTTTGCTCGGAAAGAAAGTATCAAGTTTCACTGACAACAAATACAGTGTATGTTAAGTGTAACGGTATTTTCCAGTGTAAAACGAATCGTGGACGCAAACGCAGTGCAATGACGCATTAAGACGTGGCAATATTTGAAACATTGAACGGTTAGTTTTTATATGAATAGTAAACAGTTTGGAGCCTGATCAGGCACCGGGTTACCAGGCATCTTACCTGGTTCCATACTGTTTGTAATGTTTTAGCATAAACGCATTTATTTGGTATTTGGAAAGAATGACGCTATGTGACCTGTTTGTATCTGAAAGGAGAGTACAGTGGAGAATCTGTTATTCTTTCCCAATAAACGCGCTTACGCTAAAACTATTATTTGCAATGCAAACAGTTTGGAGCCAGATCAGACGCCGGATAACCCGGCGTCTGATCAGGCTCCAAACTGTTTGCCACCAGGCTCCAAACTGTTTGCCACCAAGATAAACAAGAATTATCAGAATTGTCAAAAAGTTGTTCTTTTCTACGTTTTAGTGATTTGCGTTTGCGTACGTTTGCGTACGTTTGCGTTTAAACGGGAAAGAATAACAGATTCTCCACTGTATAAGGCACGACAACCACTGCGATAACAACATCAATAAGGTATATATTGATACTGACAACATGATTTATTGCTACTTAGACTACGTGTGTTTATATTATACAGTCACTTATGTACTTTAACCCCTTCAATGGCATGACGTCATCTGTTTTTAAACATTTGTCATCTGCTTTTATTTCTCAAATTTAAATTTTAGGTATTTTGTCTTACGCAATATTTAAATGAGTATCAAACAGTTTGGGTCCTGATCAGACGCCGCGTAATGCGGCGTCTGATCAGGATCCAAACTGTTTGCAAATAATCATTGTACTCGGAGTAAAGCAGTGAAGGGGTTATATTCAATCAAAATCGTATGCATACTCTTGACTATACTCCAAATGTCTCGTCTCTGCATTCCACCAACTAGTTCAACAGTTGGACATGGTCGGATCGTTTTTTCCCTCCTGTACCCCAATGAGGAATACGTGGTATTCAAACTTAACAATGCAGGTTCTAGATGATCCACTGAGGACGGTCGTTTCGGAGATAATAATTATAACAATAATAAAAATAATAATGATAAAGACTTTATTTAACGAGAGAGATCATTTGATAAAATCAATACTCCATGAAGCCCTCAACATATATAATATAAAAGAAGAGATTCGAGGAAGGCGGCACCGTGTGTGCAAAATATGGATGTCTCAGACTAAAAAATGACAGACCCTTTCAATAGGGGTGACACTATAAATTTTATATACAAGTACTGAAATTTCCGGCAATAAGCCCGCACCTTTAAATAGCCCGCATCCGGCATATTGCCCGCAGAAAACAGAAAAACAAAAAAAGTTTCGGCAAAAAATCCGCACCGTCTATATGCCCGTAGCCATACACATGTATTATAAAATTTACACGTTCTAAGATTCCGCTAAGGAGCACCGATTATGTATTAACGTATGTGCGTTATCATGACCGTGGACAGAGTTAAGCATTATTCTATTCTACCTTTAAGGCACTTAGAAATGCTAAACTATTTGAATATCCTCTGTATCTTTTACAATTTTGAAAGTAACGATGACTGGTTTACGTAGACAAATATTTAGCTCCTCGATTACACTAGTTCTATTTTTTAAATTTCTTCTGCGATCCCGATAGGTTAAAAGAATCGTAATATAGCCCGCTCCGTAAGATAACCCGCGGACAACTTCTTGGCCATTGAAAAAAGAGATAAAATAATTATTTTTTTCCCACTGTATATTAACCCTTTCATAATCAAATTATTCGGGAGATTTTTACCCCTTCACCACTTTATTGCCATCTGCTTCATTGTTGTTGTCTGCAAGACACGTTTCAAAGTTAGATTTAAGGTTGTATGACGTAATTAAATAGTAGGAATGTTATTGAGCAAAATATGCACCACGACTTGCTTCTTTCAAACCCAAGGGTTAAAATGGGTACATGTGAAGGATCTGAACCGGTACTGTGGCTGCTTACTCGCCATACCTTATAGCAGTGCTCAGTATTGTATGCAAGATGACTCAATGATCAGGGGAGTGACTGGTCATTGGAGCTGCAAGTAAACTACCGGTATAACTTGGTACTTTACTTTACTCTTGTCGATGTGTTGTGGATTGATGTATTTGTATCAAACATGCACCTGTTTGTCGCACCTGCTTAGAATGATATAGGAAAGCGATGTATAACAGAATATAGCCTACTTTAGAATGTCTTATAGGGACTACATAATATAACTTATAGGAATTCCATATTGTATCATAATGATTTATACTCTAGACTGTACCTTAGAGGGAAGCCATTAAAGAGGCTCGCAACCGGATCAAGCATTAAAAATAGTAATTTGTATATATATGTCAAATGCTTATATAAATGGGTAAAATTTAGTTTAGGATAATAAATTCTGTTAAAAAATGCATTTCCAAAAAAAAGAAAAGAAGAGGCTCTGGTGGGATTCGAACCCGTGACCATCCATGCTGAGACAAACATGAAAAATGAGGCATCGCCTTTACGCCCTCGGCTACGGACGCTCTCTATATATATGGTAGCGAATTAACGTACTTCAATGATAGCTATTAATAGAACATTATTCGGCTCGGGTTTATGTCTGACCCCGTGTAGAGAAGCAACAACAACTATACCGTTAGCTAACGCTATGGAAAAACGATGGAAAATATCTAAAAAACTAAGATTCGGTGACGATTCTTGAGACGTTTTTTGAACTGATCATATTTGTTTAATGTCAAAAGCCAAACAATGCCACAAATTTGCTTTTATTTGAGTATTTTATTTTATTTTGACAAGAACACCATCCGGTTGCGAGTCCCTTTAAGTTTCTGAAAACGGAGACTGAAAACCAGATGGCACTTGTTGGTGAATACAATTGTACTTTTAAATCGCATATTTCTACTCCATGTAAATGCATTGCCTTGTTCATACCCATATGTTATTGACAGTGGAAGGTACTATCTAAGCTGTAAAATATCAGATATTTTCAAATTATGCTTGCACAATGTATTCATTATTGAAATGTGCCGTTTATATACTGAAATAATTGACCGGACTACATACCTCAAACGTCAATTTAATGAGTAAACCAAACACCGATTGTATATTTATTCGGAAGTATATGGACGTTATACCAAGAAAATAAAGTACTTTGAACTTGCTATAGGTATCGTATTTTTATAGTGGGGAAGGCGGTATAATTTCCTAATAAACGAATTTATGCTTAAACTATTAAGTCAGTTGCAAAGAGATCAGAATCACATCAGACCCCAGGTAATCCGGAGTCTGATAAGTCTCTGAACTGCTTGCCACTCAAATAAATGAGTAGTCAATATAGACTACTTAAACAGGTACTTGAGGTTTAATTTCTTATCTCAGTGGCATACAGTTTTGAGCCTGATCAGACCCTGCTTACATTGAGTCTGATCTGGTCCTAAACTATTTGCTGTGAACATAAGGACTTTATCATAAACACGTTTTATTTTAGAAAATGGGTTAAATTCTTTCGTTGTTTCGTAAGTATCAAAATGTTCGACCAATCCTCTTTTAATAAATCTTATTTATTTAGGAAGGTAATGTATTAAATTTGATTTACAGTAGAATATATATTCTCGATCCTCTCCGAGCAAAACTTGCAGTAATTAAGTAACATGATCTATTACAAGAACAACCCACTTGTCAATTAATCCTGATAGATACGGATTCTGTTTAGTTATTGATATGTAGAAGTATAACGATGTGGAGAAATAGCCTTAATACACCGCGCTTGCTTTGTAATAAATCTGAAAGTTATATATTACGCGTCATTATCAAGGGATAATTCACTGTAATTTCCGTTTATTTTTCAATAGCTCCAACACGTGTCGCCGTGATTTGCTTATCCCCATCATCCCTTAAACGTGTACATGTACCATGGACGGTCTCATTTTTGATGGTTTCGATCTTTGAAACCACCTATAGTCAGAGTCGTTTCCAAAACTTTGACTCAGTATACTCATCCGCTCAACAAAGCAACAGTCAGTAATATCGCTTTAAACGAAAACTCGATTTTTTTTAAAAAAAACTGTATTAGGAGAAAGAGTAAAACGATTTAAAATAATAAACTTTTAGTGTAAATATGATGATCACAAAATTAATAGACAGTACTTTCACCTTCGTTTGTGTACGAATGGTAACGGTACTCTCTTTCAAGGAGATTAATGGTAACGGGTCTTTTCGGCCTGTGGTCGCTCCGTCTTATGTAGTTTCGATCTAGGCCGTGTCGGCATTTTTTGATGATAGGTTGTTTCGGTCCATTTAGTGGGTTGTTTTCGGTCTGACATTTCCGTATACATGTATCAATATCTAACGCATACACTTGGCCCTGCATTATCATGCTGTACATAGAGTGTAAAACATGATCTAATATTTTAGAAATCAAATATATGATGACAATTAATGATATTATTAATGCAATACATATTCATTTAAGTGGTAAACATCTGAGTTTGAATCCAGATCAAAACTGCAGAAATGCGGCATTTACAAGTAATTGCTTCCAGACCAGATGCTGAATAACTCTGCCAGAATATTTCGGCATCTAGCCTGCTTCTGATCTGAATGGAAACTGATTGACGCTTTGGTGAAAGGGATCTTACTTATACATGTTTAATTAAGCTTGAAATATATTCACGTGTTTCATAAAATCATCTATAAAATAGGGTATTAGTGCCAAATCCGGTTTTCAGACTCTTTACAGTATTGTTTAATGTTTCAATATTGTTCTCTCAGAAATTTTACTATAAGTAAATTGCTGGTTTTCTCTCTCCACTCCCGTCGCCCAATATACAGTTGAGAATCTGTTATTCTTTCCCAATAAACGCGTTTGCGCTAAAACTATTATTTGCAGTGCAAACAGTTTGGAGCCAGATCAGACGCCGGGTAACCCGGCGTCTGATCAGGCTCCAAACTGTTTGCCACCAAGATAAACAAGAATTATCAGAATTGTCCAAAAGTTGTTCTTTTCTACATTTTAGTGCTTTGCGTTTGCGTACGTTTGCGTTTAAACGGAAAAGAATAACAGATTCTCCACTGTATAAGTAAACTGCTGGTTTTCTCTCTCCACTCCCGTCGCCCAATACCTCTGTAGTTCAGTTTGAAACCATCATCAGTGCTCTCAAGAACTGTGATTGAATTAATGTAAGTCTAGTTTTGACTATTTGGATTTTTTTGTGTTCCCTTGTGGACCATTTTAGTTACAAACCATTAATCATAGTCTAAATAAGTAAACAGTGTAGATCCAGATTGCAATTGTAATGAGTAAATTTAAACAGGTTCATGCATGCGTTGAAAGAGTTAAACGAAAGTAAATGAAATAAACGCAATAAATAAAATGCAGAAAATAAAAAAATCTGGAAAAGTTACTTCCGACTAATGAATAGTCTAGAGCCTGGTCAAGTACCGAGTTATCCGGCCTCTGACCTGTTTGTAATGGAAATAATTGTTCTACATCGCTTCCTCACTCCAACAGCCCTCCCAACAACGACTCCCTCCTTACAATGGCCCTTGTCGCATTTCCCTTAACAGGACACTTATGTCTAACGCTTTAACTGCTGCAATATCGTCTACGTAAAATTGCCGTCTGCTTTTTTTCTCAAAATAACATAAAAGTGGACATTTTGATAGAAGGATTACAATGACGAGTGACAAACAGCTTGAATCCAGGTCAGACGCCGCGATACGCGGCGTCTGATCTGGATTCAAGCTGTTTGCAAATGTAATCCAAGTCTTAAATTTTCCTCTCTATAACGACTCCCTCCGAACAACATACACTATCTGTGTCTCCCATTGGGTGTCGTTGTAGAGAGAGAGCACTGTAACAAAAATGCGTTTATTAAGAAATAATTATGTCTTCTCCACTTTCTTATAATTATGTCTTCTCCCAGCTGTCAAACTGTTGTCTAAATCTTCACTTCAAGTGAGACCTAAGGCAGCTTGATGAAAGAAATGACATCCATATACGAATATAGAATTACCCGGTGTCTGATCTGAATCCAATCTGTTTCCAAAGTTACTTTAATCGTCTAAACAGGTTAAGATACATGTACTAAGCAAACAAGTTATATAGTTTAAGTACAGTGGAGAATCTGTTATTCTTTCCTGTTTAAACGCATACGTACGCAAACGCAAAGCACTAAAACGTAGAAAAGAACAACTTTTGGACAATTTTGATATTTCATGTTTATCTTGGTGGCAAACAGTTTGGAGCATGATCAGACGCCGGGTTACCCGGCGTCTGATCTGGCTCCAAACTGTTTGCAAGGGCAATACTAGATTTAGCGTAAACGCGTTTATTGGGAAAGAATAACACATTCTCCACTGTATATAAATACTGTTGATCACTCGAATCTCCATTTCCGTCAGCTCTAATATCGTCTAATGAATTTTTAAAATTGTATTTTACTGCAACTTTTGTTACGAAACCCTAAACGCAAAAGCAGAACAGTTCAGCTCCTGATCAGACCTCGTGTGACTCGGGTCAGCTATTGACGCAAACTGCCTGTATATAGCTTGACATACAAAATAAAATATTCGGGTACAAAAATATCCTGCTTTGAAAAACTAATCAAAAGAAACTTGTTGTAGAAAAATGTTCGAGTTCGGTATCATTGACGGTTTAATGTACGTGCAAGCAGATTGGATCCTGATCTGACGCCGGTTTACCCAGCATCTGATCTGGTTCTTTATTGTTTGCAATGGGAATAGTTTTGTAGCACAATGTGATTATTAGTGAGAATACAGTGGAGAATCTGTTATTCTTTCCCGTTTAAACGCAAACATACGCAAATGCAAAGAACTAAAACGTAGAAAAGAACAACTTTTGGACAATTCTGATATTTCATGTTTATCTTGGTGGCAAACAGTTTGGAGACTGATCAAACGCCGGGTTACCCGGTGTCTGATCTGGTTCCAAACTGTTTGCACTGCAAATAATAGTTTTAGCGTAAACGCGTTTATTTTGAAAGAATAACGTTTTCTCCACTGTAACATCTCCCTCAGTGTGCAGGTAGTGTTTGTGAGTTTTGAATTTCTTCGTGTACGTCCTGTTTACGGCCGAATACTACAGATACAGTGGAGAAGACGTGTTAACGCGCTTACGCTAAAACCATAACATCGACTGCAAAACGTTTCGAGTCAGATCAGACGCCGCGCAACCTGGCGCATAATCAGACTATTTGCCATTCACTGAAAGAACAAAATCATCAACATTTTCAGGAAGTTGTCATTTTCCATATTTTACTGCATTGCATTTCGCTTCGTTCAAACGGGAGGGAAATAACATATCCTCCACTGTATAGATACTATATATAGTGCTCCCTACCCACAACAGCTCTCCAAACAACGATTCCCTCCTTACAACAATGCTTGCTGTTATTCCACAAACAAGACATTCCCTGTTGCAATATCGTCTGCTTAACCCTTTCATGATCAAATTATTCGAGAGATTTTTACCCCTTCACCGCTTTATTGTCGTCTGCTTCAGCATTGTTGTCTGCAATACACGTTTCAAAGTTAGATTTAAGGTTGTATGACTTAATAAATATCGATAGAAGTGTCAAACAGTTTGTGTCCTGATCAGACGCCGCGTTACGCTAGAAAGTTAAAAGTGTCGTCTTCAGTTTTTTCTCAGTTAAATATTAGTGGACATTTTGACAGAAGAAATATAAAGACAAGTGACAAACAGCTTGAATCAAAATTGAATCTGGATTCAAGCTGTTTGCAAATGTAAGCCAATTCTTAACTTTCACTTCTTATACAGTGGAGAAAACGTTATTCTTTCCCGTTTAAACGCAAACGTACGCAAACGCAAAGCACTAAAACGTAGAAAAGTACAACTTTTGGACAATTCAGATAATTCATGTTTATCTTGGTGGCAAACAGTTTGGAACCTGAACAGACGCCGGGTTACCCGGCGTCTGATCTGGCAAATAGTCAGTTTGGAACCTGAACAGACGCCGGGTTACCCGGCGTCTGATCTGGCTCCAAACTATTTGCACTGCAAATAATAGTTTTAGCGTAAACGCGTTCATTGGGAAATAATAACACATTCTCCACTGTAACAACTCTCTTCGAACAAAACACGCATTTTTTTCTCCTATTGGATGTTGTTGTAGAGAAGTAGTACTGTATGCACATTCTAAAATAAGCCACGTAGAAACCTTCTATCTTTTAAATAGACAGTAAAAGCAACCAATCATGACCAGATTTTATGATGCTCAGGAGTGTTTGAATAAAATAAGTGTTATATATACCAGGGTTGTCATAAAATAGATAATAGCTGCAACAAAGGCGTAATTCAACCATCTTGTTATCTAGGAAGCCCGATAGTGGCTAGATATATTATAATGGAAATGTTGAATGGAATTCCTTGAATTCCAAGTTATGTTGTAGATATCAATAAAAACGCCTGATAAACACGAAAAAGTAATGTTAGAGTATTTAAAATAAATTGAAAAATCCTTTCCTTGTAATGGTGAAAAAAGGAGTGGTTTCATGTAGGAATATTTTATTGAATTTAAAGAAACATTCTTTTCAGAAAAGAAATGAATTAGTGCGATCATGCACTAAACTTTACAGATACAGACATAGTTATAGCAATTGACTTGGTGGTCAGTCAGTCGGTAGGTTAGTAAGCTAGCCAGTCAGCCTGCCAACAAACTAGCCAACCAATCAGATTTTGAGTGAGTCACGCACTCATTTAGTAAGCAGAATAACTTGCGGGTATTTGAGCCAACTATAACAATTAGCAAACCAATAACCCACGCAGTTAGCCAGTCAGACAGCCATCAAGCCAGTCAGTTTGCTAGCTAGCCAACCATCCATCAAGCCAGCGAGCTAGTAAATAAATTGGAAAGCCGACTAGCCCGTTATATGACGCATGCAAGCGAAAAAGCCAACCAGTGATTCGACCAGAAACCGAGCCATTGAATGAGCCAGAGAGTTCGCAAATCAGCGAGCCAACCAGACAATGACTCGGCAAACGATGCAGAGAGCCCATAAAGCCAGCGACTTATCCAGCCACCGAGCCAGAATGAGCCAAAGAGTCCGCAATCCTGCGACCAACAAGTCGCCAAGCATGCAAATAGGCCAGAGAGTCCACAAGTCTGCGAGCCAAAGAGTCGCCGGGACAGCAAATGAACTATAGAGTCCGCCAGCTAGCGAGCAAACCAGACGTATCAGAGCCAAGCAATGCGTCAGAGAGCCAGCAAGCCAGATAGTCAACCAGCCGCCGAGACAGAGAACGAGAAAGAGAAACAATAAGCCATCCAGCCACCGAGTCAGCAAATGAGACAGAGGGTCCACAAGCTCAACCGTTTCAGGGAGCCAGACAGCAAATCGGTGATTTCTTCTTTAACTGATGCAATTAGTTTTGACTCTAATGAGACGCAGAGCAACCCGAGCTTATATGTTTCCAAACTGTTTAACACTTTGGATATAATGCATAAATTTCATATCCCACATCGTCAGGCAGTATATGAGTAAATAAATGCGGCACTTTTGTTGACAAAAGTGTGTGTTAAAACTTACAGATACAGTGTTCCCGCCCTACAACGGCCCTCCAAACAACGATTCCCTCCTTACAACAACGCTTGCCGCTCTTCCCTAAACAAGACAATTATGTCCAACCTATTCACGGCTGCAATGCCCTCTGTTTACAATTGTCTTCTACTGTTTTTCTCAAAGTTACTTGTTGGACATTTGACCTTAAAAACTAAATGACGAGTGACAAACAGCTTGAATCCAGACTTAGTGGTCGTAATAGAGATGTATTACTGTATTAAAGCAGAACATATTATTGCGTTGAAAGGGTTAAGGCAGATGACAAAATCTTTTGGTTAAACGGTTAACGAATCCATTAAAAAATGTGTCTCGTACATTTCTACAGGAAACACTCGATCGGTTTGACAATAGCCGCTCAAAAGATATATAACGAGATATTGTAGAAGTTATATAATAGACGTATTCATTTCTGAAATATGAGTAAAGGCTCTTTGACATAATCCATACTATAGTTCTCTTTGGAACATTTGGCAAAAGCGCCGAATACATGAGATAAATTATGCATTATACATTCTGAAATCACCGGCCATATCTTTTGAATAAATATAACATTCATCAGATTGATACGCACAACTACTTGATAGGCACATGGCCTGACCGTTATCATGATACATTATCGCCCGCTTCATAAATATTGTCTGCGAAGAACATTTGCCTTTTTTGGATACAGCATCATATAAGTACGAGAGCCAAACAGTCGGTTCCCTTGCCAGATACCGTGTGCCCCGTGTAACGTGAAATTTTGACACTGTTGAAAATTGACTCCATATTATTTTTCAGCGGAGCTGTATGGTATCTATTTAGACCCAGTGTTTTCAAATTCTCAACCAATGATAAAGAGTCAGAAATCTAGGTTAATGGGCACCTGCTTAAAATTGAATGGTCTGATTGAATAAGAGACAAATTGCATGCAGGCTGGTCTATGTACCAAATTACAAGTTTTACTGGGGATGAATTTTAAGTTCAAAATTAATAGAAACAGTCCGCAAAATTTATGACAACATGTTTCTATTTTTAGATATGGCATCTGTTCAAGTATAGTTTGTTTCAAGAAACTCTATGAATGAAGTGTGATATATAGAACAGTAGATTAATGCAAGAATCTACGATCAGCAGGATAAGGTTTAAAGCCAGAATATTCGTCACAGACTACCAAAATCATACATTCTTCTTACATGAAATTTATGGCACCTTCGTAATCGTAACATATAAAAGAAGGATTGCGTGGTTCTTTTGAGGTAATATTGCTTACAAACCTGTGAAACTTTGTGTCAAGTTTTAAATTGAGTTTGTTTACATAGGAACAACGACGGAGTCGAACGAGATTTTTCCGTTATAACTCATTAGTATATTCTATAGCTATTTTTAGATAGAAATTATAGCGCTTTCAGTCAAAGAGAGACAACGCATCAATATTTCCCGCTAAGTGTGGCACAGACTGCTGAAAGAGTCACTTGTGTACATGTAATATCGCCCGGGGTATCGATCACGTGACCTTTACATCGTTCTCGGAAAAAACCCGAAGGTTTGTTATGTATTTTTATCTCAATAAGAAATCGGCACTTTTATGCATGGTTCTTAACGAAGGGGGGACATACGTCATGCATCTTACAACCGATTTCAATTAGTTTCAGTACATAGAAAATGCACATGTATCAGAAAATATACCTTCAAATATTCGTTTGGCAATTTTGTAGTTGATTGCTTTTTAGTAGCTATACATGCTATATTTTACATAAAAGTTACTGCAATTGTTTATTTTGCTTTTCAATCTAAGGTATTACAATTCTTTGAAAACTTCAATTTCATACATTTTTCAAACCCATCTACAGCATTACTTTCACCACGCACTCCACTGAATATCTTTTTTAAACATACAGTGGAGAATCTGTTATTCTTTCCCGTTTAAACGCAAACGTACGCAAACGCAAAGCACTAAAACGTAGAAAAGAACAACTTTTACACAATTCTGATAATTCTTGTTTATCTTGATGGCAAACAGTTTGGAGCCTGATCAGACGCCGGGCTACCTGGCGTCTGATCTGGCTCTAAACTGTTTGCACTGCAAATAATAGTTTTAGCGTAAACGAGTTTATTGGGAAAGAATAACAGATTCTCCACTGTATGCCTTGTTCATCGTTGAGAATAGATTGGGAGTAGGTTCTCAACGGTAACCACGTTAAAATAAGTATATATACTTGGATATTGCAATGTACTCTCCTTATATGCTCTCCAGGATTTTGAATTTGAAGACGTCATATCGCGACGTCCAGCTAATTACAGGTGGATGAAGACCCCGGAAGCCCTTTATGCACTGTTTTAGGCACAAAATCAGCAACTTGGTAGAACCACCGACCTTTCCGCAAGCCAGCTGGAAGTATTCCTGACATGAAAAGCCCGAATGCCCAGACCGTGATTCGAACCCACAGCGGTTATGAGCTTAGCGGTGTAAGTCCCATTGACAATACCACTAGGCCACGGAGGCCCCTATATGCCTGCCAGAAGATTTCGTTACAGATGCAATGGTGATCTAAAGAGTGTTTGTCCCTAAGAGATATATTCCACATGAAAAGGCACACGGTAAGGACCCTGACGAGACGCCGCTTATTGCTGTGTCTCATCAGTGTCTACATTGATTACCAATGTCTACTTGTGTTGACGATCGGCAGTAATCGGATAACCAGACACCAAGTTGCCCCTCGTCTAAACTGATTGTTACAGTAAAACCTCTCTATTATGACCAATAAAACGAAAGCTAATTGATTGTATAAAAGACAGGTTACAGCTTAAAGTAATATGACAGTAAAACAGAAAGCTCCTGAAGGAGCTTTCTGTTTTACTGTCACATTGCTTTAAGCAGTCACCTCTCGTAAACACCTAGTAATCAACTTAATTAAGTGGTCGTAATAGAGAGGTTCTATTGTAGTTGTTAGTGTCGTTTGAGTCGCGCTTGGCAAAACCATGACTGAGGTCTGCTTGTACAGTGGAGAATCTGTTATTCTTTCCGAATAAACGCGTTTACGCTAAAACTATTATTTGCAGTGCAAACAGTTTGGAGCCAGATCAGACGCCGGGTAACCCGGCGTCTGATCAGGCTCCAAACTCTTTGCCACCAAGATAAACAAGAATTATCAGAATTGTCCAAAAGTTGTCCTTTTCTACGTTTTAGTGCGTTGCGTTTGCGTACGTTTGCGTTTAAACGGGAAAGAATAACAGATTCTCCACTGTAATCTTTTCACATTTGCGATAACTGTTGCAAACAGTTTCGTTCCATATGAAACGACGAGTACCTCGGCAACTCATATTGGGCCCGTTTTACAAAAAGTCGTACGATTCAAACGGTCGTAAGTCAAAACTTAAATAATCTAATTTCCCCAAAAGAAACGATTCCAAAGAGATTCCACAAGACAGGATTAGATAGTGAAATGAATGATAATAAAGAATTTTATAACCTGACTTATTACAATATTAATTTTTGTAGTACGACATTTCGTAAGACGGGCCCCTGGACTCACACTTTATCCAATAAATATTATCTTAACATTTTACTGACATTATGACGTCACAAGACGTCTAACATATTCACTGTTTTATTACCTGCTCGCAAACACGCTGTCTGATTTGATTTCTAAAGTTTAGAATATTAGGCAGTTGACTTAAAACGCATTCATGTGAGTGTCACACAGTTTGATCATGATCAGACGCCGCGTTACGCCGTGTGCCTTATCTGGATCAAAACTGTTTACATGTTTTAGTGTTGTTGAGCACTGAAAGTCGTTAAACCGTTGCACAGACATCACTGTTTTGCAGAATAAATCAGTTTTACTGCTCGAGATTATCTCTTAACTCTTTTATCGACAAATTTACCGTGACTTTTTTACACATTCACCGCCATATTGTCGTCTGCTTCTGCAATATCGTTAAAAAGGTAGGTTTAAGGCAGTATGACTGATGAAGTTTCGAAACGAGTGACAAACAGTTTGGATCCTGATCAGACGCCGCTTAACGCGGCGTCTGGTCAGGATCCAAACTGTTCGTAAACACACGCGTACATTGACAGTGAAAAGGTTAAGCCGCAAATGGCGCAAACACTGGCGTTTGCAAAGACTTTTTATTCAGATCAGAGACAGAGAAAGATACAGTGAAGAAAATGCTACAGTGGAGAATCTGTTATTCTTTCCCGTTTAAACGCAAACGTACGCAAACGCAAAGCACTAAAACGTAGAAAAGAACAACTTTTGGACAATTCTGATATTTCATGTTTATCTTGGTGGCAAACAGTTTGGAGCCTGATCAGACACCGGGTTACCCGGCGTCTGATCTGGCTCCAAACTGTTTGCACTGCAAATAAAAGTTTTAGCGTAAACGCGTTTATTTGGAAAGAATAACAGATTCTCCACTGTATTGTTCTTTCCTACTTTTACTGCACGAAAACGCATTTTCATTAATGTAGAAAATGACCGGGTCGAAAAATGATAATTACGATTTATTTCAATCTATGAGGCAAACAGCCCAAAATTGAAACTGTTTCACACACAAATCAATTCATTTCAGTAAATGCCAAAACTCTGTATTAAAAGATGGTGCAGAAGACTTTTATTTTAAGCCAGACGATTATATGATGTAGGATAAATTAAGAGAAAACGAGAGAATAATTAAATAACACTTTAGCACAAAACAGGAAGCATCCGTTTTGAAGGTTAAGTAATTTTTATCACACCCTAAACCCCTTATGTGCAAACTTTTATCATCTACTTTAACCCCTTTACCGCAGTTATCATTAACATGCATTTGTAAAATATTGCATGAACTATTATTCCGAATTAAGCATTAACTCTTTTGCTCTCAATGACGCTTAAAAGCGCGTATGCAAACAGTTTGGATTCTGATCAAAAGCGTCGTCTGATTAGGATCCAAACTGTTTGACACTCGTTTTGAAATTTCTTTAGTCATACTGCCTTAATTTTCAACTTTGAAACGACATTACAGACAACAAAATTGAAGCAGACGACAATGAAACGGTGAAGGGGTAAAATTCTCTCGAATAATTTGATCATGATAGGGTTTAAAACTTTTTTCTCTGAAGAAATATCGCTACTTTTGTCAACTCTTTGGCAACTTTGCCAATCGACTTTAGTCGCTTATAACAGGTCATATACGTGCTCTCACAGCTAGTCTCCACTGTTTTTCAATTAATATTAGATTACATGTATAATAGATTAAATTACTTATCCTGGCCTTGATACTTCAACTTGACAACTCCAGTTTCCAATTAAGTCTAGTTCATTTATTTGCTAGATCTATTTAGGGGTTGTCTTTTATCTTTTCTTTTTACATTGTAAAATGACAAAAGATGCAGACCCTGATCAGAGGACTCCATTAGGAGTCCTGTGATTTGGGTCTTCACTGTTTACAAAGGACAAATGTACATTTAACTTTTTCAAATGCTTAAGATACTTTTATTCTTGCAAATTGCTACATCCAGTTAGTATTGTTATATTGTTGTTAATTATTTGTTTTGTATGATATGCCTTTTGTTTTATGTACTTGTATATATGTTGAGGGCCTCATGGAAGATTGGCCTTTACCAAGTGAGCTCTCTCGTTAAATAAAGTCTTTATTATTATTATTATTACAGTTACTCCTTCACTATCTTACCCCGAGCACCATGATTTTTATGTTACAGTGGAGAATCTGTTATTCTTTCCCGTTTAAACGCAAACGTACGCAAACGCAAAGCACTAAAACGTAGAAAAGAACAACTTTTGGACAATTCTCATAATTCTTGTTTATCTTGGTGGCAAACAATTTGGAGCCTGATCAGACGCCGGGTTACCCGGCGTCTGATCTGGCTCCAAACTGTTTGCAATGCAAATAATAGTTTTAGCGTAAACGCGTTTATTGGGAAAGAATAACGTTTTCTCCACTGTATCAACAAACGAGTCGTATCATGACAAAACCAGCCTTATTGCATTGCAACATTTTATAGACCAAACACCGTCATCCCAGGCTCTGTATGACAGTTTGGTCTACGCTGCCGAATACCGTATATTATAGTATAGCTAATAAAATGCTTTAGATGCATGTTGGTGTCAAACATCGTAGATCAAGACCAGCTGCTGCGTCTTTGACGCGGCGGCTGGCCTTGATCTACACTGTTTGCAATTAAATTTGTCATGTAATCTCATGGCTCGGCTAAAATTTAAGTTTTGTACATTAGATGCTATAAGAGCCTTGCTGTACGAAACATGCTACGTACGTATAACCTTTCCTTTAATTCGTTTCTTCAGAAATATAAAGGTTTATTTTGTCCTTCGATGTATAATCTTGCAAAGAGATTGAAGCAACTATTACCATTTAATGATCTATAACTGTTATCTTGCAGTAAATTGCTGCTGATTAACACGAAATGAACATCAAAGTTGTTCTGAATTAATTGGATTGTCATGTTTGTATTCGATAGGGGGTAATCATTTCCGTAAGTGGCAATTACACCTAGGCGTTGCAAATGTGGGTAGGTCGGAATTGTATGGTAGCGATTAGTATGTCATTCGAGGGAGTTTTATAGAAAATCTGATGTGTCGTTGGGATCAAACGTTATTCCTTTCCAATATATACCTCTGTATTGCAAGAAGTACTATCCATTGAACGCAGATTGATGCCTGATCAGACGCCGAAGAATCGGTGTCTGGGGCCCGTTTTACTAAACTACTTACGCAAATTTTTTGCGTAAGTCAAAATCGTTTTACTCTTATTTTTCGATCATAAACGTTTGCAAACAGCAACTATTTGCTGATTGAAGCAAGTGATAATAAAAAATACAAATTCAAAATTAAAATTTGACTTACGCAAAAAGTTTGCGTAAGTAGTTTAGTAAAACGGGCCCTGGTCAGGCTAACAACTGTTTGACACTCGGATCAAATATAACATCAAGCTTTTCAAAAAATCGGCATCGTCTAAGTTTTGCGTTGGGACCGGGATTAGTTCCGATTAAAAGTTTCATCTAGAAATTTGTGTCTTCTTCTTTAATCATTTCACCGACATGACATAGTTCACTTTGATATTGTTGTCTGCATAGTTGTTTCAAAACTATATGAATCCATTTATTCATGATGGGTTCTTCCATGCTTATATATTCGATAAGTCCTTTTTTATATCTTTGTTTGCCTATGTCCCTTTTATGGGACGATAGGCACGAATAGATTAACGGTAAAATGACTAAAGCCATTGTTCTAGCTTTTAACTAGGAAAACGTTTGATTCCGAATTCGTTTATATACGATTAAACAATGCGTCCAATTTTATAATTAAGTTTATTACAACTATATATACAAGAAAAAGATCTATACAAAACTAATATGGAACTTAAATACTAATACAGTGCTCCATCCCTACAATGGCCCTCCAAACAACCACTCCCTCCTTACAAAGACTATTCCCGCAGTTCCCTAAACAGGATAATAATGTCTAACCTATTTACGGCTGCAAAGTCGTCTACTCAAAATTGTCGTCTGCTGTTTTTTCTCAAAGTTACGTATTGAACATTTTGACAGAAAAAAACTTAATGACGAGTGACAAACAGCTTGAATCAAGATCAGACGCCACGTAACGCGGCGTCTGATCTGGATTTAAGCTGTTTGAAAATGTCCCTCCCTATAACGACTCCCTCCGAACAACGCACGCAACTTGTGTCTCCGGTTGGGTGTCGTTGTAGAGAGGGAGCGCTGTACATAGACTCAGTGCATCAATAAATTATAGCAATAACGACTTGTCAATTATATAAGCAAACTATAATACAGTGAAACACCTCTAAACCGGAACTTTTAAATACCGGAATTCTCTCTAAACCGGACAAAAACGTTGGTCCGGTTTCCCACCAATTTTTACGTCTTTGATTTATTCCTTCACTGAAGAAAATACATTCATGAACATATATCATCAGAAATATGTTCTATATTCTAGCATATGATAGCTTAAAGCAGGTTGAAAGTAAAGCAGAATGCGCCTTAAGGCGCATTCTGCTTTACTTTCAACCTGCTTTAAGTGGTCAGCTACCTTCCATACTAGGAACAAGCTATGGTTAAAACCCGTCTAAACCGGAAACCCCTCTAAACCGGATGTTTTTGTTGTCCCCACACATGTCCGGTTTTTAGAGGGGTTTCACTGTACATCTTGCTAAACAGTTCAGTCACGTGTGCTTACAATCATCCAAATATTCATTACCTACACATGTTATACACATCCATCCGTCCGTCCATCAATCCACCCACCAATCAATCAATCCCATAAACTCACCCATCCATACTTCCATCAACCCTTCATCCTATATACCCATCCATCCAGCTATCCACCCACCCTTCCATCCATCTATCCTCCCATCTACCTATCCATCCATCCAAGAATCAATCCATCCGTCCATACATCCAGAAACCCGTCTAAATCCACCCACCCACCTATCTATGTTTATGTTAATGTGTATATACATTACATGCACTAATCACTCAAGATATTCACATTGTAATTCGTTTTAAATAATTGTTACAGATGTACACTTTATGAACTCATTATTAAGCCGACAATTAATATCACACATACATTTAAATACGAGTGTACATGTACAATTTCATTTGAAGACCTTATTCGATACATCTTTCATACTGAATATGTAACAGGAATATCAGAATGTTGCCTGATGTTAGTTAAGACAAACAGGAACTCACAGGGCCAGTTGGTCGGATACCTTAAACCGTAAGCAAGTATTGAACAGCGAGTTGTTAATTCTTCACTATGCTTGTTGTCTAGACCGCTGTTCTCAATACAGACAAAAGCGGTGATGACAATGAATCAGTAATAATGCCAAGCAGTTCTTATTAACAAGCCTGCGACAAAAAGCAACGGACTTAAGGATTTATCTGTATAAAATAAGAAGTGTTAATGGGAATGGTAAATTTTTAAACAGGTTTTACTTACGGTTTACATTTATGTGGTAAAACTGAAACAGAACATTATATAACAAAACAGAGAGTGTCAAATACGTGCCATAGTGAAAACGTTTTAGTTATCTGTACTAAACGGAATAAAAAAGAAACTTTCTGCGTTTACGATCAGTCAAGAGGTTAGCGTCCGATCTTATACTCAGGTGGCTTTTAAATCCTTTCGGTGCCAAATTAAGCGTGAGGTATTTATCCCATTCACAGCTAGATTGTCGTCTTCTTCAAAACCGTTGTCTGTATGATCATCTTAAAGTTAGATTTAAGGTACAGTTGAGAATCTGTTATTCTTTCCCAATAAACGCGTTTACGCTAAAACTTTTATTTGCAGTGCAAACAGTTTGGAGCAAGATCAGACGCCGGGTCACCCGGCGTCTGATCAGGCTCCAAACTGTTTGCCACCAAGATAAACATGAATAATCAGAATTGTCCAAAAGTTGTACTTTTCTACGTTTTAGTGTTTTGCGTTTGCGTACGTTTGCGTTTAAACGGGAAAGAATAACATATTCTCCACTGTAGTACATTGGAGAAAACGTTATTCTTTCCCAGTAAACGCGTTTACGCTAAAACTATTATTTCCATTTCAAACAGTTTGGAGCCAGATCAGACGCCGGGTCACCCGGCGTCTGATCAGGCTCCAAACTGTTTGCCACTCAGATTAAAATAAATAGTGAGAAATGTCAAACACTTGTTATTTTCTACGTTTTAGTGCTTTGCGTTTGCGTACGTTTGCGTTCAAACGGGAAAGAATAACGTTTTCTCCACTCTATGACTTAAGAAATATCGATACGAGTTTCAAACAGTTTGGATCCTGATCAGACACTGCGTAAGGCCAAACTCTTTGCAAGTTCGATTTTGGCAATGAAATGATTATACCTATTATGAGTATGAGAGAAATGAGGACGTTTAGTTATTCTTTAACCCTTTTGCTCTCAATGACGCTTACAGTGGAGAATCTGTTATTCTTTCCCAATAAACGCGTTTACGCTAAAACTATTATTTGCAGTGCAAACAGTTTGGAGCAAGATCAGACGCCGGGTAACCCGGCGTCTGATCAGGCTCCAAACTGTTTGCCACCAAGATAAACAAGAATTATCTGAATTGTCCAAAAGTTGTTCTTTTCTACGTTTTAGTGCTTTGCGTTTGCGTACGTTTGCGTTTAAACGGGAAAGAATAACAGATTCTCCACTGTAAAAGCGCGTTTGCAAACAATTTAGATTCTGATCAGACGCCGCGTAAAGCGACGTCTGATCAGGGTCCAAGCTTGTTGACACTCGTTTTGAAATTTCTTCAATCATACTGCCTTATTTTGTAACTTTGAAACGACATTGCAGACAACAAAATTGAAACAGACGACAATGAAACGGTGAAGGGGTAAAAACCTCATGAAAAATCTGGCAGTGAATTGGTTATAAAAAACACTAACAAAACGCATTTGTACTGAAACTATTGTTTCGATTGAAAATAGTTTGGAGCCAGATCAGATACCGGGTAATCCAGTCTCTAAATCGGCTGTTACCTGTTTGCCGCTCGGATTGAAATAAATAGTCAATTCATATATTTTCAAAAGCTAATATTTCCACATTTAATTGCATTGCATATGCGTTTTGTTTCGTTTAAACGGGAAATAATAAATATTTTCTCCAGTATATCAGATATTGTTTTAAATAGTGATCGTTATAAAGCGGGACTATATTGCAATTTTTAATAACAGTTTTGGATTGTTCAAAGATATGAGTGGACGTACGATTGGGAGTAACAGGGGTGTTTCCTTATGGATATGTGTACTGATTTACACTGGTAGGTATCCTGTTACATGTATTAGACTACATTTACAGTCAAACCGATATATTGAACTAACTTATATTGTATGTCGAACGTAACCCGTTTGTGCCCAGTGGATTCTTCCATGCTTATATTTTGTATTAGTTCATTTTTTATCTAAAGGGTGCCTGGGCTAAAAATTATTTTCGTTTTGATTTATATTGAAATTCCTATCAGCAAACAGTGTAGACTCTGATCAGAGTCAACACTGTTTGCCAACGTCCCTTCTATAGGACGCTAGGCACAAATAGGTTAATCGTATTTTCTCTGGTGAATTTTAACAATTATGTTATAACGCAGCTTGACTAAGTTTTAGTTTTGAAAAAACGGACGTGTTCGACTTCAGTGAATTCGAGTTATTGAAATTAAAATGATTTGAGTTATCGAGTTTTGAATATGTTTGAGGAACGTTATTAGAAACGACGTTCGCGCCTTTTCTCCCCATTTACTGTCAAATTTGCAAACAGTTTCGGCCCTGAGCAGACACGGCGCAATGCGGCGTCTGATCGCGATACAAACTTTTTGACACTCTTACCAATGTCTCATATTTTATTGTCATATTATCCGCTTCTTGTCGTACGGTGCAGCTCAATTGAAAGAAAAGAAATTAAATATGTTATTAACCTCTTCACTACCAAAACTGACAACACTAACATTAATTTTTCAAACAGTTTAAATCCAGATCACATGGCGTATTAAGCGACGTCTGACCAGGATCCAAATTGTTTGCAACTTATACCAATGTTTCTTAAGCCAAAAAAGCCATCAAAGCATAACGGTAAGTTCTAAATTTTATATGATATGTTTTATTCAGCAAAGACATACATGTCTATCAGCATTATATAATATAATACATATAAAGACGAGTAATGACGGGCAGTCATTCTTATAACAATAATCTGAAAAGTCTAAATTTTATAAAGGATAACAGACGGAATATTTAACCCATTACCCTATAGCCTGGTTCTAATTTTGAAGATATGTGATCACTTAAAGCAGGTTGAAAGTAAAGCAGAATGCGCCTTAAGGCGCATTCTGCTTTACTTTCATCCTGCTTTAAGCTATTACAGTGGAAAATCTGTTGTTCTTTCCCAATAAACGCGTTTACGCTAAAACTATTATTTGCAGTGCAAACAGTTAGGAGCCAGATCAGACGCCGGGTAACCCGGCGTCTGTTCAGGCGCCAAACTCTTTGCCACCAAGATAAACATGAATTATCAGAATTGTCCAAAAAGTGTACTTTTCTACGTTTTAGTGCTTTGCGTTTGCGTACGTTTGCGTTTAAACGGGAAAGAATAACATATTCTCCACTGTATCTGCTAGAATATAGAAAATATTTCTTATGATTTTTATTTGTGACAGTATGAATTGGAACTATTTTCTTCAGTAGAGGAATTAATTACAGGCGTGAAAAGGCACATTTATGGGGGAAAGGGTTAAGCAGCGGATAACTTGCGAGTGACTGTGTTAGATGGGTTATATTGTCATCATGGCAGTCAAAGTGTTAACCTATTACTCTATAGATTCTCATCTTAACACATTTAATTTATGCATCGAATCAAGAAGATAGTTTTCCATTTTATACATCCGTGAGAATGCACCATAGGAAATATTTCCTTTATCCGGGCAGATGATAGCTTCAAACAGGTTGAAAATAAAGCAGAATGCTCCTTTAGGAGCATTCTGCTTTATTTCCAGGCTGCTTTAAGCAACCGTATTTCTTCAATACTGAAAACAAACCATGAAGTAAATGGTCAATGGCTTATTTAGTATTAAAATAAAATATGGTACATTAGTCGCATTTGATATTACGTATGTAACTTAATATCAGTTTGCATTTAACCACTTGCTTGTGAAACTCTCCTTTCACTCTTTCCACTCAAGTATCGAAACTAAACTGCGACTACCTTTGCAAATAATTAAGATAGAGATTAGACGTCGAGGAATTCGGTGTTTCTTATCGTATCCAAACTGTTTGCCATTCTAATCCTTTTTTTAAATTTAGAAAATTCTAATTTTAACATTAGCAGACGAGAGAAAAAGTAAGCATAACTTTTAGACAGTTTCATACAACGACTCCCTCCGATCAACACACACAAATATATGTTTCCCTTTGGGTGTCGTTGTAGAGAGGGAACGCTACATATATTCTGTACTGTACCTAAAGCTTATTTTCAAAATGGTTTTAAAAGATTTTGCAGCTAACATCTTATCACAAACGTCTTAAAAGGATCGGTAGACATACATGTAATAGGTAAAATATAATTTCCGCATCAGACATCTCAAGTTTAAGATTCCTATTGAATAAATGGGATTTATTACATGTACAAGTTTCTTTCTTTCTACTGAGATGCACCATGTAATACACGTAGTTTCAAATAGGTAGTATTAATTGACAAACCATATAATGATAAAAAACATATGTCTTTTTATACATTATGGTTTTGCCCAAAACCTAAATTAAAGTTATTTTTGTCTGCAATATTCTGTCGACAATTTTAAACTGATTTTCATACGATTTTCACATCGTGTGGTCGGACTTCAAATTAACTCGTGCTTGATCTGTGTCCAAACTCATAACCGTTTCTTGGAGAGCTTTTGCACATTTCTTTACCTAATGCAAATAGATAAAATAGTATGCATACAAATTTAAAATGACCGTTTCATGGAACGAAACTATAACATGTTTTATGTTCTATAAAAACACTAATCATATAAATTTGGCGAATAGGCAGTACGATTTGACAGCATGTATACATGTGATTCTTTCCAGAAATTGTTATATCTAACCATTTCGCAGCAAAATATATATTCTTCTTTAACTTGTCACTCGTACTTTTTATGCCAAATTCAAATTTTAGTCTGAAGAAATATTGAAACGAGTGCCAAACTGTTTGGACCTTGATCAAATACCGCGTTACGCGGTGTCTGATCAGAGTCCAATTTGTTTGCAAACTCGACTTCAGGCGCCTATGGCGGTTAAAGGGTTTAACTTGCTTCAAGTTTTGTCTGTTTAGTAGGGCTATATATCAGCATGAAATATTGACTAAAGAAATAATAATTGAATATGTTTCGGCATAAGTAAATTAAATACGAACTATGTACAGTGGAGAATCTGTTATTCTTTCCCGTTTAAACGCAAACGTACGCAAACGCAAAGCACCAAAACGTAGAAAAGAACAACTTTTGGACAATTCTGATAATTCTTGTTTATCTTGGTGGCAAACAGTTTGGAGCCTGATCAGACGCCGGGTTACCCGGCGTCTGATCTGGCTCCAAACTGTTTGCACTGCAAATAATAGTTTTAGCGTAAACGCGTTTATTGGGAAAGAATAACAGATTCTCCACTGTACATGCCTTGAAATATGACAATATAGAAATTACCAACCGCTCCACATTAACTTCGCATGAATTATTATGTGGAAGTTTGACAGATAGAAATTAGTTTTATTCAAATAAACAATAATTCATACAAAAAGAGTCAGCAGAGATGATCAAAATAAATACATAGTTTTATCTATTTCTCCTCTTACCAAACCTCATTGCTCTTACGACCATTAAAATGTGAAAACAACTTATATTGCAACTAATTTTGGTCCAGATGAGATCCCGGGTATATGTATCTCTGCGTCCGGTCAGGTTACACACCCTTAAATAAATATAGGATATTACATGAGTGTTCATAATTTATTGGATTTATTAAGCGAGTATTTTAGAAAATGATAAAAACGAGGCTTTGCCGAGTTTTTATCGTTTTATCAAACGACGAGTTTGGTACATCCAATAAATTATTAACACGAATGTTATATTCTTTTTATAACATAACCTAGACAAGTTATTTATCGCAGTCTTTGGGGTCAAGTGAATGCTAAGCGCGATATAAGTAGATATATACAGGAAAAATGTTGTTCAAAATTAACCCCGTTCACTAGCATAATGTTTATGTTATTATATGTATTAATAAGCACTTTCATGTAGATCTAATATTCATTAATTGCACCAAAAATCTATAAATTGAATCTACATGGTGGAAAGAAGACGTTGGAAATTGAACGCATAGAACGCATTTTAATGACGTCACAAGTAACGACGTCGTGGCGTACCTCATTTGCATAGTTATTTAACTAGTTATATATGACATTTAAACTACGGGTGTTATTCAACGCTCACGCCGTCTGTTATGTTATAAATGGGCTTATGTAAACCCTGTTTGAACCCTTTACCCCACAGCCTCTTTCTAGTTTTGAAGACATGTAACCACTTAAAGCATTCTGCTTCACTTTCAGCCTACTTTTAAGCTAACATTTGCTACGATAAAGTAAAAATCTCTTATGGTGCACATTCATGACTATATAAAGTGGAGCTATATCTTCAGTGCAGAAATAAAATGCGTATCTATATATGGAGTAATTTGTTAACAAGACTTCCTTTGAGATGTAAAAAGCTGAACTTTCTGCTGACTGGTTATTACGGTGGGAAAGACGTTATCTTTACCGAAAAAACGCGTTTGTGCTAAAACAAATATTTGTAACGTAAAATGGTTTGGAGCCAGAACAGACGCTGGATACAGTGGATAATCTGTTATTCTTTCCCGTTTAAACGCAAACGTACGCAAACGCAAAGCACTAAAACGTAGAAAAGAACAACTTTTGACAATTCTGATATTTCATGTTTATCTTGGTGGCAAACAGTTTGGAGCCTGATCAGACGCCGGGTAACCCGGCGTCTGATCTGGCTCCAAACTGTTTGCACTGCAAATAATAGTTTTAGCGTAAACGCGTTTATTGGGAAAGAATAACACATTCTCTACTGTAACTGTAACTGTCTTTTTTACAAATGTTATTGTATTGCGTTCGCTTTTAGTTTCATTTAACTCTTTCAAAACCATGGGTCTGTTTAAAATATACTAATTTCACCCTACAGGATCCTTCTGATCAGGGTCTACACTGTTTTGTTTTTAATTCAGATCAGTATTCGTTAAACTACCAAGAATTCCAAGTAGATGGGTTCATAGTTTTGGAAATTAAAAAGACCCACAAGGGCACCTAATAACCCACGATAGTTACTGAGTGTTGAAAGAGTTAAACGGGAAAGAAACTTGTTTTTTCCACTGTGCAACATGTATCAATACTTCAGTCGATACGACGACGTTTTCGTAACAATTCGTAGACAAATAGCACCTGCTTAATTTTAATTTGTCATTTGCAATTGTATGCCAAATTAGTTAAAACGTTTGATATGTAATTGATTAGGAAATATTGATATGGTTGTTAAACTAATAAGGTCCTGGTTAAACGCCGTGTTACGCGGCATTTAATCAGGATTCAAGCTGTCTGCGAAGTCCACTGAAGTCAAATACGCCGGTGAAAAGTGGTTTAATACATGTACAGTGGATAATCTGTTATTCTTTCCCGTTTAAACGCAAACGAAATGCAAACGCAAAGTACTAAAACGTAGAAAAGAACAATTTTTTGACAGTTCTGATAACTCATGTTTATATTGGTGGCAAACAGTTTGGAGCCTGATCAGACGCCGGGTTACCCGGCGTCTGATCTGGCTCCAAACTGTTTGCACTGGAAAAAATAGGTTTAGCTTAAACACGTTTATTGGGAAAGAATAACAGATTCTCCACTGTATCACAGAACAGTCTATATGACGATAAATCATTATAAACAGATCAGTAAATAGTACAAATACAGATATAATAAGTATGTTTGTCATTTATATTATTAAATGTAAATATGAGTAGAAATAGCAACTCTATTATTTCCAGTTTAACCCCTTTAACTGTCTTACCCCAAGAACACAGAGTATTACAAACCGTTTAAATACTGATTAGATGCCGCATTACGCGATCAGGATCGAAACTGTTATGGTATTTAGTTCAATATTTCTAAAGTCAAAATACCTTTATTAAAATTAAATTTTAGAAATAAAAGCACACGACAATTGTTTACAGCATATGACGTCATGACAGTGAAGAGATTAATGAAACCTCTCTTACAGGTGGTGATATAAAATATAATAAATGAAATATCAAGAGACCAGGGGCCCGTTTTACTAAACTACTTACGCAAAAGTTTTGCGTAAGTCAAAATTTTAAATTTTAATTTATATTTTTTATTATCACTTGCTGCAAACAGCAAATAGCCAGATTAGAGGACGCGCTTTTAGCGCGTCCTCTGATCTGGCTATTTGCTGTTTGCAAACGTTTATGATCCAAAAATAAGAGTTAAACGATTTTGACTTACGCAAAAATTTTGCGTAAGTTGTTTAGTAAAACGGCCCCTGACGATTGTTGAACTATTTGAGCCTGAATGGGGAACAGTTTTGAGCTGAACAGTCGTCGAGTTATGACTCACTTGACCCTCACAACATTGGGAACGAGTCCTCTGTGTATAGAAATGAATTAACCCATATCATACTCAATTGTCGTTTGCGTCAATATTATCGTCTGCGAAAATCTTCAAAATCAGCCTTTATTCTATTTAAACTTAAAGAAAGTTGAATATGATTGGCAGACGGTGCGGTTCCAAAATTAGACACCGCGGAGTCTGATCTGGATCCAAACTGTTTGCATAATTATGTTGGCCAAGTCGCACTTAGCATGGACATGGTTAACGGGCACACACGAGAGGGGAACGCGTCTTAGCCATGGAAAATAGTGCAACGTTGACAATAATATTCGAGAATTTCTTTTTCACCGAACGCGGATTTGTTAAAACAAAGTATGCCTCTTGTGAACAGTTTGGAACCAAATCAGACACAGGACTGCACGTGGCGTTTGATTAGGCTCTAAACCGTTTGCCGTCCACGTTTTAATCATTTTCAGAATGTTCATTCTCTACATTTTATTGCCTTTAGTTAGCTTTAAAAGGAAATACTAAACTATGTAGTATTTTAATCCTGTTTACTCATTCAAAAGCACAAACATTAACACTTACTGTTGACGATGTCGAAACCGTTAACAGTAAATGCTAAGATTTGTTTTGTGAACTGAGGAAAATAATATTCAAAAAGTGCATTACATGTACCAACATAATGAATCAATTCAAAGATTCACTATTATATGGGTGTTCAAATCTATTTTGATTGGTTAAATATTTTGTTCTGATATTGAATATAATTCCACCATTGAGCAACAGCAAGTAATAATTGTAAGGCATCACCAACATGACATTTTAAATAAGGATAAAACATCTGGGAGTGTGATCTAGACATTGCTTGTTCGACACTCAAGTTAATTTGGAAAACACAAATCTTGATCAAATATCTAGTGAATCGGCATCTGCACGAGTATCCATAAGGATATAGCCTGTCCGACAACTACAGTAAACCCACTATATTACGACCACTTAAAAAAAGGCTAATTGATTCGATAAAAACAAACAAGTGACAGCTGCTTAAAGCAAGGTGGCAGTAAAACAAAAAGCTCCTAAAGGAGCTGTCTGTTTTACTGTCACCTTGCTTTAAGAAGTCACCTAACGAAAACACTTAATCATCAACACAATTTAGTGGACATACAGTGGATAATCTGTTATTCTTTCCCGTTTAAACGCAAACGTACGCAAACGCAAAGCACTAAAACGTAGAAAAGAACAACTTTTGGACAATTCTGATAATTCTTGTTTATCTTGGTGGCATACAGTTTGGAGCCTGATCAGACGCCGGGTTACCCGGCGTCTGATCTGGCTCCAAACTGTTTGCACTTCAAATAATAGCGTAAACGCGTTTATTGGAAAAGAATAACAGATTCTCCACTGTAATAGAGATGTTTCACTGTATAACTTTCACCGCAAAATTTTAGTTTCTGCTTTAACCTTTTCACCGACAAAATGTCTTCTGCGTTACTTATTTTACAGTAGAGAATGTGTTATGCTTTCCCAATAGACGCGTTTACGCTAAAACTATTATTTCAATTGCAAACAGTTTGGAGCCAGATCAGACGCCGGGTAATCCGGCGTCTGATCAGGCTCCAAACTGTTTGTCACTAAGATAAACAAGAATTATCACAATTGTCCAAAAGTTGTACTTTTCTACGTTTTAGTGCTTTGCGTTTGCGTACGTTTGCGTTTAAACGGGAAAGAATAACAGATTCTCCACTGTATCTGCAAATTCATGCCAGAATAATGACTTCAACAATTAAAAGAAGCGTCAATCGAACATCTGCTGACTTCGAAATTATTAAAAAAAAAGGTGAAAAACACATACATGTATCAATCATATTCATCAAAATCCACACAATATCTATCAGAGTTCGTACCGGAAGTAGATGAAAATGCGTTTCGGTATCTCTTTATAGAAATGATGTTCATAATAAACCAATGTCACATTTTACAAACTCTCATCCAATAACGATGTCTACTCTGTCAATCTTGGAATCCTACCTTTGCCCAATTCGAATGTGTTAATTACTTCCTTTACATTTCTATCTTAACCACTTTCACTACTGTTTTAAATTGTTTAAATATAAATTTCAGTTTTGATTACTCGTTAAAATATCAAAATCCCAATTATTATACTTATTTATATCATAAATGCTAAATTTGGTATTTCAAGTGACAGTGTGCTTGAAATGAATTTAATTATTGTGATGCATTTGACAATATAGTGCTAGGAAAGAAACACAATGAGCGTTCTTGCTTCCGTTTTGTATGTGTCTGAACTCAACATACAGACAATCTCATATTTAACCCGTAACGCGGCGTCTGATCAGGATCCAAACTGTTTGACACTCGTTTTGGAATTTCTTCAGTCAATTTTTTTCAACTTTGAAACGACATGGCAGACAACAAAAAATGAAGCAGACGACAATGAAACGGTGAAGGGGTAAACATCTCACGAAAACCTTGGCAGTGAAAGGGTTAAGCCACTAGAAATCTGTTTGTGAACATGTACAACTTCTACTTCATTAATATTCTTAAAGGGAAAACCTGCTGTTTGTATGTACAATATCTAAACATGCATTCAGTTATATCTATCTATCTATCCACGATTATAAACATATCTGAAATAAATCCAACCTTAATTTCAACTAAATTTTAATTTCAACCAAATTCATTTTAATGTCATTGTTATCAACAAGTGTATTACAGTGGAGAATCTGTTATTCTTTCCCGTTTAAACGCAAACGTACGCAAACGCAAAGCACAAAACGTAGAAAAGAACAACTTTTGGACAATTCTGATAATTCTTGTTTATCTTGGTGGCAAACGGTTGGGAGTCTGATCTGGCTCCAAATTGTTTGCACTGCAAATAATAGTTTTAGCGTAAACGTGTTTATTGGGAAATAATAACAAATTCTCCACTGTAGCATCGTACATACAACCTCAATGTGACTACAGTGGAGAATACTTTATTATTTCCCAATGAACGCGTTTATGTTAAAACTATTAACCAGATCGAACGCCGGGTTACCCAGGTTCCAATCTGTTTGATATTCAGTTAAAAAAATCAACATTTTCAGAAAAAAGCGTCCTTCCAACATTGTGTACTGTGTTAGCGTTTCATGTTGTTTAAACGGGAAGTTATAACGTCTTCTCTACTGTCTACAGTGGTGAATCTGTTATTCTTTCCCAATAAACGCGTTTACGCTAAAACTAGTATTTGCAGTGCAAACAGTTTGGAGCCAGATCAGACGCCGGGTAACCCGGCGTCTAATCAGGCTCCAAACTGTTTGCCACCAAGATAAACAAGAATTATCAGAATTGTCCAAAAGTTGTTCTTTTCTACGTTTAAGTGCTTTGCGTTTGCGTACGTTTGCATTTAAACGGGAAAGAATAACAGATTCTCCACTGTATATCTACAGTGTTCCCTCTCTACAACGGCCCTCCCAACAACGATTCCCTCCTTACAACGACCATTGCCGCAGTTCCCCAAAAAGGACATTTATGTCTAAAGCCTTTACTACTGCGATATCGACTGCTTAATATTGTCGTCGGCTGTTTTTCTCAAATTTACATAATGGACATTTTGACAGAAAAAACGTAATGACGAGTGACAAACAGCTTGAATCCAGATCAGACGCCGCGTTACGCGGCGTCTGATCTGGATTCAAGCTGTTTGCAAATGTAACCCAATTTCCCTCCCTACAACGACTCCCTCCGAACAACGCACACACTTAGTGTCTACCATTGGGTGTCGTTGTAGAGAGGGAGCGCTGTACTTATATAGGAAGCCATTAAAACAGTAATAGAGCCATACATGTATCCTTGCGAATCCTTTTCGTAACCCACGCTCAAACTTGCAAGTATTGGCCAATGGTCAAGAAACGTATCTATAAGTGTACTTTACAAGGTTCAGTGTATTAATTTGACCCGTCTGTCTATGAAGTAAAAATGGAATCGCGTATTTAATCCCCATTATAGCTTCTTCCCCAGATATGCTTACATCATGCTGTTAGCTTCAATCTGCATTGGCCACGGTTTATTTTAGAATGACCTATATATAACATTCTACGGATCTACTGGACTGTATTGATCAATTTAGAATATCTTTAACCCCTTCACTGCCGTGACGTCATCAAGTTTTAACAATTGTCGTTTGCTTTTATTTCTCAAAATTAAATTTTAGCGATTTTGACTTAAGAAATATTGAAATGAATGTCAAGCAGTTTGTATCCTGATCAGACGCCGCGTTACGCGGCGTCTGATCAGGATCAAAACTGTTTGCAAATAACAAGTGTACTCGGGGTAAGGCAGTGAAGGAGTTAATGAGAATGTCTGAATTTATATTACACAGTGATTCAATTAACCCTTTTCTCCTATAATCTGTTTCTAGTTTTGAAAACAGGTTACACATTCTGATTCATTGAAAGTAAAGCAGAATGAAACCTAAGGCACATGCTGCTTTAATTTTAGTCTGTTTTAAGTTACCGAAAGGAAAGATACCGAAAATGCGTTCTGTTTTCTATGTTAAATCCTTACAGTTTGAAAGTGAATTACAGACTGAATCTTAAATCAGATTACATGTAGTTATACATGTAGCAGTCTGATTGTCGAACATCGAAATCAGTTGGAATCCAGACTAGACGCTAAATAAAAAAAACGGTTGTTCAGTATTGAAATTTTTGGCACATGTGTCGAAATTTCTTCAATCAAACTACCTTAACTCATTGAGCCCTAGTGATGCTTATATGTGAAGAGTACACTTGTCTAATACAAACAGTGAAGTCCCGGATTAGAGCCCTCTAATCAGGGACTTCACTGTTTGTCATTTTGCAAAATATAGTATAAAAAACAACCCTAAATAGTCTTAAATGGACACGCCTTTATTGTGAGCTGGAATTATCCATTGGAAGTTTCAGGGGATAATGAGTTAAATCTAAATTTGAAGCAATAGTGCAGACAGCATTGTCAAAGAAGCCGGTAATATAACATGAAAGAGTTTATTTCTTCACTGCCTTACCCCTAGTCAAATTGTTATTTGCAAACAGTTTAGATCCTGATCAGACATCGCGTACCGCGGATCCAAACTGTTTGACACCCATTTCAATATTTATTTATTCAGAATACCTGAAATTTTTAAATTTAAGACATAAAACGCAGACGACAGACGTTCTAAATTCATGGCGACATGGCAGTGGCAGAGTTACATGTAACGCAGACGATCCATTTGGTGATGACAGATAAAAAGGACTGCCCAAACATATTCATTAAACGTAGACTGTACAAGTGAAATTTGATCTAGTGAATTATTTATACAATGTAGGGCAATCTACTTGCTTTTAAAGATACACAGATCTATCAATTCTTTTTAAATTATGCGTTCCGTTTGCGACGCCATTGGCATTTTCCAAAGAATGACATAATTCATCTGCTAGTGAAATCATACATTATTGTTCTGTTTGACTTTTTCAATCAACACAGGACTTTGCAAATTTATAGTCAACTCATTAATGATTACTGTGAAAACAATTAGCAAACAGTGTAGACCTTGATGGGATGCTGCAAAGTCTCATCAAGATCTACAATGTTTGTTATTTCAAATATATTTACATTTGCCCCATCCAAATCCATCGAAAGATTTGACGTTCAATTTGTATAAACGCTATTTCTCGAGAGGGTGGGACTTGTGGATAAACGTTTGTATTGCGCAGAGGAGGCGGGGCTTATGAGTCTGCTCTCCGCGAATCATTTTGTTGGATTGATTCAGTAACGCAGTGATGGCTGTTCCTTTCAGGATACACATTTATTCGTGTAAACGACCTCTAATGTGGATGCATGTTCATTTAATAGAAATTACACCAAATACAGTAAAACCTCGCTATTACGACCACTAAAACGAAGGCTATTTGATTGTATAATAGAGAGGTGGCAGCTTAAAGCAAGGTGACAGTGAAACAGAAAGCTCTTAAAGGAGCTTTCTGTTTCACTGTCACCTTGCTTAAAGCCGTCACCTATCGTAAACACCCTAATAATTAACATAATTTAGTGGTCGTAATAGAGAGGTTTTACAGTATAATGTAAACATAAGAAATGAACTGAATGTTTTCGGCGTTTAAGCGAAATAAACGACAGAAAATGATCGGCTACAAGGAATTTGCCGATCATTTTCTGTCATTTATGTCGCTTAATCGCCAATAACTTCAGTTCATTTTTTAAGAAATGATCTGAAATGAACAAAGCAGTGTCTTTAGATCACTTTTGCATAAGATCACTTTTGCATAACGTCAATGCATACATTTCCTACATGTAGGCACATAGAAAGGGTTAATTGAAACTAGGAATAAACGATTTAAACCGCTGAATTCGCTGCATCGCTGTTGTGTATTAACTCTTTCGCTGCCAAGTTGTTTCTTCTGCTCTTACCGCCAAAATATCGTCTGTATTGGAAGTGTCGTCTGCAATAGTTTTAAAGTCAGCTTAACGCTGTTTTGACTGAAGAAATGTCGTACGATGGTCAAACAGTTTGGATCCTGATCAGACGCCGCGTAACGCGGCGTCTGATCAGGACCCGAACTGTTTACAAATTTGGCGCCGTTGGCAGTGAAAGAGTTAAGCACTCTCCTGTTTAAAGATAATTATATGCTTCTTCTTTTAATGGTTGGTATAAAAGTACAGTACTCCATCTCTACAACAACACCCAGTTGGATACAAAGATTGTGTGTGTTGTTTGGAGGGAGTCTTTGTAGGGAGGGAAAATTAAGACTGGGATTACATTTGCAAACAGCTTGAATCCAGATCCGATGCCGCGTAACGCGTAGTCCGATCTGGATTCAAGCTGTTTATCACTCGTCATTATATTTATTCTATCAAAATATCCACTTATATGTAACTTTGAGAAAAACAGCGGACACTAATTTTAAGCACATGATATTGCAGCAGTAAAAGCGTTAGACATAATTGTCCTGTTAAGGGAATTGCGACAAGGGTCGTTGTAAGGAGGAAGTCGTTGTTGCGAGGGCCGTTGTATGGAGGGAACACTGTAGCACATATGTCTGAGACCGAGATGTGTATCTGATATTTAGAGACTTCTGGATTTAAGTGACCTTAGAGCAGTGCTTCTTGTGTGTCCTCGTTGAATGATTTGAAACAAAGTAGCACAGACGTTTTTCACCGAGATATCTACAGCACTCCCTACAACGGCACTCCGAACAACGAGTCCCTCCTTAAAACAATGCTTCGTGCTGTTTCCCAAACAAGATACTTTTGTCTAACGCTTTCATTGTTGCAATATCATCCAAATATATTTATTTTACTACATACATGTACTAAGATATTGTTAAGAAAAGGCGTGACACTATCATGAAACTGATTTTTTTATAGAAATAAACACATAAAGGCTTCCATAGATGTTTCTTTATGAATAAGGGAAGATACCCCTTTCACTGTTAATGGCGATAAAATGCGCGTTTGCAAACAGTTCAGACGCATCATCAAGCGGCGTCTGATCAGGATCCAAACTGTTTGACATTCGTTACATACATGTACTTTCGCCTGTCATTCCGCCTTAAATCTAACTTTGAAAACTTTGAAACGACACTGCATACATCAATATTGAAGCAGACGACAATATGGCGGTGGAAGGGTAAAAACCTCAAGATGAATTCGACAATAAAAAGGTTAAAAGTATGATGATTAGCTAGACTAAGTCAGTGCTATTTGACAAAGAAAGGTGTTTGGAACGCTAGGTATTTTGTTATGATGCTGTTACAGTCGAGAAAACGTTATTCTTTCCCGTTTAAACGCAAACGAAACGTAAACGCATTGTACTAAAATGTAGAAAATGACAACTGTTTTATAATCCTGACTATTCATTTTTATCTGTGTGGCAAACAGTTTGGAACCTGATCAGACGCCGGGTTACCCGGCGTCTGATCTGGTTCCAACCGGTTTGCCTTGGAAATAATAGTTTTTTAGCGTAAACGCGTTTATTGGGAAAGAATAACGTTTTCTCCACTGTTACTTCAATATAAAACCTTTTCAGATCATATTTTATTTTATATAAATTTTATCACAGCGTAACAAATAACGATAAGATTAGGATGCTATAAACATACTGTAATTTACCTAGAAATAGTCTAGATATTACCAGCCAGTCAATGAAGCTATATAATGCTTCAGTTAGTTTTTGGAATGTGTTTTTTTGCTTTCAAAGACTATATCCAGAAGTGTTGTCAAGGCGAAGATAAACTGGTTAAGAACACCGTAATTCAAGAAAAAAGGTTATCTGATTAAAGAGATATACAAGTAGCATATTTAGATCACAATAACAAGGGTATCATAACATGAATGCTGTGGTTCCGGTAGTAGATTGTATTAACCCTTTACCCAATAACCTGGTTATAACATTAAAGGCAGGTGATCAATTAAAGCAGGTTGAAAGTAAAGCAGAATGTGCCTTAAGGCACATTCTGCTTTACTTTCAGCCTGCTTTAAACTACAGTCTGCTTGGCTATATATAGATATTTGTTATGGCAATTGTTCATGAGGATGTAAACTGGAACTATTTTTCTTCAGCGGCGAAATAAATCAAAAACGCTAAAAGTCGCTTCTATGAGGGAAAGGGTTAAAAGAACAAACCGAGATTCAAAGACCAATAACACCCTTAGCTCAACTTTCCTTTCATTTGAAACAGTGTGGGTTCTGAACAGGTAACTCTGTCTCTGAATAGGACCTAAAGTAAAGTAAAGTCTACTTCCAGTCCGAATGACCGTTCAGCCGACTGTACATTTACTCCCCTAAACCGTTGGATATTCGTTACATGTAAGACGTTAGATTTGTGAAAATTATTAGGTGTTTCAGACAGATTACTGCTTAAAGCAAGGTGACAGTAAAACAGAAAGCTCCTACAGGAAAGCAATGTGAAAGCAATGTGACGGTAAAACAGAAAGCTCATAGATGAGCTTTCTGTTTTACTGTCACCTTGTTTTAAGTGTCACCTGTCTTTTATAGAATCAATTAGCTTTCGTTTTTGTGGTCGTAATAGAGAGTTTTTACTGTACTTTCAAAGTAAATAATTGCAACCTAAAATGTTTGCCATTCATATTTAAAAAACAACCAAAAACATAAACATTAGAATACATGTACGTGTAACTAACATTTAATTTTACTGCGTAGTTTAGTTTAAGTCATGGGATATTGTCTTTTCAATTTCTATTGAAAATTCAAGAGTTAAAATATAGAAAAGAAACTATTTGTAATGGACTATATGGTTTTAGCACAAACATGTTTTATTCAGGAAGTAATACGCCCTTCCCACTGTATTCATTTTGGAGATTTCTGCATTTCCAAAGTTTTGATTTCATTTTCCCATCTGTCTTACGAAATTCTATATATCGAATTTGATTGTTTATGCTAAATTGTAGGTTCACTGCTACGTTAACCCTTTCCCCCATAGAAGCGACTTTTAGCGTATTTAATTTATTCCTCCGCTGAAGAAAATAGTTCCAGTTTATACCCTCACGAACTATTACCATTACAAATATTTTATATAGCGGAGCAAATTTGAGCTTAAATCAGGCTGAAAGTAAAGCAGAATGTGCCTTAAGGCACATTCTGCTTTACTTTCAACCTGCTTTAAGTGGTCACCTGTCTTCAAAACTAGAAACAGGCTATGAGGTAAAGGGTTAAGGCACTTTTCAACTGAAACATATTTCTAATTTCTCAATGAAGGGTTTAGTTAAAACAGGGAGTCAAAACGATTCACCGAGATAAAAAGCATGTCATTCTAGATCTGGGTCAATTTTTCTGCAACAGTTAACATAAATTTGATAAATACATACGTCCTAGGTATATATGTACTAGGTAAATATTTATGAAATAACAAATGTACAGTGCTCACTCTCTATAACGACACCCAGCGGGGGAAAAAGACTGTGTGCGTTGTTC
The DNA here is from genome assembly GCA_922989275.2 of Gari tellinella. NCBI lineage: Eukaryota > Metazoa > Mollusca > Bivalvia > Cardiida > Psammobiidae > Gari > Gari tellinella. The sequence goes on from OV277859.1 coordinate 55,679,112, forward strand.
GGAAGGAGTTGTGATAGGGAGGGAAAATTAAAACTTGACTTGAATTTGCAAACAGCTTGAATCCAGATCAGACGCTACGCAACGCGGCGTCTGATCTGGATTCAAACCGTTTGTCACTCGTCATTATATTTCTTATTTCAAATTGTACACTAATATATAACTTTGAGAAAAAACCAACGAGACAACAATTTTAAGCAGACGGTATTGCAGCTGTGAATAGGTTTGACATAATGGTCCTGTTTAGGGAACTGAGACAAGGGTCGATGTAAGGAGGGAGTTGTTGTTGGGAGGGCCGTTGTAGGGAGGGATCACTATATATTTCTTTAATCAGTCTGAAATGCACAATGCAATGATTCGTTTATTCCGTTCATTGTCTTACAGTGGAGAAAACGCTATTCTTTCCCAATAAACGCGTTTACGCTAAAACTATTATTTGCAGTGCAAACAGTTTCGAGCCAGATCAGACGCCGGGTAACCCGGCGTCTGACCAGGCTTCAAACTGTTTGCCACCAAGATAAACAAGAATTATCAGAATTGTCCAAAATTTGTTCTTTTCTACGTTTTAGTGCTTTGCGTTTGCGTACGTTTGCGTTTAAACGGGAAAGAATAACAGATATAGAGTGCAAAACATATAGCCCGCAAACAGTATAGACTATGATAAGACGCCGCGCAACGAGAGACGTCTAATTAGGATTCAAACTATTTGACACTCATTTTCTTTATTACTTAAATCAATTTACCTACAATGAATATTTCAGAAAATAAAAACCAGGTGCAATTGTTTAACACATTCAACCCTAGAGACGAGTATAGTCGTCATTAACAAACAATGTACCTGTGAGGAATATGCTTGTCCTATGCGTACAGTGTATACCCTGATCAGAGCCCTCTGATCAGGGTCTGCACTGTTTGTCATCTTGCAACATATTGTTAAAATCAACCCTAAATAATCAAAATGGACCAGACTTAATTGGATATTAGAATTGTCCATTAAAGGATTTAGGGGTGAATGAGTTAAAACAGATATAATGGCAGTGAAGGTGTTAAATCCGTTCATTTGCATAACCGAGCAGCAATGTAATGAAATATAACAACTGACGACCGCACACTTATTTGTATAAAAAATGAAACAGTGTATAATTTCCCCCCAATAAACGCGTTTATGCCTGAACAATTATTCCCATTTTAGTTTGGAGCCAGATCAGACGTCTGACCAGGCTCTAGACGATTTGCTACTCAAATTAAAAAAAAAATAGTTATCAGTTTAGGCAAGAAGGTGTGATTTGCCCTATTTCATTACATTTGTGTTTATTTTCATTTAACCCTTTTGTGCCTAGCATCCTACAAAAGTGACATAGGCACACAGTGTAGACTCTGATCAGACGCCGCATTATGAGGCGTCTGATCAGAGTTAACATTGTTTGTTGATAGGAATTTTAATATAAAACAAAACAAAAATGAAAGTTACACCAGGCGTCCCCATTACAGTGGAGAATCTGTTATTCTTTCCCGTTTTTAAAAAACGCAAACGTACGCAAACGCAAAGCACTAAAACGTAGAAAAGAACAACTTTTGGACAATTCTGATAATTCTTGTTTATCTTGGTGGCAAACAGTTTGGAGCCTGATCAGACGCCGGGTTACCCGGCGTCTGGTCTGGCTCCAAACTGTTTGCACTGCAAATAATAGTTTTAGCGTAAACGCGTTTATTGGGAAAGAATAACATAATCTCCACTGTACCAATCAAAGTTCTTGAGAGCAGTGATTATGGTATCAAACTGAATTGCAGAGGTATGGATGAACGAGTGTGTGTGTGTGTGGGTGTGTGTGTGTGTGTGTGTGGGGGGGGTTGAGAGAGAAAAAAAGGAGTTTGCCAATAGTGAAAAATTCTGAGAGAACAATATTTCTTGAAAACATTTGAACAATACTGTTAAAGAGTCTGAAAACCGGGTTTGGCATAAACCCTATTTTGTACATTATTTCATGAAACACGTGAATATTGTTTCAAGTTAAATCAAACATGTATAAGTTAGATCGCTTTCACCCAAGCGTTATTCAGTTTTCAGTCAGATCAGAAGCAGACCAGATGCTGAAAAACTCTGGCAGAGTTATGGCAGAGGTCTGGATGCAACTACTTGTAAATGCCATAATTCTGCAGTTTTGATTTTGATTCAAACTTAGACTTTTACCTCTTAAATAAATATTTATCACATAAACGTGCAAAATATAGAGGGCCGTAAAAATCGTATGGCCCACTGGGCATATATTTTATACTAATTTTCGAATCACCAAAATACTGTACTACTACGCAGACTGTAAATCAGTAAAGAGAATCTAGACAAACTTAGATCACCACTAGGTATTGAAACATTCCCAAGTGTCCTAGAAACATTATTCCGAGCAGTCCCGCAAACTCAGGCTGCATAGAGCTCTAGTATTAACAGTGATTCAGACTGTTTTTCAAATTCAGACGTTACAATGATAATGACGTCATGTTGCTCTAACGACGTTATTTCGAAAACGAAACTAGATTCTAAATGTCAACTGATCATTTTTAGTCAATTACAACAATTTTTAAATCAAATATTAATTTAAAATTGAATATGGTATCAGAGAAGTCTTTTCACAGAACATTGATGTTGATTTTCTTTATTTTAGTTTGATAGGTGTTTTTCATTACGGATGAATACAACCGAATAACGCCTATGACGAATCGTTTCCTAAGAGCCGAGGGCAAAAGTGAAAGTAAGACCGTTCGGATTTTCGTGTCATTTTGGTGTTTATGTGATAAATAGGATATCAAATTCGTGTGTGTTCTGTCGTGAATTTATTGAACTCGTTGGATAAAATGATATGTTGCTCGCCAAGGCTCGCAACATATGATTTTATCCAACTCGTTCAATAAATTCACGAATGAACACACACTCATTCAATATCCTCTATTTATTACATCAATATTATCATTAATTGATATATTTCATTTTTTAAATATTACATCAGGTTTATCACTTTTTGTATAGCATGTTAGTGCAATGCCGAGTGTATGCGCTAGATATTGATATAAGTTAAGGAAATGTTAGACCGAAAACGACCCTCTAAATCGATCGAAACGACCTTACCCTTAAAATAGGCTGAAACGACCGAGGTCGAAACAACCTAGGCCGGATCGACCAAGGGCCGAAAAGACCCGTTATCCTTAATCTCTTTGAAAGAGAGTGCCGTTACCATTCGTAAACAAACGAAAGTGAAAGTATACTTTCTACTCATTTTGTGATCATCATATTTACATCAGAGTGTTATGATTATTCACTAGCAGATTTCAGATTTTTACTAGATTTAATTACTTTTAAATCGTATTACTGCTTCGTCTAATATACTTTTCGAAATAAATCAATTATCGTTTTTAAGCGATACTACTGAGTGTTGCTTTGTTGAGCGGATGAGTACTGAGTCAAAGTTTTGGAAACGACACTGACTATAGATGGATTCAAATAGTGAAACCATAAAAAACGGACTAATCCAATATATACACATGGATGAATCCAATTGGCATTACGGAGTTTAAGCGGGAAATAATAATGTTTTTTCCAACGTCTCCTGTTTAACAAACCATATAACGAGGATTTTGGTTGACCCCAAAGCTTTACTACAAACTTCTCAGATTGGTTATCATGCCTGAAGGTCGAGATTGAAGATACACTTCAGAGTTAATTTTCCTTAGCAAGAGTACAGTACAACTTCTTTGAACCGGACATCAAATGAAGTCCATTTGAAGTGTTAAGAGAAGCTGTCAGCTTAAGGCAGGAGAAAAACTATATAACAAGTTCATGCAGGAACTCTTTGTTTTGACTTTCTCTTGCCAAAATTAAACAGTTGTGTTTTTAGTTGAAAACTAAAGGTAATTTAGTTTCCGGTTAAAACAGTTTAATCGTCTTGCATAAACCTTTATTGGTTGTGGTCTGTGACGTCAGTTACAGTGGAGAATCTGTTATTCTTTCCCGTTTAAACGCAAACGTACGCAAACGCAAAGCACTAAAACGTAGAAAAGAACAACTTTTGGACAATTCTGATAATTCTTGTTTATCTTGGTGGCAAACAGTTTGGAGCCTGATCAGACGCCGGGTTACCCGGCGTCTGATCTGGCTCCAAACTGTTTGCACTGCAAATAATAGTTTTAGCGTAAACGCATTTATTGGGAAAGAATAACATATTCTCCACTGTAATGAAACCCAAATTACCATGTTTGTTTTGTTTTGAAATAGATTTTACTGAAGCTTGTACTCTGAATGGGTAAAATTTGAGAGAAAAAGTCCAAATTTGACATACCTTTTTCAAATCGCTGTAGCTAAAAAAAAAAGGACACCACCATATATATTTTTTTCCATTTTTTCATTCATCATAAATAGCTCTTCCAAAAAAACAATGATAGAAAAAAAGTTTGATACTTTGAAAAAATCGCTTATGGTTGGATACACCCTTAAGTAATCGTGCTTGAAATATAGAAATTTGGAAATCTTTGGATTTTTCATGATCCTTTTATGGCAGCCCTGCGAGTTAAAGTCCGACTATTCATCGTAAGTTGCATTACAGCAATACACTGAACGCAAATCATTTGCAAACAGTTTGGATCCAGGCCAGAGGCCAAGCAAGTCGGCGTCTATCCATGATCCACATCGATAAGTTCATATGCCATCCAAGTGGAAACCTTTCATACAAAGTCGAACATATGCAGGGCAATAAACAGCATCTACATCTGAATAGATATTTTGTTGATTGATGCAGGTCAAACTTAAACAGAAATCTCCAAATATTGTTTCTGTATTACTTGCGTTTTGCATTAAACATTTGTTGTAACAAACCAAACCATACTGCATCGTTTAGCATGTGGCTTAAGTTTGACTGCATTCTGTTACATATTTGAGATGTTTTGTGAAATAGCCATGTACATTGTGCGACATTACATGTAATCTTTATGATTACAAAGAACATTAAATATTCTTTGAATTTCAACTAAAGTTAATTTTATCAAAAACTCTTAGACGAACACTCATCGACATTTTACTTTAATTCAAAGTACTATACACTACAATGTATCTTTATTCAACTGCAAACATATGCTTTTGAAAGTGTACAGGGTTCTTTTGCAAAACAATGAGTGGTATGTTATATTGACAATGAAGACTATTATTTGTGCTGTTTGGCATTTTGGTTCAATTTTCGCGAAATGTTACTGGTAATGTGCGTGAGATTTATTGCCCTCGTGTCTTTCCGCTTTATACAATAACAAAAACAGTCAATCCAAGTGTTACCCTGCCAATCTTGTCAAACGAGAGCGTGCTTTGTGAAATATGTTATAGAACAATTTGACACTAAGACAAAAGTACATTTACATTGTATTTTAACCCTTTCACTCTTAATAACGCCAGAAAGCACGTTTGCAAACAGTTTGGATCCTGATCAGACGCCGCGTAACGCGGCGTCTGATCAGGATCCAAAATGTTTGACACTCGTTTAAAAATTTCTTCAGTCATACTGGCTTAAATTTAACTTTGAAACTATTATTGCAGACAACAATATTGAAACAGACGACAATGATACGGCGAAAAAGGGTAAAACTCTCACGACAAATTTGATCATGAAAGTGTTTACTCCTTGTTCCTTCTTCTGTAGATCAACCATTAAAATCTTTTAAAGTTCTATATATTTTCGTCTGCAACAATTGTCGTCTGCTATAGTCCTAAGATTATTTCAATAATTTTCTTTTCAAAATAAGGTTAGAGTGTCAAACATTCAAATGCTGATGAGACGCCGACTACTCAAAGTGTAGCCGTTAACGTGCAATTAGTTATTATTATTACTATTATTATTATTATTATTATTATACCCGATTTATATAGCGCTCTTTTCACAAAGGAGTTGTGCGTTCAAAGGCGCTTCACATGTAATTATATAAATGTACCTACAAAGCAAGAAAGACAAATAAATACATTCACAATAAAAATGATACAATATTGAGATGCATGGAAACATGGAAATTCTTTCAATATTAATACCAAGGTTATGAAATTGTTATAGTAAGTTTGTAAAATCATTTTTAAAATGAGTCAAATAATTAGAAGATCAATGGCATGATTAAAAACAGAGTGGTTTTTTGTTTGTTTGTTTGTTTCAGTGTAGAGCCGGAGAGTAGTTCACAAATCGTAAAACGAATGTTTAAAACAATACTCTCCATGTTGTTTGGTTGAATTTATTTGTTTGTTTGTTTGTTTGTTTCAGTGTAGGGCCGGAGAGCAGTTCACAAGTCTACACGTACATGTATAAAGTGATGTTTAAAAGAGAAACTATTTCAACAGGTTAAACGTAATTCAGCAAGATCATTTTTAAAAGAGCTATTTGCTTTATTCTAATATTGGTTCTCGTTGTAATCCTATTTTAGAAACCGAAAACAAGACATTTGTTTGGGGAACCGTAATGACATGAGTCCACTGTACTTTCGGTGAAACCAATATCTTGTTTGTTCCCCCTCAATAACATTTGAAAGGACAGGTAAATGGTATGATTGGTTTTGAGTGGATAAAATGTTGCTATTGTCTGAACTCGGTTATTACCTAGAGGAAAGGAGAAGCCGTCAAAATTGTGTTAACCCTTTCGCTCTCAATGGCGCTTAAAAGCGCGTTTGCAAACAGTTTGGATCCTAATCAGACGCCGCGTAACGCGGCGTCTGATCAGGATCCAAACTGTGTGACATTCGTTTTGAAATTGCCTTATTTTTTAACGTTGAAACGACATTACAGACAACAAAATTGAAGCAGACGACAATAATACGTTGCAGGGGTTAAAATCTCACGAAAAAGTTTTCAGTGATAGGTTTAACTTCCCTGACGCCGCTAGTCTTTAACCATGCAACCCTCTCAATACAGATGTCTGCTTAAAGGGACTCGCAACCGGATGGTGTGCTTGTCAAAATAAAATAAAATACTCAAATAAAAGCAAATCTGTGGCATTATTTGGCTTCTGACATTAAAAAATATGATCAGTCCAAAAAAAGTCTCAAGAATCGTCACCGAATCTTAGTTTTTTTAGATATTTTCCATCGTTTTTCTATAGCGTCAGCTGACGGTATAGTTGTTATTGGTGCTTCTCTACTCGGGCTCAGACATAAACCCGAGCCGAATAAAATACTATCAATCGCTACCAGTGAAGTACGTTAATTCGCTACCACATATATAGAGAGCGCTGGTAGCCGAGGTGGTAAAGGCGTTTCCTCATTTTTCATGTTTGTGTCCGCATGGAGGGTCACGGGTTCGAATCCCACCAGAGCTTCTTCTTTTCTTTTTTTTAAATGCATTTTTTAACAGAATTTATTATCCTAAACTAAATCTTACCCATTTATATAAGCATTTGACATATATTTCCAAATTACTATTTTTAATGCTAAATCCGGTTGCGAGCCTCTTTAATGCAGAGGTTTTGTATTTTCGTTCTACAGTTAACCCTTTCATGCTCAAATTATTCAGGAGAATTTTACCCCTTCACCGCTTTAGTGTCGTCTGCTTCAGTATTGTTGTCTGCAAGACACGTTTTAAAGTTGCTTTAATATTGTATGACCTAACAAATATCGATAAGTGTGCTAAACAGTTTAGGTCCTGATCAGACGCCGCGTAGGATCAGACGCCGCGTTACGCGGCGTCTGATCAGGACCCGAACAATTTGCAAACACGCTTTATTTAATCATTGAGTGTGAAAGGGTTAACAACCATCTATATCTAATACTGATAAATTGTGTTGTTGTTTTTTATTTGCCAATTGATGCAAATATGAATGTTATGATAATAGGAGAAAAGTTTGAAGCCATCATATCGTGGTGTTGAATTAGGTAAATGTAGCCAGAAACAAAACGAAATATATTTGTTCATGCGATGAAAAGCTTTATCGCTGTTTATCAAACAAGATGCAGTGAGTGACGAGGAATTGTATACAGTGCTCCTACTCTAAAACAACACCAAATGGGAGACAATATTGTGTGTTGTTCGAAGGGAGTTGTTACAAATAGGGAAAATTAACCCTAAAAGTGAGTAGCATGACAAGACTTACATGACGCGGCGACTGATCTGGGTTTATACTGTTTGTCACTATTCTGTCAAAATGTCCAATACACTAAGGGTGTACCACGGCCATGGATTATACAATACTCAACCAAACAACACGGAGAGTATTGTTTTAAACATTCGTTTTACGACTTGTGAACTGCTCTCTGGCCCTACACTTAAACAAACAAACAAACAAACAAATTCAACCAAACAACATGGAGAGTATTGTTTTAAACATTCGTTTTACGATTTGTGAACTACTCTCCGGCTCTACACTGAAACAAACAAACAAACAAACAAAAAACCACTCTGTTTTTAATCATGCCATTGATCTTTTAATTATTGGACTCATTTTAAAAATGATTTTACAAACTTACTATAACAATTTTATAATCTTGGTAATAATATTGAAAGAATTTCCATGTTTCCATGCATCTCAATATTGTATCATTTTTATTGTGAATGTATTTATTTGTGTTTCTTGCTTTGTAGGTATATTTATATAATTACATGTGAAGCGCTTTTGAACGCACAACTCCTGTGTGAAAAGAGCGCTATATAAATCGGGTATAATAATAATAATAATAATAATAATATACTTGAGATTTAACGCTTTTGTGTTTAAAACCCTGTTTCCATTGCAAACCGTTTGGATGCAGATCAGGTGCAGGATAACGTGTTTGTACAGTGGAGAATCTGTTATTCTTTCCCAATAAACGCGTTTACGCTAAAACTATTATTTGCAGTGCAAACAGTTTGGGGCCAGACCAGACGCCGGGTAACCCGGCGTCTGATCAGGCTCCAAACTGTTTGCCACTAAGATAAAAATGAAATATCAGAATTGTCCAAACGTTGTTCTTTTCTACGTTTTAGTGCTTTGCGTTTGCGTATGTTTGCATTTAAACGGGAAAGAATAACAGATTCTCCATTGTAATGGTTTCACTGTACAGTACTTTTTTCTCTGAAACAAACATCTTTCCACTTCCCCTCAACAATGCTTGAAATGGATAAATATATGATATGATTGTATTTGAGCTGATAATATCTTTCAGTTTCCTGAAATCGCTCAATTTTATCTAGCGATAAGGAGCTAAAGTCTAACTTGTGTGAAGCCGCCACATAAACTTTTCTCAATACAGGTGACCGCACATTGAACATATTTTGATGTTTTGTCCTCCAGTAAACAACCTTTGTATCACTGACTGATAGTTTGTAATTTTAGAGTGGCCAATTACTACAATTTTGATTTTAATGTAAATACGAACCAGGTTTGAAGCAACTATTTCGCGATACTGAATAGGGCAGGTGCATCAAGAAACAAAACAGATTGTTGTTGATCATGTAATGCAAAGTTTCATCGTGGATTACTAAAAAAGTTTCGGCGATGTAAGTGGAGTTAACAGAAGTAAAAGCGTTAGACATAACTGTCCTGTTTAGGGAACTGTGGCAATGGTCGTTTTAAGGAAGGAGTGGTTGTTGGGAGGGCCGTTGTAGGGAGGGAGCACAGTACAGCCAAACCTAGAAAACTCGAGTTCGCTTTAGTCGAGCTTACCCGTATATTTTCAGTTTAAATTAAACTCTAACTTGTTTACATAAACGTCTGAGTTCAGCTGTGAGTAAATTAATTATAATAATGATAATAATAATAGTGTATATAATATAATACTCGTAAAAGAATTACCTGTATGATAGATATAATTATATTATAAATAATTAAAAACAAATTCGTTAAATGAGTCACTTAAACGTTAGAAAACTCCTTTGTAAATTGACTAAATCAGCAACCAATTACTTCGCAGTCGAGGCTGTCCGACCAGCTGCATATACCGACGCGCTGTGTTAAAAAACTATACGTTTTGCTCCCGAGCGAATTTACTTTATGTTTGGGTTCTATATAATGACGTGCTGTATTATCTGTTACAGTGGAGAATCTGTTATTCTTTCCCGTTTAAACGCAAACGTACGCAAACGCAAAGCGCTAAAACGTAGAAAAGTACAACTTTTTGACAATTCTGATATTTCATGTTTATCTTGGTGGCAAACAGTTTGGAGCCTGATCAGACGCCGGGTTACCCGGCGTCTGATCTGGCTCCAAACTGTTTGCACTGCAAATTATAGTTTTAGCGTAAACGCGTTTATTGGGAAAGAATAACAGATTCTCCACTGTATCCGATAGTGTTTAGTGTTCCGTAAAATTTATATCGGTGGTCATTTAGGTTCTGTTAATCGACCGTGAGACAAGGGTAATTTAGAAAAGTGGAGAAACTTTGGAAAATGTGTACCGAATCTTTACGAGTATATACACTTTATTAGATAAGTGCAAAAGATAATGAATGAACATGGAAATGAAATGCATGATTTTAGTTTTTGTTATATAATTCTTTTTGAATTATTTGTCCTATTTTAAATACCATTGCTTTACTCAGGATATATCAATTTTGATAAGCTATATTTCTTGTTATATTTCAATAAACACATTTCTATGATACATAAACATATATCTTTACCTTTAACATATACTTACTTGCACATTTGTACATTATTACGATTGTATTAATGTAATCCATATGAAGTGGTTGTGTTATCTGACCGGCTGTCTTAAATGACCTTATTAGCAGCCTTCCATCGTAGATCATATAAGACAGCCTCGACCTAACATGAATCATGAATACTTTCATTCATCATTTCCATAAAAATGTATAAAATAGTTTGCTTCACATATTGTTTATCATTAACGAGAATCAGTTATCCATACAAATTAGGTGATAACGGTGACGCGAAATTACTTAAAATTGAATGTCAAATAATTTTTTTTCCGAACGGGGACCTTTTTTGTTCGTATTTTTATGTTCAACTACATGTAAGCGTGACTGCGTCATTATGCACAGACAATGTGTAACAATTCTGTCTAATGCATTACAATTGTCCACATCACACATAGTGAAAGCCAGTTGTATTATTATACTTTGTAAATATAATTTACGAAATTGCTGAATTCTACTACAGTAACCCCCCTCTATTACGATCACTAAAAAGAAGGCTAATTGTCAGTATAAAGGACAGGTGACAGCTTAAAGCAATGTGAAAGTGAAACAGAAAGCTCCTGTAGGAGCTTTCTGTTTCACGTTCACATTGCTTTAAGCAGCAACCTGTCTGAAACGACTAGTATTTGACACATTTTAGTGGTCGTAATAGAGAGGTTCTACTGTATTGCCTTACTTTATGTTGTTTTCACATCCTTTTATTAAACCTCAAATACAAAATTGAAGTAAGAAAATAATCCTAATCCATCGTTTAACCCTTTCACTCGTCATGACGTCATAAAGCGCATTTGCAAACAGTTTTGATCCTAATGAGACGCCGCGTAATGCGGCGTCTGATCAGGATCAAAATGTTTGCCAATTGTTTTGAAATTACGCCAGTTGTACTGGCTTAAATCTAACTTTGAAACGATATTGCAGACAACAATATTAAAGCAGACGACAATATGGCGAAGAAGGGATAAAAACCTCACGACAGATTTGATCAAGAAAAAATAAATACTGCGCTCTCTTTGGTCCCACGGTTATCCAAACTCTGCACATGCAGTCCTAGTTATATCCCATACAGTGGAGAATCTGTTATTCTTTCCCGTTTAAACGCAAACGTACGCAAACGCAAAACACTAAAACGTAGAAAAGAACAACTTTTGGACAATTCTGATAACTCTTGTTTATCTTGGTGGCAAACAGTTTGGAGCCTGATCAGACGCCGGGTTACCCGGCGTCTGATCTGGCTCCAAACTGTTTGCAATGGAAAAACATAGGCTTAGCATAAACGCGTTTATTGGGAAAGAATAACACATTCTCCACTGTATTACATTATTAGATAAAACGACATAGAGTCATAGACTAGCATCTGGCGATTTATTTGATAGGCAAATAATGTCTTAGAGTTAGATGTTCGAAAACTGGCCTCTCAGTCCTACAACACAATGAAGGGATTTAGTGAATAGATATTGGATAATTAGAAAAAATAGACGGTTACCACTATCTGATCAGAGTAACAAGTTATGATCTCTGAGCGGTAATACATAGCGCTTAATACCTCATTTCAGATATTAGAGGTGTCAAGTGTAAACCACTGGGGTCGTCTTTGATTCACAGACTGTAATAATGTATATGGTGTAATTCCCATTAAAATGACTGTTTATACCAATCGGACTTTCTTTGAAAAACGGTCTACTTAGTTTAATGGGAATTACACCATATATTACAGTATATTAATTTTTAGCGTAAACGCGTTTATTGGGAAAGAATAACATATTCTCCACTGTACGATATCAATACTAAGTCTACTTGCATAACCAAAATACTGTAACAAATGCCAGTATCTCTATTGTTGACCAAGTCCAATTATCAGTGTACAACATGGCAGCAAACATTTGTTTAATAAATCAAACAGACTTTAAAATATATCAATCAGTAAATTTGCATACATTTCTCCTGTTACGTCATGTTCAAGGACGTTTTGACACCCGGTTAAAATCGAAATTTAAGAAAGATATGAAGACATTTGCTTTATGTATACTATGGTATGTTAGTGAAAGCTATAGTCTCCTAAACATAACATATAAACGTAGAGTTTTAAACATATCGTTGATTACTGCTACAGTGGAGAATCTGTTATTCTTTCCCAATAAACGCGTTTACGCTAAAACTATTATTTGCAGTGCAAACAGTTTGGAGCCAGATCAGACGCCGGGTAACCCGGTGTCTGATCAGGCTCCAAACTGTTTGCCACCAAGATAAACATGAACTATCAGAATTGTCCAAAAGTTGTTCTTTTCTACGTTTTAGTGCTTTGCGTTTGCGTACGTTTGCGTTTAAACGGGAAAGAATAACAGATTATCCACTGTAACATATAAACGTAGACTTTTAAACATATCGATGATTACTGCTAGTTATTATTTCATAATCTTTTAAATAAGTGAGTTTACATCCGTAGAGGTTTCTGAAAACAATAATTTCTACTGCACCAATTTTCTGAAATTGTCAGGACCAGTAATTAACACAAATGGTTTCGTTTTACTATTTCTGTATAAGCCCCCTCTCTTGGGCAATTAAACCAGCCAGTCGTTTTTAACACTTTGCGATGCAATTAAGCTTTATGGATAATCTTGAGAATAATAAAATCGTATCGTTGTCAGAAAGCGCCTGTAAACCCGCCTGTTTTGTCTGAGTATCTGACGTGTGAAGCATCACCCAGGGACTGTCACGTACGCTTTTTCCATTGGTGATTATTGCTTTTTGGGGGTCAGAGTGATTCTTTCTACACAAGGCATGTACATAAATACATGGATGGATGTGTTAGGTATATACATTTGTAAAGACATCTTGATATACATGTACACGTATGAACAATGTAACATGTAAACAGTGTAGACCAAACTGTGGTTGAGGCTTGATTTCTTCTAGAAAAAACACCGCTGTCATTGCCAACATATTAGTACAAGATCAGACACCCCTCAAATCTAAGATATTTTACCTTTTTGCATATTAATATTTGATATAAACAGGACAGATTTACACATTGAAATATTGAGACGAGTATTCTAGTCCTTCACAGACCGTATGCCTCTGAAGAACACGATTATCCTCTACAAATAGTAAATACCCAAAACCAGAGGGTCCAATTAAAGAAGCCTTCTGACCAGCATCTACAGTGTGTGCAGTACTGCAATACGTTCACAAAATAACCATTAATAGTAAAACTTTACTAGACTTAAGTGGAAAATGTATTTCGCCACAGCGCCAAACATATTATTCGCCAACGCTGGTAATGGCGACCTCGCCATAGAATACTTAGCCGCGCAAGTTTAAACCCTTCGTGGTCAAATATATCGTGAGTTTTTTACACCTTCACCGCCATATTGTCTGCTTCAATGTTGTTGTCTGCAATATCGTTTCAAAGTTAGATTTAATGCAGTATAACTGACGTTTTTTCAAAACAAGTGGCCCACAGTTTTTATCCTAATCCTAATTAAATGTGTTTAAACACATGTTTATTATGATAAAATATATTTGTGACATACGTTAACCACATATTTAACATGATAGATTTCTGTTAATATCTCACATAAATACTCAGCTAGTTAGTTTTCGCAAAACCTTTCGCGTTAGTTTTCAGATAATTATCTAGTTACTTAACTAAATAATTAACTAGAAACATTTCGTGTTACCAGTTATCTAAAAAGAGAAACATTGTATTCGTACTTTGACTATTTCGGATTCTTTTAAAAATACACATGTATTTACAAAATGACAAACAGCGTAGACCTTGGTCCAATGTTTCCTTTAGGAGCTCTCTGATCTGGGTCTACACCGTTTAACTAGGGCAGTTTTACTCCACTAGGGTACACTGTTTGTGAAGGACGAGTCTACTCGTCGCAAGGGTTGAATGAGTTAAATATCCTAAAAGTAGATACAATAAACCTCTCTATAACGAAAGAAAGCTAAGTGATTGTAAAACAAACAGGTGACAGCTTAAAACAAGATGAAAGTAAATCAGAAAGCTCATAGGCTACTGTTATAATTTCACCCGCCCAAAGCAGCCACCTGATTAAAATAACAAACTATTAACGAAGTCTAAGAGCCTTTCGGTCTGGATCTACCCTGTTTGCATTGGTCAGATACAGTGGTGAACACGTTATTCTTTCCCGTTTAAACGCAAACAAAACGCAAACGCATTGCCATAAAATGTAGAAAATGACTACTTCTTGACAACTCTGAATGTTAATAAACGTGGAAGGCAAACAGTTTGGAGCCTGGTAAGACACCGCGTTACCCGGCGTCTGATCTGGCTCCAAGCTGTTTGCAAGGAAAATAATAGATTTAGCGTAAACGCGTTTATTGGGAAATAATAACATTTTCTCCACTGTATATACTTAATGAATATTATAAGTGTGCATTTTAGTTATGTAGAATCTTTATTAGGACTCATATGACTCGTCTGTGAAGGAGAATGATTTTATGCAATGGATATCGCCGAACATCACCAAATCCGGGATAAATTAACAAGATTTTTTTCGTGAAATGTTTTGTTGTAAAATTAATTTGTGGTGACAATATATGGCACTAACAGGTCATTTGACGCATTAAGATAACTATAAGGTCTTCACGAGAAAACCCCACATAATAATGTCAGATATTAACTGGATTTTTTTCAGAAAAGCTAAGTGGTAACTGGTGTCAGAACCATGCCACCATAGATTATACTTCAAACATACAACTGAATTGTTGAGTTAACTATCATCTTAGATGGGGTTAGTTTATGTTATTTTATAACATAACATACGGTGCGAGCGTTGAATAACACTCATTGTGAATTTCTCGTATACAACTAGTGGTGTAACTATGCAAATGAGGTTGTCATACTAAAATGAGTATTCCTACGTACTGTCAAAAATGTGTAAAAATAAATGTCGTCAACCGACATTTATGTCAGCCATTAAGTGGCTATAGATGGGAAGGGGGAAGGGAATGTTGGCTCCCAGGATTTATTCTGAATAAATCGGAATTAACCTTGGATCTACTGTTTGCATGTTTACTCATTTTGACGGTTCATATAGTGAAGCTAGCAATCTAAAATAAATAGATAAGATGGTAAAACAACATTGCCAGGTTATGTTATAAATAGAATCTAACATTCGTGTGCATAATTTATTGGATTTATAAAACGAGTATTTTAGAAAACGATAAAACGAGGCTTGCCCCTATATTTTAAAACAGCATCATATAAATTTTAGGAAAAGACTGAATGGCTTAATTGCTTGATTGTTCATTTTTTTTTATTACAATTGAGATCCAATATCCTCGAAAAACATGACTACACAAAGAAGGAGACGAAACCGATATCAAGTATATCTAATTTTATCATGGGAATACAAGTAATTGTTTTAAATATCTAAGACAGTCTTTTGACTGAATATTTGAGATTTAAATAATACTACATAAAGTAGAAAAAATACTGTTCTAAATAAAATGAAATTATTATTTGTGTTTGCTTTGTTATTGTACTGCATTTACAAATATCAGTTTTTTAATTTTCTTTTGTTTCCAACCAGTTGGTTGTGGAATCAATTTTAAACCAATATTAATTGTTTATGTATTGTTTTCATGAAATATTGATTGAATGGCAGTAGTTTTATAAAAGAAAAATTAACTTGGACGCTTAAACGTAGCTGATGCACGCCTGCGAGTTATTTTTATAACAGAGAAACAAAGTTGGGGGGATACCCAAAATATTAATTGGGCTATATTCATAATAAATAATACACATTATCAGACTTGATACATCAAGTCCCATAATAAAATAATATATACAGTGGATAATCTGTTATTCTTTCCCGTTTAAACGCAAACGTACGCAAACGCAAAGCACTAAAACGTAGAAAAGAACATCTTTTGGACAATTCTGATAATTCTTGTTTATCTTGGTGGCAAACAGTTTGAAGCCTGATCAGACGCCGGGTTACCCGGCGTCTGATCTGGCTCGAAACTGTTTGCACTGCAAATAATAGTTTTAGCGTAAACGCGTTTATTGGGAAAGAATAACAGATTCTCCACTGTAAATATATAGAATTCCAGGGATGTGAAACAAATGTTGGAAAACAAGAAAAGTATTATGGACGAACGTTTGTGAATAAATGAGAAATTGAATGATTTTTTGTAAGGAGTCCATGCAAACAAAACGAAAGAAAATGATCGACTTGGACATGAATCGTCATTTATTTTAGATAAACACCGAAAAGAATCGCTACATTTCTTTAAGCTACATTAGATTTCCTTTCTGTTTAACATCAATACATTTTGCCCTATTAGTTATGAAAGTTGAAATATTGTACTATACATTTCCGTTGAAAGAAATGACGGTATTTACGGGCGGAGGTTATCCGTAAGCCCCGCCTCCTCCGAGAACGTCATTTATGCGAAATTTACGAGATGTTCCATTTCGGTTTGTAATCGTATATTAAATTTAAACTTAAATTTTTACCTTACATTCCTACACGTTCGATAGGTTAGCCAAACTTTACAAAAACTCCCTGAATTAAAACACATTTACTTAGGTAAAAGCTAGGTTTATTTTACTGAGACGAAAGTCTCCTAATTAGTTAAGCCCGCACGAAGCTATAACATGTGTTTAGAACCGCCAATGGTTCTTAACTGAACAATCATTTAAGACAGGCTTTATGTATTAGATAACTAGAGAATAGAGATACAGAACTTAATAATCGTCTCTTACATGATTATATTAGAACAACCGTAAGACTTTCCTACTCCGATTTATTTATATTTTGAAGTTAAAATTAAATGCGTGTACATGTGCGACACTTTTTATTATAACCATGTTTTTCTAGGCAACATAATGTACATATCTTATCCTGAAAGTCCAAAAGACACCTACTGTAGATAAGTTAATGCTCTGCTCTCTTTGAAAAACATCAGCAGACAGCTTCAATTACGATTCTTCTGAGCGCATCTATGACATATTTATTTTTCAAACTGCTCGCATTTGTTTAGAGAGACATTATTCATTTCAAACTTGATTTGCTAGCTTTGAAGGCATAAAAATGAAATGTAAGATATATTCGGAAAACAGTCAAATCAGAACCCAAACTGTCTAGCTCTCATATCAACGCATAACATTTCAAAATGTGTAAATAAACGTAGACAAAAACTTTTAGCAGAGAATGACGTGACAGTGACTGTTGTAGACATGTTCTGTCATCATAATGGCACTAAAGTGTTTAAATCTGTTGGAAATCTACGCATTGCGACAAAATTACATTACTGTCACTTCAATCGAAAAATATCAGCACGGCAATCCAAAAGTTCAAGGCATTTTGAGTTATGAAACGCAAACATGTTGCAATACACTGTAGAAAATGGCATCGCTTTGAACCATTGGTCATCTCATTTTAGTATGAGAGACAAACATTTTAGTTTAAACAATATTTTATTCAGAAGAAAAGGATTGGACAACAGGCAAAGCCTATGTGAGTCCTTGTTCAAACATTTTGAAGCCTGATGAGACTCTGGGTTACCGGTGTCAGATCTTGCTCCAAACCGTTTGCAATAGAAAAAAGTGTATGCATAAACGCACTTATTGGTAAGAATATCGTCTGCACTGAAATGCCATTAGCAGGAATCTTTAGTAAGTTGACAAACTGAACTAGACGGTTTGTATGGGTCTTATTTTACTGAAATGTTTTCTATACAGTTCCCATTTATTAGTTTTCCACATTGTCGTCGAACATCGCTTTGACTGCCTTCACCTCCTGTCAACGTTCACAAACAACAATATTTCAAATACCGTTGAAATTACATTATAGAAATAATTACCAACTGTCATAAAATGTTTGTTTTTTCAAGTGTTTACTTATGGATTATGTTTTAATCATGAGTTCAAGCCAATAGTGCACGCTAATATATCATTTAACTGCTATATAGGTTATCAGAAACAGTTGGCCTTTCCATTATGAGATTATCAGATTTGATGTTAATAATTAGCCTTATCAATGATTGGTATGGGGAAATGGTGTTTTGGAAGTTGAACAAGTCGTTATAGAAAGACCAGCGATGAAGAGTGGGAATTATTAGGGCATGTGACTGCTTAATGCAGGATTACGGAGTACATGTACATGTATTCCCAATGTGGGTACCTATATAGACAAGTGACTACTTAATGTAGAATATAATGCTCTGTGAGTTTTTTTGCATTATATATATTGCGTTTACATGTAACAACCACATGCTGTATGTATAAGATAATAGATAAATTATGTCTTCAAAGTATTGAACTTGACTCTGACTACCAAGGTCTCAAACGTTTGAAACCATACACAATTGGCCTACCCTCGTCCTGAATTATTTTCCACACGTTTTAACCGATTTACTTCCGAATCTTAAATGGGCGCTTCTAAGACTAGTACGATTGATACTATTTCAAAGTCTAGTTCGTTTGATACTATTTAGGTTTTTTTTTAAAAACAGATTTAAATAACGGTTATACTCGTCACTAGGGATCGATGGGTTTAAGACGGAAACTATGCTACTTTATGTTCGAGTCGCTTAATAATTGGCTATAGTTTGCTGGTTTATTTTCTGAGCGTTACTTCGTGTTTTAATCATTTTGTTTGCTGTTTGCAACTGTCTTTTACAAACAGTTTGTATCCAGATCAATTGCCAATTAAAGCATATATTCAAGTATGCTTTACAATATATCTGTTTTATTATCTGCATGGTAAATAAAAATGCGATTGTCTTATTGTGCCGTTTCCAACCTTAGGTTTCTATATACGGTAAAACTTTTCTATTACGACCACTAAAACGGAGGCTTTAGAAGCTTTCTGATTAACTATCACTTGTTTTAAGCTGTCATCTATATTTTAAACAATCAATTAGCCGTCGTTTTCGTAGTCGTTATAGTCGTTGTAGACAGGATTTACTAAAAACAACCCAAACAAGTAAAGAAAAAGGACCTGGACTAGATTGGAAAAAGTTATTTGTTAATCTGAAGTTTTACAGAGAAATGGTTCAAATACTAGTGGAAAAATAATTTTTGTGGAAATAAAAAATCGAATACTGTCACCTAATCTTATGAAAGTTTTCATACTGAAATTATATAATAAAAGGTTACACATGACAAGCTGTCAATGTCTTCTTTGTACCTTTACCAATTATAGAAATGATTCAAGCATATTGCTTAAAAAGAAATTTTTACGACGCATTCTAGTCTCAAAAGTTCATAGCTTTCACCGCCAATGGTCGACTTAGCAAAAGTTTGGATCGATAACAAATGCCGCATAACATGGATTTTAGTCTGGCATTTCCATCGTCAGCACTTCAAACTTTCAGTTTGCATCAAAATGCAGACAACAAGTTGTAGCTGTCGATACTTTGTCTGCTACAATGTGTAAAGGGTTAAAGCAGATGGTAAAATAGGCAGTAAAGCATTAACTTAGAACTGCTGCCAGTTCTGCCGTATGCTACGTTAACTTATGGTAGTGTTTTCTTCCACTTCGTTAAGGATATGTTGATAGAGTGACAATTGAGTTACTCAGTGCCTCGCCTAATATCCAAACTGTTTATAACCAAAACTACCCACAGCGCACTGAATCATGCTGGCATTTCGCCAGATCATTACGTTAATTCTGTGAATAACTAAAAGCTAATATTTTTATGCCCCAAAAGGTATGCCTACATGTATATAGTGATAGAACTAAGTGACCTCAATTGTAGAAAAATGGAAACAACTTGTCCACAGTTTCTAAACAACACCTGATAGGGGTACCAGATTTTATTGCCTTAATACTTTTCGGATGGCGATGTGTCATGATACGTTTTAGGCCGCAACTGTGACCTTGTTATTGACATTTGACCTTAGTTATATAAAAAGCTTGATTGCAATATACATCCTATACTATTTCAGCTAAAGACACACATTTTAGTGTGTGAGTGTATGTTTCATTTATTACTTTCAGGCAACTGTTCCCTCGACCGTGACCTTGATTTCAATTATAGCAAAGAGTTGTACGGAGGATATCAATTATTATTTATAAGCTAGGTTTACCAAAATTTGTGTGTTAGAACATCTTGGGATGATTGTGCGTCTCATACCATTTTCAGCTAACTGTTACCCTACCCTTTACTGTTAACCTCAGTCATAGAATACATTTATCCGGATATCATTTTTCTAAAGCACATAAACTAGGCAAACCACATTTGGTGTGTGAGTACATCATAATAGTTTGGGGTGACATGTGGTATTTGTTTGGTTAGGTGATTTTAAAGTCGTAGAAAATCGCAGAAAATAATTGTTCGATAACAAATCTTTAAACCACATTGGGTATGGATTACAGGTGTTAAGTACATGTAAGTGTACTTCTTAGGACGGCAGAAAGTCAAATACCGTTTTAGGTACCCTGTAGATCTGACCCTGAACTTGAACTTGGACTTCAATTATTTAAGATTTAACCTGAATATATTTGCTGTACCAAGCATGGAAACAAACAGATTATGTGAATTCATTTTTGGATGACAGGATGTTGCGTATGTACGGGATGTTGTTAAGACCACTGTGATGCCCCCTTTACCCAAACAGCTAACACTTGTCAGGACCAACAATCCTATACCACATGAGCTAGGGATACCAATTCTAAAGTGGATATACATCTTGAGATGGCGTATTGAGACCTTAATATTGACCACTGACATTAACTATAGAAGATGTTTCTCCAGAGCATATTTCTTACATTACATCAACATAAAGGATACCAAGTTATATAGGCGATGTTCCCCGTTCCACATCTTACGGGGTTTATATTTCACAACTTATTCGCTTTGCTAGGGCCTGTACCTCTGTTGAGGACTTCCACATTCGTAATACCACTATTACTGAAAAGCTTCTTAAACAGGGGTACAGATTTCATAAACTTCGTAAAACATTTTCTAAATTCTTTTATAGAAATCTTCCTCTCATTAACAAGTATAAATGTAACTTAAAGTCTTTTCTGCGGCAAGGTATTTCACATCCGGAGTTTTATGGTGATGTGATTTACAGACTTCGTAAGATTCTTGGACATATACATTTTCAAAACCTATTTGTGAAACGTATTAGATTTTTCCTCAAAAAAGATTATGATCCAACTATATTGCTGCGCACTTCACGTTTGGTTATCGATCAATCTACAATTGATAACTATGCTTTCCTCTTTGGTTGTGCGACGACAGACAGGGCTTAGCACTACATGATGATGTATCTTTAAAGCCGTCCTTAACCGGGAGAGTTATGTCGGATTTTCGTGCTTTGTTTTTTCTCTCCCTCTCTGTCGTACCCTCGACCCTTCCATGTCTTACAGTTACTTGTAACTACAGACTAGTCGCTTAAGTACAATTTGACCGTTGCCATAGTGGGTTATTTTTAACACGGGCTTGAATGTTTAATTCTTTCCCATGTTACTAATGATCTTGTCATAGAATTTTTGCTAAATGTTTTACATGTATTTACTTACTGTGCTGGCGGTCTTTTTGATTGTGAGGTTGTGGAACAGGGTTTATATTTTATGTACACTGTTCGTCTTTATAGGTGAATATAGGAGATAAGTGTGAGGTTGGGCGCCCCTAAACCCAGGTTTAACCCCCCAGTGGTTGTTAATAATTAATTAATTTATGGTTAGTTATTGATTGCTACTGACCGTACCAAGGCGGGCTCCTATATTCACTTTGCTTTATGTTTGTCTTGCGTGTTGTTTTCTATTTAGTGTGTAGATGAAGGAATGGTATTGCGTGTGTGTGTGTTTGTTGTAGTATGACTGTGTGTGTGTGTTCTGCTTTAGAGGTGGGTGTATTGTTTGTGTTACGTTTCCTGCTTGAGTCTTCTTTCGTATTTATTTATTGGTTTGTGAGTACATCTTTGGATGGCGCAGTGTCACCTACGATTTATAGGTTATTGGAACTTTTACTATGACATTTGACTTAATTCATTGTCACATAGCTCATACACTTTATCTGCTGATACATAATTTGGTGTGTAGATACAGGTTGGAGTGTGGCGTGCTTCCTACCACAATCAGGTCACTGTGGTTTTGACCTCGAATTTTGTCATCATTTATATAGAGAAGTGCATTAACCCATTTGTATCCAGTGGATTCTTCCTTGCTTATATATTTGATTAGTTCATCTTTTATCTAAGGGGTGCCTGGCCCAAATTTTCATTTTCGTTTTGTTTTATATTGAAATTCCTATCAGCAAACAGTGTATACTCTGATCAGAGTCTACACTTGTTGCCTATGTCCCATATATGGGAATGTGGACACAAATGGGTTAACTCCAAGCTAGTGAAACTATTATTCCTACATAACTCATACCAGTGTTAGTTTTATTCATCACGTGTTGTTTGATGAAACGTTAATGTGAGCGGCAAACCATTAGGATTCTTATCAGACTACGAAATGCTCCGGTGTCTAATGGGGATCCAACATTTTGGCAAATGGTCGTATGAGGATGCACCCCAGTAATCGCCTTATTCAGTTAGTTGTAAACTATTATGGTATATGCTAGATAAAATGTTAAAGCGTTACCGAGTCGTGAAAAAATAGGCTAATAATAAATCACCCTTCGGAAAACGGTCCAAAAGAAGTGTAAACTTTACATAAAAATGGTAAATAAATTCTTTAGGAAATTCTTTACTGAAAGAAAAGAAATGTTCTTTTTGTCAGAGTTGGTATGGGTATAAAGATTTTTTATACATGTAT
Source organism: Gari tellinella (assembly GCA_922989275.2). Classification (NCBI taxonomy): domain Eukaryota; kingdom Metazoa; phylum Mollusca; class Bivalvia; order Cardiida; family Psammobiidae; genus Gari; species Gari tellinella. The sequence goes on from OV277859.1 coordinate 55,702,496, forward strand.
TAGCATATCTTTGATATGGATATAAATCTTTTAACACACTGAATAAAATCAATATTGTGGTCGGTTGTCATGATCCCACACGACATGTGCACTGTCATCCTGAAATATAAAGTAAAATTATCTGAAAATTTAAATATATGTTTAAAATTAAAATGCTTATTTGACGAGTATTTCGTCCACATTTCTCTCATTTCTTTAGATTTTTCTGACAAGGTACCGAAATGTAAATGCATCTCATTCTTACAAAATATCTTGTTTTCATTTACATCAAATACTTTATATATAAATACCTTTAACCCTTTCGCTTTCACTGACGCTTAAAAGCGCGTCTGCTAACAGTTTGGATCCTAATCAGACGCCGCTTAACACGGCATCTGGTCAGGATCAAAATTGTTTGACACTCGTTTTGAAATTTCCTCAGTCATACCGCCTTTTATTTTTTAACCTTGAAACGACATTGCAGACAACATAATTGAAGCAGACGACAATGAAATGGTGAAGGGGTAAAAGTATCATGAACATTTTGGCAGTGAAAGGGTTAAAGCGTTTATGCTAGGTTCACACCAACGGCGAATGCCGCGCTTTAAATCGGCGAGCAAAGCGTCGTCATTTTTGTTAATTTTTCAAAAAATATCACGATCACTTACGCTCTGATAAGCTCTGATACGCTCTGATACGAATTGGTTGCCGCTTTGGGACGAATTATTTCCCGACTTGTTACGGTTCCTCGCGCTTTGGTCCCGCTTTCATCAGGCTTTGTTACGCTTGAAGTCACGCTTTAATAAGATTTATTACACTTTATTACGCTTTGATGCGATTATGGCGCTTTAAATCAAGCTCTGATACGATCATCAAGCTTTGTTGTGCATTGTTACGCTCAGTTCAGCTCTGTTACGCATTGGAAACTGTCAAGATCGCCGATTTCATGCCGATTTTTATCCAGAGCCTACATAAAGATGCAGAAGTTCCAAACTATCATTGCATCTTTGACTCCAGAACATGATGGCAGAACAACAAGATCCAGAAGTTCCAGATGAACCAGAGCATGATCTATCTGAAGAAGACATGATGTTTGTCTCCTTGTTGTATAACTACATCCTAGCCATTGAAAGCGTGAAAGAGCGTGAGAGAGCGTGAAGAAACTTGCCAAGCGTAACAAAGCCTAACAAAACGTGTCAATTCTTGATCGAAGCGTCTCAATTCGTGGGAAAGCGTGAGAGTCCTTCATAAAAACGTAACAAATCGTAACAAAGCGTGTCAGATCTTGATGAAAGCGTCTGACCTCGTGTCAGATCTTCGTGCCAGATCGTAACAAATCTTGAGACATCTTAACGAAGCGTGTCAAGTGGTGACAGACCGCGAAGACTTGGGTCCCCGCTTTGAACCAAGCTCTGTTAAGCTTTCCTACGCTTTGAGTCAAGCTTTGCTGAGCTTTGTTACGCTGTGTTAAGCTTTGCTACGCCCTAGGCGCTTTAATCAATTCGTGACAGAGCGCCTCAAATTTTTAAACAGTTTAAAAAAATTGGGCGCTCTTGCCGAATGTCCCGCTTTACTCCAAGCTTTCCCACGATGTATTACGACCCTGACGCTTTAATCAAGCTTTGTTACGCTTTGGTGCCGCTTTGCACGCCGCTTTAAAGCGCCATCAAAGCGCCGTTGGTGTGAACCTAGCATTACGAGAAAAAGTCCTATTAATCTTTACAATATGTATTCAGCTTTGAATAAAACTGGAACAAATTAAGACATTACAAACTGTTTGGATTCAACAAGTATTTTGTAACGTTAGCCATTTGTGAATAACAAGTTCACTGTCAATGAACACGGACTTATATTAACATAACATACATAATCTATATTTGGCATTAAAAAGCACAATGTCATAATTATAGCCAGTATATAGAATGAGCACTGTTAGACAAAGACAATATCTATACAAACTGCGATTAGACGAGGGAAATTATCACAATAATGTAATATAATTATTAGATATCCAATTATAGCATAATACAATAATAATAATAATATAAGAGTTCGTATTAGTGTTTTCTTCTGACCTGTCGGAGTTAGTTTTAGATCGAAACATTCTAAAACTTTCAAAGGGATTAGTTTTCTCTACATACGGTCAATAATACGGATAGCTGTAATTTTTGTGCGCAATGTACAGTAGAGGATATCTTATTCTTTCCCGTTTAAATGCAAACGCAATGCACTAAACTGTGGAAATTTACTTTAAGACATTTTAATTATATTTTAATCTGAGTAGCAAACAGGTTGGAGCCTGATCAGACGCCGGGTAACCCGGCGTCTGATCTGGCTCCAACCTGTTTGCAATGGAAATAATAGTTTTAGTATATAAATGCGTTTGTTGGGAAAGAATAAAATATCAGTAAAGTTAGCGCAAGGGTCTCATGCTGCACGAGGATCATGTTATCTCAAGTTGGAAATTGTATGACTATATAGATCCGATGTTACCCTGTTATCTATTTACCATTATGAACTATTCTGTTCTAAAAAATAACTCCGACAGGTCAGAAAAATCGAACAACAGTAATATAGGACTAAAATCTATTTTATATACCTCATGTGGTCATTTAAAGACAATACACCAGTCTATTCATTGATTCCCCCATTGTCCTCACGAGGCGTGAAAGTAACTGTAAAACACGTGAAACATGTGCTCAGCAAATGTAAAGCAATCTCTAGTTTTCTATAAAGGCCCTGGCATACCCACACTCAAGGTTTTTTTCAGTGGGTTTACAAACCCAACTATCAAATATAAGGTACGGGCCTCACATGAGACGCTTCAATGGGTTTGTTGCCAAGACAGTTATACAGGTAAAAGCATGCTTAACCCTTTCCCCCATAGCAGCGACTTTTAGCGTATTTAATTTATTCCTCCGCTGAAGAAAATATTTCCAGTTTATACCCTCATGAACAATTACCATTACAAATATTTTATATAGCCTAGCAGATTTTAGCTTAAAGCAGGCTGAAAGTAAAGCAGAATGTGCCGTAAGGCGCATTCTGCTTTTCTTTCAACCTGCTTTAAGTTGTCACCTATTTTCAAAACTAGAAACAGGCTATGGGATAAAGGGTTAATGTTTAACTCAAACTGTCTATGGGTCTAGGTGTTAACGCCCAAGCTAGGTCAAGTTATGTATTTAACCGAGAACGACCTCGAAAAGTCGCACGCGCCCACGCGCGACTATAATCACCGCTCTGTTTACTCGTAGTCCCGGGCAAAAACCCAATGCGTTCAGTGTATGCTTTCTCGTATGACACTCGATGTGTACGCTCAAACTGCTTTCTATACGCTCTACACACGCTCTGTATCCGCTCGATCTGAAGCGATATTAACACGACCAAGGTTCGTTCTGTTCCACCAATCTGCGGCATTGTGTTGATCGCTTGGAGAGCAATCCGCGCAAGCGCGATATCTGCCGACCAAGACTCATTCTGGGACGATCTAGCTGCGTACGAGTTTAAACGTACACTGTACCCTCGATCAATAAGATTTAAATGCTATATTTGCAAAGGGTAATATTCATTTACGCATAGTTACTTTATTGGTTTAAGCTTAAGCGTACATAGGTCGCACCTTAATCCTCCTATCTCGATCCAATCATGCCAATAGAAATAATATAGAGCGTGCGGGGCAACGGAAGGTCTGGGACAGGTCGCGTGGAGCGAGGCTTGATCGCAAAATAAGAGCGAAGCTAGATCACACGGATCGAGCGAGGATCGAGCTGAGGTCGAGCAGCACGACTATGCGCGCGATCAGTTCTCACTCGAGTAGACTGAGCCTCTGTCACCCCCGCTCTAGTTTCGATCGCCGCTCGATCAATACGTTCTTTCCTCGACCATGCTCACTCTTTCGACGCTCTCCGTGCGACTTTTTAGGTCGAGGCTCGGTTTTTTGACATGTCAAAAAACCGAGCTACGATCTATTTTCCCGGGAGACCAATCCTCGACCATGTGCGACCACGGGAGACCAACTCGGTCAACCGTCGACTACGTGCGACCTGGGGTAAAAATCTCCTGAATAATTTGATCATGAAAGAGATAAAGGGTTATTGCATAATAAAAGTAGAGAAAAGATTATTCAAACTCTTATCATGCTGAAGTGTCGCTTGCTTTAAATAGAACGTCCTGCTAAAATGCTGAAAATTAGTTTAAGAAGAATAGTTGACCACGAGTGACAAACAGTTTGAAGGCGGCGTCTGATCCGGACCCAAACTGCTTGCAAATGTTAGACAAGTCGCAGTTACAGTGGAGAATCTGTTATTCTTTCCCAATAAACGCGTTTACGCTAAAACTATTATTTGCAGTGCAAACAGTTTGGAGCCAGATCAGACGCCGGGTAACCCGGCGTCTGATCAGGCTCCAAACTGTTTGCCACCAAGATAAACAAGAATTATCAGAATTGTCCAAAAGTTGTTCTTTTCTACGTTTTAGTGCTTTGCGTTTGCGTACGTTTGCGTTTAAACGGGAAAGAATAACATATTTTTCACTGTAGTTGAACACGAGTGACAAACAGTTTGGAGGCGGCGTCTGATCCGGATCCAAACTGCTTGAAAATGTTAGACAAGTCGCAGTTAGCATTATATGGGTTAACCCTTTGCTTGCTGATTGCGACTTTACTGAATTTTGCAAACAGTTAAGATCCAGATCAGACGCCGCGTAACGCGGCGACTGATCCGGATCCAAACTGTTTGACACTCGCCTTTAGGTTGCTTGACTTACAAAATGTATAAATCTAAATGTAATTGATTTTGCAGATGACAATTTCGTAGCAGACGATAACACCACATGATAAGGGTTAATAGTAGCAGGAACCTGCTTATAATGTACTTGTTCGACAAAAATAGCGCCAATAATGCGTTCCGCCCCCTCTTACGTTACTCGGAATAAATTTTCTTGACAAGGAATAGTTGTTTCTGAGATAACCACTTGCCTGAATTCCATTGATGGTAACTGATAATTTCTGTTTTCGACAATTATTATTTATGTTTACAATAAAATCAGCATGCTGCCGCTCTAAACGGTCTAAATCATACTGCAATACAAGAGTTATAAAGTACTTCCGGAATTTATGATAACCTCAGATAGCACAGGCATTCATTGATGAGTATACAGGGCTGCCATTTCTCCGGATTTTTCCGAAATCCTCAGATTTTTATACTGCCAGATGGTAGCTTAAAGCAGGCTGAAAGTAAAGCAGAATGCGCCGTAGGGCGCATTATGTTTTACTTTCAACCTGCTTTAAGTAATCGCGCTTGACTAACAGAAAATTTGGAAATCTTAGGATTTTTCAATATCAATTTATGGCAGCCCTGAGTATACAGCATATTACTTTATCATATCTTTTAACGGTGTTTAATCCCTTCACTGCCATGACGTCATCTGCTTTAAACAATTGTCGTCTGCTTTTATTTATCAATTTTAATATTGTTTGGAAAATGGATTTAAATTATATCATAATGAGTGTCAAATAGTTTGTATCTTGATCAGATACCGCCTTACGCGTTGTCTGATCAAGGTCCAAATCGTATCCTAAAAAACATTGTAATTGGGGCAAGGCAGTAAAGGGGGTTACATGTAAATACTTTGGCTTATCAGAATTATTTTGTAAACAGGTGCAAGTATTGAAAAAAAAAGTCTGTGTTGTGCATTTAAAACTGAAGTGGATTTCGTATGCATTTCATGAACGCATGTTTAAACGATAGTGTGTTATCTAGATCTGTTAGCCATGCAGCATTATTGGAGACGAAGTCGTTTTGAAGGAGAGTCGTCAAACAGTTCACAAAACTAATGTGAAGTGTACTTCTTTTACTAATATGTTGTTCTGTTTGCTTAATACGGATAGTTGCTTAAAACAGGCTGAAAGTTAAGAAGAAATCTCTTTCATGAGATATCTGTTTTAGTTTTAGTTTGCTTTAATCACCATCATGTGAGTACACTGAATATGTTTCCAATGACCTTTTGAACCCTTTACTGCCAAGGCCGTCAACACTGACATTTGCAAACAGTTTCAACTTTATACTGCTTTACAATCGTAATCGATTATTACAAGAAGTTTGGATCCTGATTAGACACGGCGTCTGATCATGTTTGACGATCATATCATTGTTACACGAATATATATGGACGCGGCTGCGTTAGATGGGTATTTCCGCCATACGGGCAGTGAAGTAGTTAACAGGGAGTGGTAGAACCTGGAAAGTACATTGAACAGGGCTGTAATTTCTCCGGAAATTTCCGAAATCTTCAGATTTTTATGCTGGCAGATGGTAGCTTAAAGCAGATTGAAAGTAAAGCAGAATGCGCCTTAAGGCGCATTCTGCTTTACTTTCATCCTGATTTAAGTAATCGCGCATGAAAAATCGAGAACTTGGAAGTCTTAGGATTTTTCAAAATCAATTTATGGTAGTTCTGTCGGCATGGAGAATAAATTGTACGTGTGCTAAAAGGCGTTTCTACGTGGACACTCGTTTGGAATGTCTGCGTTAAGTATGTCCTGTATTAAACACTAATATAGTGTTGGACGTCTAGGAGTTCTTTTTGACTTATCATTGAACTAAAAAACTGTCAATCAAACCAATGAACATGGGTTGCTTAAGAAAGTATTATCACTATTTATTTATGCTTTTCGGTGGATTACCACGAAATAGCAGTGGATTATCACTTGGTAATCCACTGCAGTGGATTATCACCAATCGCTTTCATTATGAATTTTCCCGTAGGGCTACCCAAGAATCGTAGTCAATCGTGTCTTATCGTTAAATTCCGGCAGTCTGATTTGTCGCGAACCACTCAACGGAAGAACACGAATCCAAAATCGGGAGTAACGACATAATTCGGATGACGTCAAATCAATAAATCAGTGACGTCATCGTACGGGAAACTGTTTCGAAAATGTGTTCGATATAAACTTGGGGCTCAACACGGGGTAAATCATGTACTTTCGCTTTCACAATTGTCGAACAATGTCGTTTAAAAGGTGGCTTAAAAGCATAAATAAATAGAATAATTGTATTTTTTCAGTATAAGATCGAATTTAATCCATTTCGTGAACATCAGACTGATGTTCACTCAATGGATTAAATTTCTATCTTATACTGCAAACCCCCCAATTATCCTCTATATATTGGTTACTGCCTTTACTCTTTCACATCAAATTATTCGTAATGTTTTTACCCTTTTACCGCTTTATTGCTGTCTGCTTCAATATAGTCTGCAAGATAATTTCAAAGTTAAATTTAAGGTAGTTTGACCTAAGAAATATCGATAATAGTGTCAAACGGCATGAATCCTGATCAGAAGCCGCGTTACGCGGCATTTGATCAGTATCCAAACTGGTTGCAAAGTCGACTTTATGTGCCTCCAGTGATGAAATGGTCAATCACCAGTCTGCTACAACATCACTTGCTACACAATTTTCATCTGTTATGTTTTGAAAATAGTTTGAAAAGCATAAAGCTCAAGAATATTAACTGGAATGTCAAACAGTTTGATTTTTTGCGTCATCGGTTGATCCAAAGTTCTAGTAACCCCTTCACTGCCATGACGTCATCAATTTCAAACAGTTGTCGTCTGCTTTTATTTCTCAAATTTCGATTTTAGGTAGAATGACTTAAGAAATATTGAAATGGTTTTCAAACAGTTTGGATCCTGATTAGACGCCGTGTCACGCGGCGTCTGTTCAGGATTCACACTGATTGCAAATAACTAGGGTACAGTGGAGAATCTGTTATTCTTTCCCAATAAACGCGTTTACGCTAAAACTATTATTTGCAGTGCAAACAGTTTGGAGCCAGATTAGACGCCGGGTAACCCGGCGTCTGATCAGGCTCCAAACTGTTTGCCACCAAGATAAACAAGAATTATCAGAATTGTCCAAAAGTTGTTCTTTTCTACGTTTTAGTGTTTTGCGTTTGCGTACGTTTAGGTTTAAACGGGAAAGAATAACATATTCTCCACTGTACTCGGGGTAATGCAGTGGTGGAGTTAAAGTCGCGACAAGCTGGCAAAGGATTGAAACTGAATTAAACTAATGCAGAAAGTTAATATTGGGTCTTTTTTTGTACTGCTTTTGTCATGCAATACCACTTTTGAATAGGCCGTGTTTTTTTAACTGGCAGGGTGGAGCTAACCTTTGGCAAAGATAAACCAATTCACTTTTGATTTTAGGGGTGATATGTATAGTTCCGTATTATATCGTTATTGTCCGATACTTTCGATATGGAGAAACACAATCTATGGTTACATCTATATCGACGTGAAAGTGGTATATACAGTGCTCCCTCTCTACAACAACACTTTATGGAAAACAAAGATTGCGGGCATTGTTCGGCGGAAGTTACTAGAGGGAGAGGAATTTAAGACTTGGCTTACATTTGCAAACAGCATGAATCCAGATTAGACGCCGCATTACGCGTCGTCTGATCTGACTTCAAGCTGTTTGCTATTCTTCATTACATTCTTTTTGTCAAAATGTCCACTTATATATAATGTTGAGAGAAAACGGCAGACGTCAACGGTAAATTCCGATAATAAAAGAGCGTGCTTTCGCCCCCAAAATTGAAATGCTTCGAAACTCCGCCCTGACAGGTCAATAAAATCGGTCTATACAAGACTGCAAATTCTGATAGCTTTAAGGTACTTCGCGGGTGCGCTTAGTTTCCACACAAGGTGTTATGAAACTTTTCTTGAAGAATGTGTGTAAATATAGGCAAAATTTGTCGTGTGGTTTGTCTTTAAGGTGTTTTTTTCTGACAAAAATCTGGAATTTTGATGATTTTAATTTTTTCAAAAATAAATAAAGCTAATGACTATAAGTCTCGCCCAATAAGTAGCCAACAACATTCATTACAAGAAAGGCTAAAAACATTTTGAATAAAGGTGTTCAGAAAGATGTTATCAGCTATTTAAATTTTGCAAAATGCTAAAAAATTGAATTACAAAAAAACTGAATCATTCAATGTATATTTCTTTTCATTTTATAAGAATATATGGTTGATGAAATAGTTGGTCAGAGAAAATTAGAAACTATTACAGCACAGCTTTTCTTACTAAAATGTGGGGAATTTGAAGTTGAGATACAGTTACCTACCTTAAAATTAAAATTCTGTCATTAAAATGCATTATTATTTATTCATGGACTTGCATAAAAAGGTTAATTATATTGTTTAACATAATAATGGGCTATATCGATCTTGAAAAGCTTCAATGTGTGGCTTTATAGTTCGATCAAATATTATACATGTATACCGATTATATTGACTTGTAAGTCATTAAACTAAAACGTACATGTAAGTGGATATATATTTGGACCGTATATATAACATCACTAATTCTAATCAACGAAGACGATATATAACATGTCCCTTGATCACTGCGTTATGGATTAACAAGTCAATAAATCGGACACTTCATTTAAAAAAATATATGGATCGAATGGAAAATCGAACCTATGACCTTTGGCTTGCTAGTCAATTGCTCTACCAACTGCGCTATGAAGAACTACACAAAATCGTATCAACATTTCCTATATATAAATTTTCTAGTATAAGCACGTTCGGGAAAAGTCTATGTCGTCAAGACGAATTTCCGCTCGTCCGCAAGAGTGACTTCCGTATGAGAAGTACCTTAAATGCCCGTGTAAGCCTTTGTCTCTAAAAAGTATTAATGTACGGTCATCAATCTGAGAGACCTTACATGAGTGGATCACTAGAAGACTGTGACATTTTATATCCGAGTTCATTAACTTTAACCAATACCCTATAACTTGTGTCTAGAATTGAAAACATGTGGTCACTTAAAGCAGCTTGAACGTAAAGCAGAAAGCGTATTAAGGTAGTCTACCCGTAATGGTCGAACATTAAAACCTCAACAAACCAAGGATTTTTCTTAAGGTATACACCTAATAGATCTATTTATATACTTTTATTAGCATTGAATAAAGTCTAGGAAAAAACAGACACTTTGTACTTCTTACCCCCTTTTGACAATTTACCGGTAAATCAACAGCCCCTGTTATTTAAGGTTCTTGTAAAGTGTTTTTTGGTGCATTTTTGAAAGGTGATATTTTGGTCATTTATGGGGCAATGTTGCATACTTTCATATCAAAATGTTCGTATTGAAATGAACAAGCTTATGAGATAGCTTACAATTTGAAAGGAAAACTGTGTATCTTGATTTTGAACAATATGTTTGGATTTGCACCAAAATGTGCAGCAAATTTTCTGTACTGAAATTCAACAAATCCTTCCTCTATATTGAAGAATATGCTTTACATGAGGTAGTAGGACCAAAATCCTGACGAAATCCACTCAAATAACAACAGAAGAAGTCATGGAATATTTGACAATTTTCAAGGACAACACTATTTTGCAATGGGGGACTACTTATTTTTTCCAAAGTATGGTGGGCAACACGAGCCTCTGTCAAACATTATTACATGTATAAATATGCAGGCTGTATTATTTTTTCATCCTTTTTTAACTGAATTATACCTTGAGAATACATTGAGAATCGTTGTTGGGCTCTCGCGGGAGGATCTGCTTCTTTATAACCCCATCCTCTTCCTAGAATTCTTCTATAACTGTGTTTTAACGCATGTTGCAAGGTACATACATGATTATAATGACTTCATTGCGTATAACGATTACACAATTGCTATTCAAATCCCAGGTCTCTTTATGCGTCTAAGCTTGCCAACGTGTTCCTTACTTTGCACGTGCGGAGATACAGGTGTTTCACTGTAAACAGCGCTACATTCATTACCGCGAAGGCAAGAGAATCTCGCCACGGTCCGCTCGCCTCAATGCGCAAAAAGGAGGAGTGACCGTGGAGAACGATATGTTTGAGAGAGAAATAATGGGTAGTGGCAGCGCTATGGTTTGGTTTGGGAAAATTAAAACTCTGGAAATTGACTTGGTTATTATTCAATAAAATGCCAATGCTCAGCGTTACATCAATGTTTTAAATAGCAAAGTGATTCGATTCATGCAAAAGAAAGGAAGGGCCTGGCATTTTCAGCTTGACAATACATGTATAAAGCATCACACGGCGCGTATCACCACACAATTTCTTGCTAAAAAACATTAACGTTCTGCCTTGGCCTGTTTTATCCTCGGACATGAGCCCCATAGAACACATATCGGATGTATTTGATAACAAGGTCGGGTCAAATCATCAAATTTATACCATAATGACCTCCAAGTGCATTTTGGTTGGAATGCCAACATATTTGAAACGTTACGTAAAATCAATGAGGGGACGTATTCTGCAATGTATCCGTAAAATGGAGGGAACAGTGGTTACTAGTGCTTTTTTAAACATCATTTCAAATGCCCATCAAGTAGATGTTTGTTTCCAGATGCTGTGTGGTCATTCTAATTATTAAGAATATTCCATTTCGACCCCTCTCAACTGAATTATTCATTAAACAGTATGCAATATTTGATTCTAATCCAATGAAGTACACAAACACATGACTATGACATTGAAGCTTCGATTACAAAAATAATTCATCCGGCATATAAATGTATCAACAAAATTTATTATTTTTAATTCTATATAAACTGAAGTGAGATCCGGTTGTTTATAATTCTCTGTGAAAAGTGTTGTAAACTTAATGATGTTTTTTTAATTCGAAAAATAGTTTTAAGGTAAAATCTTTCTATATGTATATCCTCCATTTCTTAAAATAATTTTCAACATTGTATCATATCACCACGGCTTCGTCGATGACCAAGCAATTTTTGAAAACCAATCTTTCGGCACATGTAAGGTTGACAATCCAGGAGACGCTTATTGGTAGGCTTACATAATTTTTAAACACTTCTTTTAAGAATATATACCACACTACATGATAATAGTGTTTCCATATTGACCTGACGAGTGCTTTGTACAAAAATATAAAATAGCTTTTCGAAATGTAATCATACATTCTGATTATTAAGGATAATACACTGTTGGATTTGTTATCTTTTTCAGCTATATGTCTACTTACTTTTTAATCCTAATATTACCCCATAATCCCCCTTTTCACTAGCATACTAAATGTCCGCAAAGTTCAAAGTATACTGATAATATTGGTTGTCTCTTCCAAAGTGTATGGTTCTGTAATTTTTCACATTAAAACGCAACAGCCACTTTGACTATATGTAAGGCATCTAAGTCGTGCTGGATAATATCAATCTTAATGTCTTTGTTGTATAGTTTGGTACCATAAGCGAATAATTTCACAATACTACGTATAACTTCAGGGGTGGTGGTCATCTATTATAACCATATGAATAATATGGGTCCCAGGACACTTCCCTGGGGTACTCCACTTAAAATGTCTTCCCACGAAACAGACCAGGGTCCTTTCACAGATACATATTGCCTACGTCCAGTAAAAAAGTCACGTTTCCATGACAAAACGGGCCCTCTGATACCAAATACTGATACTTTGCGAGAAAACGTTAATGTACAATGCTCTCAAAAGCTTTGACAAAATCTAAATATACAATATATTTTCCCAAATTCTATCACCCTCAATGTAATGTGACTAATCATCTATGTATTCAATTAAATGTAAAACGCAGGATCCCCTAGAACGAAAACCAAATTGAGCATAAGATAAATTAATATATGATTGTTTCTGACTAAATTTTCAAATATCTGTGCCCTTATGATTGTTTTTAAATTCTTACAACTACTGAAGTAAGGCTATCAGGGTGGTAGTTGCATAATTATACTCATGAACTATTACAGTATTTTAATGTGTGTGTATGTGTGAAATGCAGAAGCAGAATATACGTGAAAAAAGTAGTAAGGACAAAAAAGAATTGTGTGTCTCTGCCCAACGAAATCGTCGGTTGTGTCCCTACTAGGACACCATAGAAAGCCTTGTCTAACTCGTGCAATAGTATATACAGTGGAGAATCTGTTATTCTTTCCCGTTTAAAAGCAAACGTACGCAAACGCAAAGCACTAAAACGTAGAAAATAACAACTTTTGGACAATTCTGATATTTCATGTTTATCGTGGTGGCAAACAGTTTGGAGCCTGATCAGACGCCGGGTTACCCGGCGTCTGATCTGGCTCCAAACTGTTTGCACTGCAAATAATAGTTTTAGCGTAAACGTGTTAATTGGGAAAGAATAACACATTCTCCACTGAACATGAGCATTTACCCCTGAACCTGCCAAAGGCTTGGAATAGTTTCACAACAATGTAAGCTTTATATAATAGAGATCGCAATGCAAAGTGAAATATTAATCAACATTACAATAGCCGGAAAGATGTGGAATACTTGAATGGGTGTAAAAAGGTGATTTAAAGGGACAAACTGTTGATTTTCCTGAAACAAAGGTCAGCTGTACAGGGACGAAATTACTTTCCGACAAGTAATCCGCTAAAGAATCGTGACATACGGAGAAATTTATGATTGAAAGTAATGCGCAATGCACTTATTTTATTGTTTATGTATCAAACAACAATAGTGTAATGAAATAAAAGTTGAAAATATGGATATTAAAAAATGAGAAAATGCGGATTAATCGGAAATGTCGACAAATCACATATTTCGGTGACCTTGATATAATTGAACGGATATATTGTCTAACTGCAGTGATTCGGGTGAGTGACATTCCATCAATCATATTGCTTGTTCTTTTCTCTGTCCGCACGTATATAACAATTGTCAATCGGTTTTGTAGATTTGGAGTAAATGGACTTTAAATGTTAGCAAACTTCTACAAATTTGTAAAATGCAAATGGCTGCCCTTGAATCAAGCATGGGGTATTCTAAGGGCCAATTACAAGGGTT